>RJWH01001023.1:89831-406713 GCA_004363575.1 Solenodon paradoxus
TCTCTCTCTCTCTCTCTCTCTCTCTCTCTCTCTCTCTCTCTCTCTCTCTCTCTCTCTCTCTCTCTCTCTCTCTCTCTCTCTCTCTCTCTCTCTCTCTCTCTCTCTCTCTCTCTCTCTCTCTCTCTCTCTCTCTCTCTCTCTCTCTCTCTCTCTCTCTCTCTCTCTCTCTCACACACACACACACACACACACACACACATGCATGCATGCACCTCCACTGAATACAATTACAAGAGGAGTCCCTCGTAGAAAAGGCTTATTTTAAGGTGGAAAGTGAACACTTGTCACGCCCTCTAATTCCTGTCATGATAGTTTCTCAAGAAATTGTGTTGATGTTTATGACTGAGACACTTAGGCGATGTGGGAATTTAGAGACATGTCCTTTGTGTGGCCTCAGGTAAAATTTCATTTGAAGAAGATTTCAAGTGAAAACTCCCCCTCATAGGGGAAGAAGAGAGCAAGTTCAGAGGGCAGATACCACATGACTCTTGACAGAGACAGAGGGGCACCTTGTCAGAGCAGTGAGTTCCTTGAAGAGCCACATTGACTACTGGGTCCTACTCTTGGGGAAAGGGAAACCCAATTCCACTGGTCCTCCATGGACCCATCCTCAGAGGGGACTGGGGAGACTCTCCTTCTGGAACCTACACCCCTTGAGAAGACTCTTATTGATTCTAGTCATTCAAGGATCTTTTTGGGGCTGAGAAAACACAGCTCCCGTGTGATGGGCGGTCTGTCATCACAGTTGGGTTTCTTTTCATCTCTTGCCTCCCTCCCCTCTTCCTCATCTTTGTTCTCAGCCCACATCCACCATGCAATGACAAAGCTCCAAGTATCCCCAGGATTTCTGGCTCTCATGAGATACAGAGAAGAAGACAGTTCTCAGGGTCCATTTCCATCCCCAAGGAAGGTTCTGACTGGCCCTACTTGAGTGAGGTGCCCACTTCTGAGCCACTCACTCGGGCCCAAGGACTGACATATTACAACAGGCCAGGCCTGGGTCACAAGTCATCCCTTCGGGGCACAGGCAGGGCAGACTGGTGCCAGGACACCATACATGAGTTACTTGGTAGGGATTCTCACAGGAAAGAAGATTTCTACAGCAGGAGAGGATGAAAGACGTCTGAGAAGGCAAAAACAACACCCATGGGTGCATTTCGTGCATGTTCAACATGAATAAACGTGGTTTCTCAAGGATGTTGACGTTTCAGAAATTCTGTGACATGTGGGAGTGCCATTTGAGTCACCAAACTGTGGTAAATACTTGGTATTTTTATTAACCTACTCTTTCAGATGCTGTAGGTCTTAATTGCACTTTCTTCTTTTTCTTCCTCTAAGTAAAAATTCCACAGATGTTTGCATTCAGACTTAAGTTTCATTCATTCTGATATGTGTGTGTGTGTGTGTGTGTGTGTGTGTTTTCTTTTCATTTTTTATAATGCCGCTTGGGAATTAGCCCATCTTTCTTCTGTGATTTGGCAGAATCCAGGACTGAGCTTCTTGCTTTTGTCTTTCTTGTCGTGGGATAATTGAAAGCAGTAGCCTTTATCCAACAAAGTCACTTTTTCTCCTCTTCCTTTTATTTTGAAAAGGGATTTTTTTTCAATGTCAACATGTGCCGAGAATCCAGGGACAGTTCTCCCTGATGTCTCTTAACCGTTCGCCTTCTCCCTGATATTTCCAAACCTAGTGTGTCTCCCTGGACCCGTTTCAACTCTCTCCTGCTGCTGCTTGGGGAACACCTGCTGCTTGGGGCTGCAAAGAACACCAAGGCCCAGGCAGGCCAAGTAGAACCAAGGCTCCACTCACAGCTCCTCTCGGTCGCTGCACCCCTCTTACCCATTCATCCACTTAGAGTTCAAGACAACAGCTCTCACATGGGCTGGGCATCTATGGGAGCCCTGCTGCCACATTTCTGGAGACCATGGAGATGCAGGCACTGGCTAGAATATAAAGTGCGAATGTGCATGTCTGCTGGAAAAAGAATGAAACTAGAAAACTGCAGGGGACTCCATCTAGCCCAAAACATCAGAGATGCCACAGACAATCAAAATGTACATCCCCAAGGCACCTGAGCTCCAATTTCACTAGCCCTGGTGATGACATAAATTAGGCTAACTTTGCCTTCATTAGAATGAAGAATTTTAGACCACAGTTTGCTTAATAACTACCAGTTGTTTCACATAAATTACTTTGCTTTGTAAGCACCCAATGGGATAGGTACCATTTTCATTTTATCAGAATGTAGACTGAGGCTTAAAATAAGTTTTATCACTTGAACAAGGCCGTATAGTTAGTAAGTTGAAAGTCAGGTTTATTCCACGAAATATGATAGCCAGGCAGCTCAGGTAGCTAGATAAATGGACAGATAGATGATAGATGGATAGATGGACAGACAGACAGATGTTTACAGGAATTGACTCCTACAAGGGTGAGGTTCACAAGTCTGAAATATGCAGGGTAAACTGGGAACTCAGGCAGTGTTTCTGTTACTGTCTTGAGATAAAATTCCCTCTTATCTTTTTTTGTTTTTTGTTTTTTTAAAGGAAAGGCGAAGGCAGGAATAAAGGCAAGTAGGCAGTCAGGAAGAGAGGAAGAAGCATTTTGCTATATTTTATTTTTATTTAGTTGTTTATCCTGGTTGTTCCTCCCAGCCCCAACACAAGAACTCAGGTCCTTAGGATATATGTGGACTGCACTTGGCCAGAAGCAGCAGACCTAACCACTACTGCACCCAGGTGTGCATCACTGTTTTGCTCTTAAGACCTTCCACTGATTGGACGAGACTCACTTGTTTATATAGAGGGCGATGACCTTTAAGTAAAATCAACTTATTGCAAATGCTAATCACATCTGTAGAATGCGCTCATGGCCACATCTGGTATTTGATCAAACAGCTGAGCCACTCAGCCAAATAGAGCTGACACATAAAATCACATACTTCTCATCAGATTCTTCAGCTCTGGAAGACATGCATTCTAGTTGGCATAGCTACAAAATAGAGGCAGGTTATTTAGCTTGCATTTGATTTGGTGAAAAACATAAACTTTGGGTGTATTTAGCCCCAGAAATGTTGAGTTTTATTATTATGATGTAGCTTATCTACACATACTCATTCCAGAGCTTTCGGTTGAGAGTAACAGGATGCTCTCACCATTTACAAAAACAAGCTCTCCGTGAATGTTATGAGTGTTCTGAATATCACTTGAAATTATCTCTCTTTAAATTGGTCTTTAAGAAAAAGTAATGCTTCCATTACATCAGGGACATGACACGTCTCTCCACAGTAAATCTGAGGTTTAAATTGCAAATACTCCTGACTCAGAAAGCCTTATGATTTAAGTATTTCTTTTCAGAGTAGAGATTATTATTTTTTAGTGGAGAAGAGGATTGCTCAATAGGGAAGGAAATTCTGAGTTAGGCATTTTGTTAGTTCATTGTTTTTCCTACTTCCAAATCTCACCCTTCACAGGTTGATTTTAAGCATCTGGGCTTTCTAGGGCACCTGGCAATGTTCTCAATGTCCTTGATGACTCCTAACTGAGCATTTGGGGGATATTTTGACACAGGTGCTTAAGCGTTCAATTAAAAAAAAAAAATCCATGTTTTCATTTTCTCCGTCTTCTCTGCTAGACTATGAGTTGGGTGTGATTCTTCAGCCTTAATCCAACCAGCCATCCCATGGACTCCATGATCCCTTTCTACATTGCTCATTTAAGACAGTGAGGATAATTTGTACATGCATGTGAACAGAAAATAAATACCTGAGGAAAAGGAAGTATAACTTATTAAGGACTTCAATTTTGGGGGGAAGTTCACTATTTTCTTAGGAAAAACACAATATACATAACCTCCTTTTTTTTTTTCTTGCTAATCAGTGATTCCCTACCTCCCCTGTTCATGCAAAACTGCTGCCTTTGAGCAGCTCAAGGAGCTGATATAAATGCTCTGTCTGCTGTTGTGACTTCCCAAGCTATGCCTAAGTGCTTAATCAAGCCCAGGTCACAGTTTGTGTGTTCCTGCATGTTTCACTGGTTTGTCTGTGACTCCTCCTCCTCTTCTCCCTCCTTATGCTCCTCCCCTTCCTTCTCCTCCTCTTCCTTCTTCCCAGGGACCAGGTCTCAAACTCAGGTCCTTGGACTTTGCATGGCAGTCACCTTAGCCACTGTGTCACCAGGGCACACCATTTGATTTCTTCTAGGTCTATATCTGAGATAATAATTTTTCAACCTCAATGTCTATTGTCTATGCGTACTCTCTTTGCTAACATAACATGATTGATCTGTCTTTCTAAACAAACTTTATCTTTGTGTGTGTGTGACAGGTAGTTTTATTAATTGGGGTCAGAAAAGGATCCTGGGAACTCAGGGAGTGGGGTGACCGAGTCAGTCAGCAGATGCGTAGGGCCTGAACACACAGGGGCAGGTTAGGACACATTCATCTTCTCAGGATTCCGTGGCTCCCTCTTTGGGGAAGGGAGAGAGCGTGGGACAGAAGAAGGCACTTTGAGGAGCAGGGAGGAAGTGGTGAGGGAAGGCTGAGTGTGCCCAACTTGGGAGAAGCCACCACAATAGGCAGCAATATCTGTGCTGGCAGTTGGGTCAACCTCAGCAGGCACAAGTGGCTTGGCTTCCTGGAGAGGGCCCCAGCGTGTCCTGGGTGAGCTCTCCGGAATGCCTAATGCCGCTCAGCAGAATGGGGCAGGGTCCAAAGTCCTTTTCCATTTGGGCCTCCTCATGGAGAAATAAGCATTTAAAGAAAAGGGCATTCAGGGCCCCCCCCTAGCGAGGGGCATCCGATTAGACCTAAAGGCATGGCACAGAGGCACCACCAGCAGGAGGCAGGGATCGCCTCCAAGCTGCAGTCACTGGGAGCAGGATTGCCCCCACTTGATGAGTGTGTGACTGAACAGTGACAGGACAGCCCCAGTGAGCATTTCCTTGCTGTTCCTGCTGCATGGCCCAGCCCTGAAGATCGGAAACCGCTTGGCTAGTGCCCGGCCTACCTGCGGTGATGAGTGACTGTCCCAACTCCTCGAGCTGCCATGGGGTGTCTGGCTGGGCTCTTGGGTCCTTCCTGGTATCCCCTAGAAGGAAGGGCATACACGGGCAGTCGTCAACTTCCTGTGTCTCCTTCTCCTAGGGCGGGTACTGGTGACGGAGAAACAGATGACAAGGGTGTTGGTCTGTGGGCAAGAGAGTGTGCAGAGGCCCCCTGCCCCTCCTGGCCTGTGTCCATCCACCATGCTTGGGGACTGGCACTGTTGAGCACTGTGGGGCTGCATTCCCTGAGGAAGGCCCTGGCCATGGAACAGAAGAGCAGGCACGCTGGCCTGCAGGCCCATTGCCCACCACCACACATTTGATGCTCAGGTTTCATGGGCAGCTGCCACAGCCCAGGCGCAGCCTCCTCCTGGTCTGGGGCCCTCTGGAGGCAGTGACCTGGAACTGCCCTGCATGGAGAGTTGGTGCAGCCGAAGCGACTCTGGGCTGCTTTATGACCTTCCCCAGGGAAGGTATTCAAGCTACCCACCATGGAGCACTCTGGGAAATCTTGTGATAAAATGTACCTGCAAAATGAGTCTATATTTTCCCTTTTGAATGATGTTGTCATTTAGGAGATTACACTCCTGACCAGATGCTGAGCTTCAGAATAGAGCTAGTGATTGACCACATGTCTGATAAAGATGTCGTATAATAACTATAAATGAAAAAAGGCACTGGAAACAGCAAAAGTATGTTTTCAATCATATTAAGTGGATTTAAAACATGCTATGGAGATTCACATTCTTATAAAGTGTCCGGTCATTTTATTTACTTTATTAGAACTTAGAAAACTTGTTTAAAGGTGATTAGAAGTGGTCCAGCTAAATATATTTTAAATGGTTGGGCCTGATACCTTACGCTTCTCATATAATTTTTGTCAGAAGTGAGTGGATATGCTCAAAACTATTCCACTGATTTTATAACCCCTGCTGGCTCTGTAGAGATGCTCCTTGCAAAGATTTGCTACCACTGACACTGCTATAGTGATGGTGATGGTGGTGACAACAATTTTTCCCCTTCCCTGAAAATAACTTCAGAACTAATGGTTAACTGGTTCCTCCCCTTCACTACCTCCACTTCCCCTGTTCATACTGAACTGCTGTCTTAGAGCTGCTTCAGAGACGATGTGCTCCTGGCCTGCTGGAGGGGTTCCGTGGCCAGTCAGCTCCAAGGTCATTTAGAAATTCTTTAAAAGGAGCTTCAAAAGTGGACAGTGGTGGAAGACTGGGTAATTTGGTGGTGGGTGGGTTTTGTTATCACGTAAATGATCAATAGAAAACCTGTATATCTAAACTTACATCATCTCGTAAATCAAATTTACCTAAATTAAAAACAAAACACAGAGAACTCTAGAAATTGCCAGGATGCTTGCTGGCTTCTACCCAGTTTGACTGCTACTGACTGCCTTTCTTAGGTAAGGAAATTAGGTAGCTCTGAATGGGTGGATCTGCATATTCTTAGGGTGGGGACAATGAGTGCTAGTGGAGGAAAGAGAAGGTGGGGCTGTCTGATAATAGTTCACTTTTGATATCCCCTTAAGCAAATGTAAGAGTCTTAATGCTCAGATACCTTGTGAGACACTCTCCTCTCCCCAACCCTCTCTGTCTCCTAAACACAGAAAAAGTACTACTAATAACTAAGGAGGCATTGGCTTAACCCACTTCCTAGCTCTGTGAGAAAACTAAATCCAACTAAGCAGATATTAAAGATCTTGTTGGTTTCATTCAATGATCCACAAATCAAGCAGCATCTAATCTAGCAGAAAGAAAGGAGCTTTAAAGACTTGTGCAAAAGACTATTATAGGCAGAAAGGAGCAGAATCAAGGAGCATATATACCTAGATATATACACACACGTTTAGGTACCGATGTGTGTTTGTATATATATATATAATTTTCTATATTTAGGTAAAAAAGTAGATAGTTAGGTTATTTTCCTTCAGGAATCTGTCAGACAGACGACCTAGCTAGTGGCGCTCAGGGGTTCCTGAGTGACTGCTTTGAGATTCCATTTCTGGGAGAGCTGAATTTGTGATTAGGTAAGCTTTGCTTTGGTGACCTGGAATCTAGCATAAGTGACTCAATTTTGGGCCTGTTGATTTGTTTTAACTACTCTTTCAGGAAGTATTGCAAAATAATCATCTATATATAATCAACATATATATATATATGCACACATGTGTGCATATCTCTGTATGCATATCTATATCTATGGGGTCTTAACTAACTCAGATTTTCTTTTCTTTTCATTATTCTCTTGTCTAACAACTCTTGCATAAAATGAATCTGAATGTTGATGACTCCTTTCATATTACAAGTCTGTTATCTCTATTAGAATATAGTTGAGGTTTGCTTTGTGTGTAGACCAGTTTTCGCACTTATTTGTAAACTCATTTTAGCATTCCTTTATTTCCTATAAATGTGTGTTAAAATTATTTGACCAGTTATGACATCTTACTGCTTCTTCAGTCTTTGAAAGTAAAATAAAATCTTTTGTATGAAATTTAGTTTGTATGAAAGGGTATAATTACACCCTTTAAAAAAACTGATCTTTGAGATTTCTTCTCTACTTTTGGCTAAGATTAAGTGCAAAAATTATCTTTTGGAAATGTGGTAATTGATGTATGGCCTAAAGTAAGTTCTTTCCATGGGCAGGGGCTAGACAAGGACTCTGGTAATTTGACAAAATACTCTTAGATAGTTATCTATAGCTCTAGTCTTATTTCTTAAAGCTTCTATGTATAACTTAAATTTTAGTTATAGTCATATGCCCTAACAATAACTTCTAAATCGTGCTTTATAGTTTTCAGCTATTTAATTTGTACACCAGTGCTCCAGGTAAAATTTGGACAAGAATTATAATTACTCTCACTTTTGCAGATGAGGAACTGAAGGGGTAATGGGCCCTGCCTGATATCATTTCAATAAAACATCAGTTCTTTTGTGACAAATTCCTTGATTTTTCCACTACGCAATCTGACCTGACCACACATCATGATACTCCTGCTTTACTTCAAAGGGCTTCTAGAAAAATCAGAGTTAATGTAATTAAGTGCAAGACAATTTTAGAGTGAAGGATATTTTATTTGAATATGTCAATAATTTGCAAATTGAAATTTAGTTGTGGTTTGTAGGTTAACACTCTTTTTAATCACATTACTCAATTGATCTTTAAACTTATTAACAGGGTAATTTATAATACTCTCCATTTTCCAAAAGAAGAAAAGAAGCCAACATTTATTAAATATCGGCAATGTGGCAGTTCATTTTCACTTACGGTTTTTCATTTAATCTTCAAAATAACCTTGTAAGCTAACTTCCATGTCCTCATTTTTCTGTTGTTGGTGATAAATAATATAAATATTTGATATCATTTCTGGACCACACATATGTTATCTGATTATTCATCACAAAAATCCTAGGAGCATCAAGACATGTTCTCAAGGTCATGTAGTTAGGATTTGAACTTAGGCTCTAAGGTATGCTTACTGATTCAGACTTTCAAGACCACTGCATGTTGGTCAGTGTGACAGTGTCCATTTCATGTGGGCCTTTGCGTACACAATTGTGTAAAATAAATGTGGCCTCTGTTCCTGGGTGTCTTGCAACTCATAGTGACACAGGGTCAAAGGAATAGATGACAATTAAGTCATGAGAACACGGATAAGGAGATTCTTGACAAAGACTAGAAGTGAAAGAGGAGTTTCTTTTCCAGAATTGGTGATATAAAGACATTAAAGTGAATTTCCTGTGTACGCCAAGGCTTCCAAGTGTTCAGTCCAGAGTAAGTCTACCACTTTTTGTAGAAGTGGTAAAAAGCTTCACCTCTGCCATCTCTATAATTTGTCCCCAAATGAACTCTTCTCTAAACATTGAGAAGTCATGGATTAAATAAATGCAAAACAAACCAAAGGGTTTTTAAGTGACATTCGAAGCTAAGTCAAGTGCTGTGCTCAATGATAAAGGGTATTGGCGGTATAAAGAGTCTGTTCCTCTCCAGCTCTTGTGTTCTTGTGTAAGAAAATTACCCTCTAACTGCAATGAGCAGGACAGGAGGAATTGAAGCTGTGGTGGTGGCTGTCAGGGAGCCCTTCGGTGCTCCAGGAATGACCTGGTCACTTAGGAACCATCTGGAGTGCACTATAAACAAATCACAGAATATGACTTTCTCCCTGGGAAGTCAGGCAAAGGTCATATGTTATATATGAAGTGCTTGGGTTTCAGTAAATTCATTTGTCAAAATCAGAACTCTAATTAATATAGATTATATAGGAGAAATTAGAGTTTATCATAGAAGATTAACTGAAGGTGGTTATCTAAGAAGGTTTGAAAACGTGTGATTCTCTGCATGTAAACTAGATGGAAATTCCCAGATGATACTGATATACAAAATGACTAGGATAGTTTTTATTTCCATGACTAATACAAAAAATATCACAAACAAAATACTTTGACATCATTTATTCACTTAATCTAACAGTTTCCTTTATGTGAATCAAATATATGAAGCCTTACTTCCCACCCTCATCCCATCCTTCCTCTGCCAAACCAGAGGCTTTCTTTTGCAGTGAGTTCCCCATTTGTTGAGGAAAGATGGAAAGTTTTCCAGTTCATAATCCCCCAGGCTTCACTTTCCAGAAAATTACCTGGTAGGCTGGAATGTGGTTGACTTTTATTCATCCATTGACTCCTGTTCCTTTTCTGTCAATGGAATGTTTTCTGTTGTCCAAACTTTCCTCACTGGCCACCACAACAAATTCTAGCTGCAGGCTAAGAAGGTTTTTCCTCTAATGACAGACTATATGAGGTTTCTTTTGTTTATAAATATGGGTTTTCAAGTTTTATGGGAGAATTAATTTTTAACTTTTTCCTGTGGAATCAAACACAGCTCCAACTGCCTTATTAAAAGTTTTATAAATAAGTAGAATGGGAGGATGTTTTTCTTCCTCACAAACAAGGAAAAATGAAACATTCCCCTTCCTTCCAGAAGTTGGCATGTATACTTGAAAGTTCTAGTGAAAAACCTCAAATAAATGACTTCCTTCTAGTCTATTTGCCGTGACCAGGAATGAATCTGGAACAACTGCTTTCTGGGTTGGTTGTTTTCAAACCATAAACAACAGCTTTAGCTGATACTTCACTGGAAGTAAGAGAGTTTTTCTTTTTTTATTAATCAATTAATTTTATTGGAGTAATTATTAAACACATTAAAATAATTTTCTTTGTATAGGTTCCCCATTTCTTTCTTGTGTTTCAACACGACATGCCCTCCACCAAATCACCAAGTGTTCTTCCCCATTGTCCAGTGGGCTCCTCAACCATTTGCCCCTGCCCACCCCATTCCCTTTTGGTAACCTCAGCTCAGTTGCAAATGTTTCGGAGTTGATTTTGCTTCATCTATTCCTTTGTTTTGTCTATTCACATCTACCTATGAGTAAGGTTGTCTGGTATCTATCTTTCTTCTTTTGACTTGTTTCACTTAGCATCATTCCCTCTAGCTCCATCCATGTTGATTCAAATGACAGGATTTCATCTCTTCTAAGGACTGTGTAGTGTTCCATTGTATATATGTACCACATCTTCTTGATCCATTCATGTGATGTTGGGCACTTAGGTAGTTTCCAGTCCTTAGCTATTGTGAATAGGGCTGCAATAAACACTGGGTATACATACATCTTTGAGGATGGGTGTTTTTGTATCTTTTGGGTAGATGCCCAGAAGTGGAATGATGGAATCATATGGGATTTCCATCTTCAGTTTTTTGAGGAACCTCCAAACTGTTCTCCATAAGAGTTGCACCAATTTGCACTCCCACCAACAGTGCAAAAGTGTCCCCTTTTCTTCACATCCTCACCAGCATTTGTTTTTTCCAGACTTTTAGATAATAGCCAGTCTTTCAGGTGTAAGGTGATATCTCATTGTTGTTTTAATTTGCATTTCCCTGATAGCCAGTGAGTAGGAAAACAATTTCATGTGCTTTTTGGCCATCTGTATATCCTCTTCAGAAAAGTGTCTCCAATTCCTCCTCCCATGAATTTTCCTTTTTTAAAAAATGTTGGCCACTACTCCATAAGGGGAAGAATGAACAATTATAAGGGCACATAAAGTAAAAAAAAAAAAAAAAAAGAAAGAAAGAAAGAAAGAAAGAAAGAAAGAAAATGAAAATGCTCTTTGATTTCCTTTTGAAATGATAACTCATAATCTAGAAAAAAAATTGACTTGCAATTGTTTTATACAGTATCTGGTGAGGAGAGAAGGAACAAGTGAGAGTGGAAAAAATGAGGACGATGGTGAGGGATGAGGCAGGGTAAACAGATAAAAACTGGACTTCGATTCAGTTGTAAAGAAAGATAGAAGGTGCGCCCACCTGGCAGCCTAGAGGACGAGGTCACCCAATGTAAACTACATGCATCTCAAGGACCTAGATTCAGACCCAGGGTCAGGGGAAAGACACAATGAACAACGAAATAAAAATGCCTCTTCTTTCTTCTTGCCTGCTTGCCTACTTGCCTTTATTCCTACCTGTACCTTTCCTTGGAAAAACAAACAAACAAACAAACAACATATGGAGAAACAGAGACAGACAGCCAGGTAGAGACTATGATAGAAAATCTCACACATAGAAAGAGACTCTAAGATGTGCACGTGCACACACACACACACACTCACACACACACACACACCCCTTCTAAGAGATATGGACAAAGAAACATGCACCCAGATCCATGAGTTATAAGTGCATTTTGGAGGCTCACACTTTGAGAAAGATGGATAAAGTTAAGGGTTAAAAGGTTCTCAGAGGAGAATCAGAGAGGTGTGTGTAGGTGTGGAAGCAGTCTTTAATGAATGACTTCTACTCTTCACCTGCTAACTTGGCTCCCTGCAGGGAATCAGAATGAAATTTTTATAAACACGGGTTTTAGATTTTTCCTCCAACATTTTCTTTTTTGTTTTCCTCAAAATGTTTTAATTTTTTTGTTGACATTGCTATATGCATTTGAGAATATTGAAATGGCAATTCAGACTGTGTATTTCACCCCACGCCCAACACCAGAGTTCCAGTGTCTTTTACCACTGTTAGGCTGGCCCAGAGGGACAAAGCGGCAGCGGCCATACGTGGGAAAAAGGTGGCTAACGTCAGACTAAGGGATTGAATCCCACACCTGGAATCACAGGACCAATCCCCAACCGCGACGTAGGAAGCCCGCGAAATTCTTTTTGCTTAAAGATCGCGCTTCCCTTTGTTAGGCGCCACTTCCCCGCCCCCGTTCTGCAGACCGGAGAACCTCGCCTAGGTGTGCAAACCCCGATAAAGCCCTGGCTATTCAACTTTTTGTTTGATTGACTTTCTCTCCTCGTGGAGCCCAGAAAAACCTTTCATTTGGTGCTGAAACCCGGGAGTAAGGTTGTGCCGGTTGGTGGCTGGTGAGATGGTCCCAACGAGCTGGCGGATAAGTGTTTGTAGCTGTAAAAATAGAATTGAGAGTTCATCTGTTTCTGTTCTAATAAAAGTAGTCTCAATGTTTCTAACAGCATTAACTACATATTGAGAATCTGAGACAATATTTACAGGTTGAGGGATATCTTCAAGAACTCCCATGGCGGCAGCTGGCTCTGCTCGCTGCACGGACTGGGGTCCTGTGTCCCAAGCCTTGGTTGTGGCACCCCAGTGGGCGGCTTTGCCATTGCTGCTGCCATCTGTGAAGTGGGTTTGGGCCGATGGCAGTGCTGGTGGGATGCTTTTTTGGGTGAAATCCAATTAGTCAGTTTTGAAAATTGAAAAAAGTTTGTTTGGAGGGTAGTGATTGTCAAGGATTCCTGTATGGTCAGCAGCGGCTGCTTGCCGATCTAGGCAATTTTGGAAAGCCTCTTTAATTTGTAATTTGGTTAGTGGCAGAATGATTTTCTCTGGGTCAGAGGCTATGGGCTGGCGCAAACTTTGCCTACCATCAAACACCACAAGACTGAGCTTTTCAAGATAAGTTTGCAATTTTTTTTGTTTGCTGGTTAGGTAAGAATACGCATTCAATAATTTTTTCCTTTTGAGTTAGCACTCCTGTGGGAGAGTGAATGGTGGGAAACGCTGATGGTTGACACGGGAGCGCAGGGTTGGCTCGGTGGAGCTGGGCCTGTTGAGCGTGCTGCTCAATGAGTTCTAGTTCGTGTTTTGCTGCTGGAGTTCGATTGCTACATAAGCTCCCCATTGCTGTAAAAGATCTCTTCCACATAGATTGACAGCTATGTTGGTGATATAGGGCTGAAGAGTTCCCATTCGCCCATCAAGTTCTTGTAGGAACAGTGCTGCTTCTACGTAAACGAAAGCGGCCTGGTAGAGGAAAACGTCAACACTCTCCAAAATCTTAAAGACAAGTTGAAAAAGGGCTGCACCCCTCTAGAAATGGGGACCCCATGGTGGTGCTCCCTGATTTTTACCACTTTGGCCCCGATCTTTGGGCCAGTCTTGATAATCTGTGTATTACTAATGCTTTCTGAGATTCCTCCAGGACAGGATCCGTGAAGCCTCCCGGGTTACCTTCAACCAGATGCTGCTCCAGACCAGAGTCTACTCTCCTGTCCAGACCCGGCCAGACAACGCCAACCTCTGACCCCCTCCCCTCTACACCCCACCTGTCAGCGGGAAGCAGCCAGATCAATCACGGCACCCCTTTATCCTATCAAAGAGATTGGAATGTTAGGCTGGCCCAGAGGGACAAAGCAGCAGCAGCCATACCCGGGAAAAAGGTGGCTGACGTCAGACTAAGGGATTGAAGCCCACACCTGGAATCACAGGACCAATCCCCAACTGCGACGTATGAAGCCCGCAAAATTCTTTTTGCTTAAAGAGCGTACTTCCCTTTGTTCGGCACAACTTCCCTCGCCCCCGTTCTGCGGACGGGAGAATCTTGCCCGGGTGCACAAACCCCGATAAAGCCCTGGCTATTTGACTTTTTGTTTAATTGACTTTCTTTCCTCGTGGAGCCAAGAAAAAACCTTTCAACCACCACCTCTTCTCTCCTTCCTGCCCATCCCATGCAATTACAGTCCGCATCTTATCAATTTTGTCGAGATTTGTCTGCTCATTTGTTTTGTGTCTTTATGTTCTATGTACGAGTGAAACCATCCTGTATTTCTCTTTTTTTTTCTGACTTATTTCACAATGTTTTCTAAATGTATGATGACAGGCCAGTTACTTACCTTTTCTTAGGTTGTTACCCCTTCAGGGCTGTTGTAAGAGCTGAGTAAGAAAACATAAAGTGCCACGCACGTTGCCAGCCTCAGAGTTAGTACTCAGGGAAGGTGAATAAAGTTATTATGAAAATTCATAGCAACACTATGGTTTAGGTATTATTTATGCAGATAAGAAAATTGAAAGAGCAAATTTAAATGTTTTGTTCAGTTATACAATTCTTGAATCTGAATACAAATCTATCTGACTCAAAAGCCTTTTGTGCTCTTTACTTGGGCAGAAAACTCCCCCGTTTTAAAAGTCACCATTTACATGTGCGCTTGCAGTGGGATTGGTAACATGATTCTCTCTCTGAACATTAAAAATCACCCATTGCTTTTCATGACTTTGTTATCTTCTTTCTGCTGCTTGACTTTATTTGCACCTTAGTGACAGGCTTCACTTAAAGAAATTAACGACTTTGTTTTTTCCAGAAAAGTTTAGAAAAAGTGTGGTTTTTTGGTTTGTCTTAAAAAACAGATGACATGTCTCTTAAAGAGAAACAGAAGTACAGTCAGTACATTTGAAATACCATACTGCTAGTTTGCATGTAGGTTTTTATAAAGAACTTTCATGCAATTATCTGATGTCTGTCTTCATTAATAAAGTTGTTAGTTTAGTCACCAAAATGTCAGAAAAAAAGTACTCAAAGTGTTCCAACGTGTTAAGTCAATCATCTTGGCGTCTGTCATCTTCAATCCTTCTCCCTCTGTAGCAGCGCTGAACCTGTGTGGTTGGCACTGTGCAGTGACCTTCCCGTAGCCTCTTAGAGACCTCTTTCACCTTTGGATACTGTTGCCACAATGCATCCTGTCTTGCTGTCGCCATGGGTGTGAATGGAGTTGTGACAGGGCAGTAAATTGAGACCCCCATCTAGCCCTCTGTTAGGACTGGGGAATCTATGACATTTAATTAACAGAGTAATTAGGTGAAGATTAACTAAACCTGGCAGACACACAGACCATGGATGGAAGCAGATTTTTTCACTGAGGGAAAAGGACTCTTGGAATTGGCCTGATGAGTGAGAGCAGCCCCTGCTGCCCGGCCCTGCCTGCAGTCACAAAGGGCTGTGAAGCCCTAACCTGCTTCTGTTACCTGCTGCACCTGCGCTCTGTCTGTGGCCTCTCCCTGGCCCCCTCACTCAGGCTGGTGGATCTGAGACAGAGCTCTCCCACTTCCTCCATTGTTGTCTAAGCCACATTTTTTTGACTCACAGCCCGTCCTCGTGAGGACTGCCCTTTTCGCATGGCAGGCAGTAGACAGGCGTTTGATTACAGTGTGTTCTCCCCACTTTTCTGACGAGATGAAATTCAGCAGAGGCATCCCAAAGCCCAAACTCCAGAACTTGCTCTGATATGGAGCCTTCTAACCAAGATTAATCCCATTTGCAAAGCTGGATCCAGGTCTCTTTATGAGAAGTCATTCCCATTGTGTCTAAGCATCAGCACCACCATTATGACATGGGGTTTCTTTTCCTAAGTCCTCCTAATGAAGCCAAACCATCATTCCCAGGTCCTTGTACTGAGTCATGTGTCTATTTTGTATTGACTTCGTTTACTAAACTCAGCGTATCCTAAGCAGGACTTCCGATCTTGTGTCCCTAGGACCTCAGGCAGGCACGAAATATTTGTCTATTGAATAGAGAATTCCTTCTGAGGACTCGCAGAGAAAATCAATCTGTTCTCAGAATGATTTTTATCTTTTTCTATTGTATTTGGGGCTAACGTACATCTATGCTGTAACTCAAGAGCAGGTCCCAAGCTCACTCATCTTTTTAGGCCCTCTGTGCCGAAGACACTGCCAGTAAGCCAAAGTAGCACAATATGTCTCATTGTTCTTGCTTTTAACAGGTAATAGCTTTTCTCCTACTCTCTTCTTAACTCAGTCAGAACTGTGAGAAAAAAACCTAAAACCGCTTCTAAGATTACTTTTATTTTTCCCCTCAGAAATACGAAGGCCCAATTCTGGACACTGGGATCCTGTCTGAAGCTCAAATCTATCTGATTCAACCACATCATGTCATTTTTCCTTTTAGGGACTCATTCTGAAGAACCAGCAATGGCCCAGGACCTTGCAAACCTGCCACCTAATTGTGGAACACTGCCCAGTTGGCACCGAGATCTGACTGCCTGAGAGCAAAGTCTTTAGAAATTTTTTTTAACTGCTATGTCAAAAATGAGTTTTTGTCCCCAACTTAAAATGTGCATTTTCTAGATCTGTCTGTGCCAGCTGAATCTGCTGTGGATCCTGCTTCTGAAACTTGCATTCCTGGGGCTGTGTTGACCTTGAATCCTGTTGCTTGGGGCCAAGGTTCATGATGGTTTCTTTCACAAGGAGTCCAGGGAGGAGATCTGTATACAAAGGCCCCCTGGGGTCTCTGTGTCAGCCTCTCTCAGTTAAGCTTTTAAAGACCCTCAGGGGAGTCCTCCTGGGCTGGGGACCCAGGTATCTCACTGGGGTTGCCTGCTCATTTTCATCATTGCCTTCACATTCAATTTGGTTTATGGTCCCTTTGCAACATCATCTTCCCTTTGATCCAGGCCCAGCCGATACATTGGACATATTTGTGATGTACATCTGCATAAATCTTGCCCAAATTCCCTCAAGTTTGTGGGTGGTTGTGTTCAAGTGTGATATGCACTGGTGGCTGTGATCCTGCCAGGGATGTACAGGGATTCACAGACCAAAATACTGTTGGAATCACATTTATTTAACATGGATGCATGCCTGTAGATTCTACAGATGAAGAAACTGGGAGTTAGGAAAGGGCCCTCACTTGATTCAAGGTCTTTCCTTGCCACCTTTCTTTCCACTTCCATAAAAAACAAAGAAATAAGCAAAACCCAAACTCTCTGAAACAATCTTGAGCCATAGAAAGAGATGTATACCCATTTTCTTCTTCTTACTAATAATACTCTTTCAGTGCATAACATAGTAAGAACCAAGAAAATGGCCACCTGAGTTGCTTTATAACATAGGCTGGCATTTGTATCACTTGATTTTTGCATTGACATTTACAAGAATGGTACTACTACTAATAGTAGTAAGAGAAGAAACTCTGTTGGTTCAAATCCTATTCTGTTACCCTCTCTTTTAATCCTGACAACAGCTCTAAGCAGAGGTATTTTTATCCCACTTTGTAAACAAGGAAATGGAAGTTTGTACTGGTTCATGGTTTAGGGTACCCATATCCATAACCAGTGTGGACTATGCATGCAATCATGGGTTTTCTTGAGTCCAGAAGTCTAGCTCATTGCCCCATTCTGAGTTCTTTACTTCAAGCTTATTCAGAACACACTTCTGCTTTTCCAAGTTGGTGGATGCATTTCCTTTTCAGCACCTTTAGTAGAAGTACCTGGATGTGTGCTTTTAGGGTCTTCAGTCCCAGGTCAAAATATCACTCTCCTCCACCTTTGTGCCAGTTCCTTGCTGCCAACTCCCAGGCCCCTCACTGGGTGCTCTGCCCATTGTGACATCTTTCCCTGACTAGAGTCTGGCCTCTTTAGAGGAACTTATAACTTTATTTATTTCTTTATTTTTCTGCTGTGACTTTTGTGTGCCTCCTTGGTTTACTGATCTTTTTCTTTGAATTCAGAAAAAAGGCATTGTTCCACAAAGCGATGCCCTGGGTTGCTGTATGAGTCCACCCACTTACCCTCCATTGGCTCCTTAAGCGCCATGTTTGCTATGAGGCTCTCTCTGGTCTGCTTTATGTTTTAGTTTGTTTCTGTACCCTCCCCACTTCTGTCTTTTAACACATTCATTAGTGGTCCTAACATTTTTATTTAACTTCTACTTCTGAAACTTAGATCATGCTTCTTTTTTAAGGTCATATGAACACTTCAAGTCTATTTTGAACTTTACAAAATAGGTTGTTTTTTTTGTTTGTTTTTTGTTCAATAAACATTTCAACAAAATATTTCAAACTTGGGACGAGTTGAGAGATAGCATGAGCATGAAGATGCCTACCTTCTAGATTTATAAAAATCTTAACATTTAATCATATTTGTTCACATTTTTTTTAAAGAAAGGAAACACGAGGACACCTACTCTCATTCAGAAACTTGTTAGTTAAAACGAAATAAGTAAGCGTGATTGCTCTGTGAACTTTATTTCAGTATAAGTAAATAGCCCCCATACATGAAGGAAAGTTCCTTTAATGATTGATTGATTGATTGATTGATTGATTAATTGATTGATGCCCTTATTTATTTAAAGAAAAGGTGTAGGCAGGGATGAAGATAAGTAGGCAGCAAGGGAAAAAAGAGAGGAGGAAGAAACATTTAATTTATTTTTATTTAGTTGTTCATTTAGTTTGTTGTCCCCTGGCAGATGCAAACCTGGGTCTTTGGAGTGTATGTGACTATGCCCAGTTGGAGTCGGTGGACTTAACCACTATTCCACCAGGGCATGCTTCTTCTTTTATTTTTTATATAAAATAATTCAGTCTAATGACATAAAAGAAATAATGGAATTAGAAAGTCACCATTTTGTAAACTAATGGAATCACTGACCCAAGCAATGCTCATCAATAGATGAAAATATTATAAGGCAGGTTGACGGGGAACTTTGCAGTGGAGGGGTTAGACTGTGACCACTGCTCCATCAATTTCATCATTGTTAAAACAAATTGTCTGAATATGACCTGAATACTTTCAATAATAGTAAAAAGTATTGAGAATTTTGTCGTATTTGCTAATATTATGGTTATATATAATTTTTAAAATGTCTACTAAATTAAGGCATTTCCTTTAAAATGACAAAAATAGTATAGCAATAACAAAACATCACAGATGCAGCTGAGGTACTTAAGTGAACTCTTTCTTGATCTCATTTTTCTCATTTCCTTGCCAAAAGTACCTGCTATCTGAATTTCATGTTTACTATTCCCAGCCATATTTGTTTCTGTTATTTTATGTTTATATATCCATAAGTGATATATAGCATTAGTTCTAATATCTTTGAACCTTCAACAAATGATATTCCTAACATGTATCACTCCACAACTTATTTTCAGCATTACATTACCTTTTTGAGATGTATTCATTCATATATATATGTGCATATATAATATATACATATACATACAACACAGAAAGAGAGAGATTGAGTCACTTATCTCACTGCTTTATTATTTTCCATTATAAGACTATGCCACAATTTCTTTATGGACTCAATTGTTGGCTGATATATTTGAATTGTTTTCAACTTGTCACTATCACTAACAGTACAACTATAAACATTCTTGTATATGCTTTGTTTGCTGGAATTCTCCTAAAAATAGAATTGGTGAGTTGAAAGTTATGCACATTTTTACGTTGATCAGAAATCAATGTATTATCCTTCAAAAGTGTTCTTACAGGGCACACTCTGGTGGAGCAGCAGTTAGGTCAGTCACCTCCAAAGGAGCCTAGCCATATACCCCTGGGTTTGAGTCCCAGGTCCATGAGGAAACAACGAATGTGAGTAACTAAAGAAAAATATTGAGAATGGAAATGCCATATGATCTAGCTATTCCCCTGTTTGGCATTTACCCTAAAAACACAACAACACTTATTCAAAGAGACATATGCATACCCATGTTCATTACAACATTATTCACAAAGTCAAGAGCTGGAAGCTACCTAAATGCCCATCAACAGATGGACAAAGAAGATGTGGGTGTACACAATGGAATACTATGCAGCCATCAAAAAGAATTCTGTCATTTGCAGCAACATGGATAAACTTGGAGAGAATTATGCTTAGTGAGATAAGCCAGAAGGAGAAAAACAGACATCATATGATATCACTCATATGATACAGAGATAGAGAGCACATGAGTGATATAAATTAAATAATACTGGACTTAAAAGAGAGAGTGAGAACCAATTCAAACAGCAACAGACTCTTAGTGGTGGGGAAAAAAAGGCAAATCAAAGGGTACAGAGAGATGAGGAATGGTGGGGGAAAATAGGGTAAAGGTGATTAATTGTAAAGTGAAAGGAATAAAAGGAAATAGTGGGGTGAATTTATATACAGATGTAAATTTGCTATTATGTATATCTCAAACCAAGTTAATGTTAAAATGCAATATTCCTTCAATAAAATCAATTTTAAAATAAAAATAATATAATGCAAACATCAAAAAAAAGATTCTTCCTCCTCTCTCAAGAAAAAAGTGTTCTAGTAGTTTATATGCCTAACACAGCTTAGAAGAATATATAAACCTCCATATGCTTGGCAACACTTGGGCTTATCAGGTATTTAAAAAATATCTTTTAATCCCAGGTATTTGGATATTTTCTTATGCAGAGAGTTAGACATTTAAATGCAATTATCAGAATAAAAACATGTTGAAGATTGGAAGAAGAACACAAAATTATAGAACAAATGCACAAACAAAACCTACATATATCCCAAATTTGTTAGACCACGGTATGGTATTGATGCATCATCAAACTACTCTAATTCCAGTACCTTTCCTCAGCCTAAGTTGAGACACCCTGAGATCAGAAAGCAGTTAGGATGTAAACAATCCTCTAAGGAAAGAGCTCTGGTTCCCTATGAAGGATAGATGAGTTAATACCATGTGTCAAGAGAAAGAACACATCACCTCCGTTTATAAATCCTTTGCTGGTCTCATCATAGTCATGGAGCTTGGTCAAGTGAAAGTGGAACATGATCAACAATCAGATTCAAGATGCTCCTTATTTGGAATGATGGGCACAGACTCACTTTATAGAGCAACAAAGGAAGCAATACAAAGCAAACTGCCCAGTACAATGACTATGAAAAAATTATTAGGTGGTATTTTTGATGTGCAAGAAGTGTAAGAAATAATACAAGTATCCACTCTTGAAATTAAGAAATAAAAATTATCGTCCTGATTAGAAACCACCCATTATGCCTTCAATCTTGAATTAGGAGCTTACAATTTCCCATGCATGTCCTTCTATTTCTGCTAATAAGTATATGTCCCTAAGGCACATAACAGGCATCCCTATGTGATATAAATGACCTTCTACTGTGTAAATTATTCTATGATTTGCTTTTCACTGAATATTGCATTTTTAGGAATCATCCATATCTAAACCTCTAGCACATTCATTTTTGCTGTCGTGTAGAATGTTATGAAGTGAATATAGCACAATTTATTTATGCATTCACCTGTGAAAGTACATTTAGATTGTTCTGGGTTTTGTTATTATGGTTCCGTACATGTCATCTTTTTCATGTGTGCTAATGTTGTCTTAGGGTATATACCTAGGGTGGACTTTCTATGTGTGCGGTACAACCTTCAACTTGTCAAACTGATCTCTAAGTCAGTGTGTAACCAGCAAAGTATTGGACTTCAAATTGCTCCACACCTTAGCCAGCTTTGAGTGCCATCAGATTCAAGCCTTTGCCCCAATTTAATGGGTGTAAAATGTTTTTATCAATGTGTTTTAAACTTAATATTCCTTATTATTATTACCAAATCTACTTTGGCTTTCTTGATGAGACATTTTCCCCATCATTCTTTCTATTGTCTTGTGACAATATATGTGTGTGTGTGTGTGTGTGTGTGTGTGTGTGTGTTTGTATTGGATATATGTGTATGATTTGTAGAAACTCTTTATAATTGTGGGAAAATCATATGAATTTCTTATATGAATTCTGTTCATTCCAGAAATTACTGGAGTTTCTCCTAAAGACCAGATAACTGTAGTATAATCCAATCGACCATGATGAAGAAAAAGAAAGGCATTTCAAGGCAGTCTTGAAGTTCTTACCTTTTTCCTGATCTTTGGAGTAACAAGTAGGGATTAAAATTGCCAGATCCTGGATATACATACTTTCAACAGTTTTATTGCGACATAATTGGCCCACAAATTTCATGTTTAAGGAGATCACTTTCACATATTGTGACACGAGACAGTCATCACAATCAAGATAACGGATGTATCTACCAACCCCAAATCTTCCTCTCACTCACCTGTTTTTGCAATTAAAGCACTCACCTGTTTTTGCAATTAAAGATTAATTTGTGTTTTATTGAATGCGAATTCACCTAGTATGCATTCTTTATTGTATCACTAATTTTAATGAGCACAATTATTTTGAGTTCTTCTATGTTGTTAAATGGACCGGTAGCTCATTCCTTTTCATTGCTGAGGAGTGTTCCACAGCATGGATAGATCATTGTTTATCAGTTTACCTGCTGATGGGAATTCAGACTGCTTCCAGTTTTACAGATAAAGTTGCTATGGATACTCATGTACAAGTCTTTGCCCACACGATTTCCTTTCTCTTAATGTAGCTATTTAGGAGGCAAATTGTTGGATCATACAGATGTATATGCTTAACTTTTTTTTTTTTTTCTAAAGGAAAGGTGCAGGCAGGAATTAAGGAGAGCAGAGATAGGCAGGCAGGAATAGAGAAGAGGAAGAGCACTTCATTTATTTTATTTAGTCATTCATTCTGGTTTTTCTTCCCAGCCCCAGGACGAGAACCCAGCCCTTGGGATGAATGGACTGGACCAGACCTCTACTCCACCAGGGCATGCCATATGCTCAAAGTTTTACTAAATTGATGAAAGGTTTTACATTTCTACCCACAATGAATGCTACGATAATTCTAGTTTTTCCATTTTTGCTAATATTTGGTGTGGTCATTCTTTTTCAATTTTGTCATTCTATTAGGTGTGTCATGGAATATCATGTGGTTTAGTTTCATTTACTTTACCCTGCTGACTAAAGATGTTAAGCGTCTTTCAATGTGTGCATATTCCACTCAGGTATCTTCTTTGATGACATATGTATTCAAATATTTCACCAAAATTAAAATTCAGATACACGGTGTCATTTCTTGTTATTGAGGTTTCATAACTCTGTAAGACATTCTGAGTGAAGTCCTTTATAATATAGGATTTATAGGTATTTTCTTCCACTACGCAGCTTGTCTCTTCATTTTCTTCACCTAGTTTTTGAATAACATGAGTTCTTAACTTTGATAAAGTGCAATGTATCAATTTGTTCTTTTATGAATCATGCTTTTGGTAACATGTCTAAGCAATCTGTGCCTAATTCAGCATCACAAAGGTTTGTTTTGGTTTTTTTTTTAAGAAGTTTTTTAGACATTGCATTCTTACGCCTCTAGTGCATTTTGACTTCATTTTGTATATGTCATAAAGTATGGATTGAAGTTATGTGCTTTTTTTGTTTTGTTTTGTTTTTTTGCTATGGATATCTGATTGTTCAAACACCATTTAATAAAAAGACTATTCTTTCTTTACTAAATTTGTACCTTTGTTGAAGATCAGTTGTCTGCATATCCTCCAGGGCTCTGTGCTGACCATTTTTTTCAGAGATTAGCATTGAATTACCAGTTTCAACTTCCTGCTCCTCTGAAGAGCTTTCTACCATTCTTTGGTCTGTACAGTCCTTGCTATATATGTTAGATTTCTAGATGTAATGGCTCTTTAGACTGTCTCCCTGAGATTAGCCTAAATCATTCTGATGGCCTTGGGTAGTCTCAACTTTCTATTTATTTTTAAGTTATCTTTCAGTTTCTTTGGCATGGTCATAAGAATCACTCATTTTGTAAATTCTTAATTTCATTCTTAAAGCTCCAGGAATGCCGATATATCACTCTCAAATCTGAAATCAAATCTCAAATCACAGTATGTTAGAGTTTCTAACCAGCTTTTTGTTTTAAATGTTCTTCAAAGTGATACAACTTTAATGGCCTTTACTGATATTGGTTCTCAAGCTGCACTCACAACTCACATTCCCACCAAGGAGCATAGGATCTAAAGTTGGAAAACCATTCATTCATTGATCAGTCATAACATACTAGGCATTTAGCTAGTAACATTGTGAAGATAAAGAGATGGAGATGACACAGTCTCTAGTCTCAAGCTATTTCACATCTAATATATTCTGCCTCTTTAAGTTTCAAGGCTCTCTAAGATTCTATCTAAAAATCAATGTAATCCAGATTTTAGTAATCAGATCTGCATTTTCCCAGATAAGTTTGTTGCTGTCACTGGGAAGAATGAAGAAGCACTTTTTGAGTCAATTTAGACATTCTAATTGAAGAATAGTAGGCTTTGGTTGACAAAGACAAACTCTGAGAAAGTATAAAACTTCCAGACAGGACCAGATGCCAGAAGGCAGAGGCCAAGCTTTCAAAGGAGTCACCCAAGGTCAATGAACATTTGTCAGAGAAGAATACAGAGAGAAGGGGGAATTAATGGGTGAAGAATTATCTTTACCTCTTGACTGAGAAATTGAAAGTGTAGGAGAGTGGATAAAAGTGAATTCGAGATTCAAAGATAAAAGGTGCCAGATAAAAGTTCAGTTGGTATTACCTTTCCTACTGTGAAGGGTCACTGATGCAGGGAGAGTCCAGACATGTCCCAGAGAAAGGAAATGAATCAATATGAGATTGCCTGTCTACTGTGATGAATGCAGACTTTGCACACATCATTAGCAAGCACTCCACAAAAAGCAGAGAGGAGGTGTCTGCCAAATGAAGCAGCTCTTTAATAGCTCTTCCCGAGTCGAGGAACATCACCAGAATGAGAATGGAGAGCAAAATGTACAGCCTCTGATCTTAGCCAGGGAAGGAAGGGAATCCTGTGCCCTTCTCCAGGACAGCTGAAGTACTTCTTGACCTGGTTTGCCTGGGGATATGGAGGCCTCAGGGGAGAGCGTTCAGTTACCATGAATCTGGAACTCTGTAAATTCAGTTGTGTCTGGGAAATGGTATTCAAGACACAGTGCAAGAGGGGTGTGGGAAACCTACGGAGGGATTGAAACCTACAGGAATTGAATTCCCTTCCGAGAGAGAAGCAAGTGCTGCTGAGAGGAGCCGCACTGGCCTCTCTCATGGGCTCAGTAGCCTATCTCCAATGTGGTGAGATTGCAAAGGCCCAAGGAAGACTTCCTGCCTGAAATAATACTACTGATGTGGGTGAGGGTGAGCAAGACACACTGATGAGACACTGGGTGGGTCCAAAGAGAACTCATGGAGAGAGCCATTTGGTCAGGGTCACACAGCAAGTTTATTAAAAGCAGAAACAGCGAGTTGAAGCGCCCTGCGGGCAGGAAAGTTACATCAAGGGAATGAATGCACATGTGTGTGTAAGACCTGTGCTGCCTGCCTCTCACTCAGGCAAGATGGATTCTTGAATATATATGAGGGGTGGCGGCTTCTTCCTTCATGGGAGTTTCCAGTTTACCTGGAGCGAATAAAATGGCATGAATATCTGGCGGTGTTTCCTAGACCCAAGTTGCTAAGGTGGGGTCCTTGCTTTGAGGTTCTTTACTCTTAGAAATCTCAGGTTTTGCCAGTTATTTTTCTGCTCATACATCTGCACACTATCCTATAATTTTAAGTTATGCTTTCTCCACATCACTATCAGCTCCCTCAACAAAAGCCTAGCATTCTTTTTAAGTGGGTGTAGACTTTCCTCCATAATTAAAGCTAAGTCTTATAATGAAAGTATCCCTGAGAGAGTTAAATTCACATTAAGGGTAAACTCTAGGTCTTTTTATGTTTGTCGGCTTTTTAGGAGTGGTGTTGGAAGTGGGTACAATTAAAGGAGTCTGAAGGGAAAAAGTGCACAGAATAGAGAGACACAGGTCTGTCAGGCATATCCCACAGTTCTCTGTCATCAGCCTGAGATTGTGGGCAAGCGGGACTGCCAGATTTGGCCGAGAAGACAAGGAAACACCAGAATGTGCTGTTGAATTTATCTGAAATTATTTAAAGAAACTTATAGTGAAGAGAGTAAATAGCGTTTGAAATAATTTTTTATTGTTTTGTCCAAATGTAGATGATGTAGGATTACACAGGAATTTGGATCAGGCTCCTTCTGACCTCCTGGCCTCCTGGTATCTTACCTGGCAGCCCCAGACAAGTGGGGAGTTCCATCCCATTGTCCCATTGAAGCCCACCACTAGACGTGCCTTGAAGATTCCCTGAGCCTTCACTTGTGGATGTGATGACAGGAGGGGTAAACGTGTGGAGTGGAGAAAACAGAACTTCAGTGCATAGTGAGGAAGATAACATTATTGAGGCCTGGAAATAAAGGGTTTTGAGGCTCCAGACTAACATTTCTCTCAGCATCCTCACTTCAGATCAGGTGGGCAGAGATTGCACAAATATGTCACTACTAAGCATAATAATAGCAAACTTCTACATAATGTTAGCCATATGCAGAGTCTCCTCTAAATAATTTACTGATGAGCTGGGATGGTATAGAGGCCTGGTCCAGGTGACCTAAAAAGAACTTATGCTATTAAAAGGAGAAACTTGTCCAAAATTACTTTTTAGTTAGTGGGTTCTTAATTATTGATGTTTAATCCTTCTGCTTGGGGGGATGAGCTCTCCAGGTCTTGCCCCAAGCTTCCATTTAACTCTAGTCCCATCCCCTCCTAAAAATACAGAAGTACAAACAAAAGTCAATTATCACTTCTTCCCTCCCACCTCCACAACTGTCTGGTCACCACAGGTCAATGACACCTCACACCCCACTCACTCACTCCTCCGACTTCCAGAATGCAACTGCATGACAATGACCACAAAGAAACTTAGAATGAAGAGAGCAAGTAGAGTTTGAAATAATTTTGTATTGCTTTGTTCAAATATAGGTGATGTAGGATTACACAGGAATTTGGATTACCCAGGTTCCTCCTGGTCTCCATTCACTCAGTGAGCCCCAAACTTTATTTCCTGCCTCCATGGAAACAGGCAACAGAGAGGGGTGAGGGATTAAGAGCCTAAACCACCAGCATCTCTGGCCTGGCATGAACGGGCACCAGATTTGCCAAAGAAAGCACTGGAAAATCTTGGCTTACATGAGTTTCATCAAATTAGGAGCAGAGAAACCTCACATCAATTTTAGGATTGGCGAAAGTGATTTTGGAGCAATTGCTATGATTTTTTTTGTTTTGTTTTTTTACACGTCTTTGGTTTTTCAGGCACAATCTCAAAAGTTTTCTGCCAGCACCCTTCTTCACCTCCACCACCTCCATCCCACCCACTTCCGACCTGCTGTGTGTAATCTCTGTGTAAGGAGACACGGCCACACATGGTTCTGATTCGTTTGTATTTAATTCACCAAAATAATGTTCGGCCAAAGCACCTGTCTGTCCAAGGAGTCTTTTACATGTTGAAGCTCTAAACCTGACTTAGTCCTATTGTTGCAACTGGAAATTTGCTTTCCTTTCCTTTGAACTGGGAAGCAACCAGTCTTAAGTGAATCCTGAACCAGTGCAGGCTGGAGAAACCACACTTGTCATTTAGTCACTGGGTTGCTTAATTCTGGAATCCAGTCAGCTCTGGCACATTCCCTATGTTGACCTCAAATACAAAGCAATCAGTTATTTCACCAGCAAAATGGGTTTATTCTGAAACAACGACACGAAAGTAGATTGGAAAGTTAAGTATCATGACACAGATACAACCGTTTTCATCAAAGGCTGGTCACGCCCTACATGACCTCCTTCTTCCTTCCTTGGCAGCCACATCACTTCCCAGCTGAGATACAGGCAGGCTGGATCCTGTAATGTGCTGACTAATGATGCGTGGGCATCTCTTCTAGCCAGCTGACTTTAAATAGGGCTTCTGTGTATTAATTTTTACATCTATTCTGTGAAAAATACACTGTGGACTGTTTTTAAGAACACACTGCAGCCAGTCAACAAGTTTAGATTGTGAATGTAGCATCTTCTCCTGATAATGTTACCAAGAGTCTGTCCCTGATTTTCATTTAGCTGTTTCCTCTGGACATAACCAACGTAACTTCTCACCTGTATAGTCCTGTGGCTCCCTACCTCCTGGCATGAACTAATCCCCCTGCTGCCCTTACCGCCGATTGTGTACAGTAAACCTTCTTAAACAGAATGCGTTGAGTCTTGAGGGATACATGGTGAAGTTCCAGATGATGCAAAATCACTAGAATACATGCAATATATTCTTAACAGCATCCTGGCTGCTCAGAAATCAAGACAAATGTTATTTTAAGTCTTAAAAAATCTATGGTGCTGTAGAGTAGAATACAAAATTATCACACATTCTAAAGCATGAAGTTTCAGGGAAATTTTAAGAGCGAAGTAAGTACACTACTTTGAATTAAATCCCTACATGCCAAGCATTTATTCATTGCCCTCTGTCATTAATGTACGTGGGTAAACATCTGAGAAGGTTGGAGTGGTAGACCCAGAGAGACCCAACTCCTCAACATGTTTATCAAGGCCTGTCACACCCCATCTCCACACACCAACACAATCTATCACCCAATCCACCACCCGCTACTCACTTATATATATTTTGTTCCCTAGATAAATTATTTATTCTCTAACACATTCCCACTCTAGATTATGTCTGTGCCTTTTCACTAGAATGCCTTTACATTTCCTGATCTTTGCCTGGCCCAAACCCAAATGTTCTAATTCCATATCCATTTTCCTTTCCATTGTAAATTTGTTCTCTATATGACACAGAGTCCTGGTCATGGCTTTAGGTTCTTAAGGAATATTCATTAATAATATACATGAAAAACTTGTGGTGTGTGGAAAAGAAATAGTGTTTCTCTGTTCTTAGAGAGCTGGAAATGGTACAGGATGGTGTTAAGTAGAGGTCTAAAGAGTTTTCTATCACCTGCTTTTTATCTTCAACTTCAAAAATGCCCAAGCTTTGTTCCTTGAGTGAGGAGACAGAGATTGGGGTGAAAGTAGGGATATAGAAGATGGGCAAAACTTTATCTAGATAGAGCTTGCATGCAAACACTGGGAAGATGGATGAAATGGCTTGCAAACTGGCTACCTGTGAATATGTTTTTCCCTCAAAACATAATATTTTTAAAAATCTGGAATTATTAATTCTCATGAAAAATTCAGGTTGATTAAAAAGATATCATGACTTTTAAGAAAAGTTATGTTTGATTTTCCTCCAGTTTCTGGCACTGAGCTCCTAAAACTCTTGGAATTTCCCAAGTGTTAAAGCATGTCTTTTGTTATGTTAATGATTGACTTTTGGACCCCATCTAAGGAGGGGGCTGGTTGCCAGGAGAATCAACCATCTGGTTAGAGGGGAAAAACAGGCTGGAGGTAGAGTTTGATGATCAAGGGTCAATGATGTAATTCATTATATTTATGTAATGAAGTCTTCATAAAACCCTATAGAGCTTTGGGGTTGGTAAACACACTCAAAGTCAAGAAGAGTAATGGCCTTGAAGAGAGCATGGAAGCTGCACACCTTTCACTCATACCTTGTCTAATACATCTCTCCATCTGTTCCCGAGTTTTATCCTTTAATAATAAGCTGGTAATCTAATACTTAAGGTTTCTTTGAGCTCAGAGAGCCACTCTAGCAAATTCATCAAACTCAAGGGGAGTTTGTAGAGAGTTTGCAGCAAGTTGTTCAGAAGCACAGGTAACAACCTGAATTTGTAGTTAGCTTATGAATGGAGACTGAACTCCTAACCAGTGGAAGCTAGTGCTATCTCCTGGTAGATGGTGTCAGAATCAAGTAGAACTCTAGAACAACAGCCGGTGTCTGGAGATTGTTTGGTAGTGTGGAGAAACCCCCTAGTCCCACAAATGTTGGAATTGGAAGTAGAATCCAAATAATTAGGGATTCTGAGCAGACTTCTCTGCCAGTCAGCAGTGGGATCATGTCTCAGCCGCCATCTTGAGAAGGGCCCACACTCGTCACTTTCCCACCTGCTTACCCCACACCCGCAGACACAGTTACTCCATGAGTATTGCAGATGACTGTCCTGCTACAGAAAACGAATGGAAACAATGAAAAATTCCAGTCTAACATCTATAGTTAGAAATTCTGAGGAAACGCCACAAGAAAGAACAGTCATTTGCTAGAGACAGGGAAGCATGCAGACAAAGTCCTGTTGAAGATGTGTTGGGAGGGTCCTTTCTGACCTGAGTATTCAGTCTTTTTATTTCAGAGTTTCTCTCTTCAAAACAGCGTTGTGCATATAAACATGTCCAGTGTTGTCTGAGGGGCGTCCCTCACTTGTTGCTGTTGGTGCCAGTGGTACCCTCCCTCCCATGCCTCTGCCAACATGTCTGGCCTCAGTTTCTCTTGGAAGTGCCTGTCTTATCGCCCTTTCTTGATCTGCCCAGAGCTACATTAGAACTTCTCCCACCTCTGAGCTATTTAGATTTAATACTCAATCCACTTAGAGAACTATCAGAAAAATTCCTCCAGGATGAAATCTCTTCTCTCTCTAGTCAAAGCACTCTGAAAAGTCAAAGATGGGAGGGAATCAACTTCCTGCCTTCTCCAGGCTAAAGATTGGAGTAGGGGTGATAGGAAAGGGAAGGAAACTTCCCTTGCCTCTCTGACCTATCCTCATTTCATTTCACCTGTAGTAATGGGGTATAAGCATTGACTGAGAGGGTTCCACTAGGGAGTTAACTGCCTGTTGAGTCAGGCCAGAGCCATTGAGTAACAGGACACTCCCAGGGTTTTGGATTTCAGGTTGAGAGGTTAGTGAGGGCACTCATTCATACGAGGCAGCCAGGTTCCTCCATTTCTCTCTCTGACTGTGGGTTTGCAGAACAAAGTAGTTGCCATTGCTAAGGAAGCTAGGACCGTGACCTTGTATTTAAGAACCAGAGGTAGGTGAGGGAGGATTACAGAGAGAACTGCTGACAGATTGGCATGGCTTTTAGGTTTTGACCCATAGTGAAATCAAAGAGAGAGCTCCTCAAAGATGATAAGTAATTGCCATCTCTTTTCACTGTTCTGTTTTTTCCATGCTATCTTCTTTTTCCCCAGACAAAAAAAAAAAAAAAGAGAGAGAGAGAGAGAGAGGATTTCGGAACTGGAATAAACTTTAAAAGCATTTGGCTTACTGACTTTCCTCCTTTGACATAAAAGAAATTAGTCATGGAAGAGTTACAGTGCTTGTCCAAGGCCACACATGGGACAGTTTCAGGAGGCTGGAAACTGGCAATTCAATGCCTTTCTCCATTTCCCAGTCCCAAAAGCCTCTAACCTGTGGTCAGGAACAGAGAGCATTCATCAGAACTGTACTATTGCTGAAAATTTTTCTTGATTCAGATCGATTTTTTTCCGTTAAATTTAGTTACTTTAAAAGGAAACTATGACTTATCAGTAATGTCAATGAAAATCCACTAATTAGTAGCTTGCTTTATTTTTTTAAAGGACAGGTGCAGGCAGGAATGAAGGCAAGTAGGCAGGCAGGAAGAGAGAGGAGGAAGAAGCAGCATTTTATTTTATTTTATTTTTATTTGGTTGATCATCTTGGTTGTCCTTGGGGTGTGTGTGGACTGCGTCTGGTGGAATAATCTGCTAGGTCATGAGAGTGCACCAATTATTTGCTTTAAATGTGGAGAACAAAGGGCAAATTAAATGAATGGAGAAGAGTGCAACAGAATAGGTGGGACTTTGTGATTCATTGAGGGCTCTCCTTCCAAAACCTATTGTTAAAGATTTGAAAGATTTCAGGGAGATCCTAGCACCTGACTGAGATCACCTCTTTGCAGGGAAGAAGAGAACTGAAAAGGGAGCACTATTCCCGAAAGCCCTGACTGCCTCTTCAGACACCAGTAATGCGTCTCCTCAAACCTATGGGGTATGTGTTTTACTTGGGGGTCAATGCACTAGATGATATTACCTTCAGAGGGAGTGTGAACCCTATTCCTTTTTGTCTTTCCTTCTCAGAGGTAGGAATCAGCAGCTGCAGCACAGGTTAAATAGTCCTTGCACATTTCAAACGCTATGACTAGTGCTTCTTGAGGAGGAACTGATTTCGTTGGTGTGGGTTTCATCTTTGACATTGTGGAATGTCTCACATTTCTCTGATTGGGAAACATCCTGGAGAGGGAAGCAGGGCGGTAGAGGGTAATTAAGAAAGCTCTTGAATCTGAGAGATCACTGTAATTTTCTGTGCACTAGATATTCTCCTCCTCCCCTTTATTATTGTCCCCAGAAGCTACTGTGTAACCCATATTTTTCTCTCTCAGGCAGTGATGACAGGAATGAACAGGATTCCCTTCTCTTTGGGAATATTAAGCACACATTTTGTATGATCTGATACTCAGGACTCTTGGTGAAATCAGGTCCATTTCAAGCACATCCTGAACTTGTCCCTCCTCTCACCACCCCCCTCCCATCTCAGTATTTTCACAGGTAACCACTCAATTGGTCAGTGGTTCTCAGTCACCTGCCACTGTGCCAGCTGTGGGGTCACAAGTCAATAATGCATCATAATGCATGATATCTGTACTGAGAGCTGCTTTGTGCATTTGAGACAAGATTCACTCCTATAACAGCATCACAAGGATGTACACCCTACATCCAGTGTGCACAATGATGGGTAGTCAGATGAATGTTCTGGAAGCCTGGAGGAGAGAGTGAGACCAGAGACTTGAAGGGGCAGGGACATTTCATGGAGGAGGTAGGATTTTTGCAGAACTTCCTTCTCCCTGTTTTCCTCTGGTCCTCTTCCTCCCCGCTTTTGTTCTCATCTAGAATGGGTACAAAGTCCGCACTGGCAGGAGGCGGGGGCTGGATCTGGACCCTGGATGTGGGCTTCAGAGGCATCCCGGAAGCCCATAGTGTGGGAGGCTGGCCAGGTGGCCAGCGCCCACACTGCTGCCGGGAAGATCCTCGAAGACAGATTTACCAGCCGCCAAATTCTCCTTGTAGCCCACTGTCCTCCCTGAGGCCTTGCACTGCAGTCCCTAAGAACTAGGCTCAGAAAGGGAAGGCAAAGAACCAGCTATGACCACAGGGACTCACTCACAGGACAGCCTCAGGCAGATGGGCAGAACTACTCTCACAGAGGTCTTAGCACAGATTCTGTTCTGTCTCCGCAAGAGCCCGTGGGCCAAAGGGAGGAGATGTGCCAACAGAGAGTAGCTCTTGCTCTGTGGGAGAGTCCTCTGTGGGTCTCGTGCCAGGCACTGCGCGCTGGGTGGATGTGCCGCCAACCTGGACGCAGTCTGTTTTCTCAGACTCTGCATTCGCCAGGATTTTATGAGGTCCTTGGTTCCAGACTGGGAAAGAAGATGAGAGAATGAGGCAATGAGGAGAGTGGAAGAGCTGGAGAGAGAGAGACAGAGAGAGAGAGAGAGAGAGAGAGACAGACAGAGAGCAACAAGTTAAGTGAAAATAGGTGTGTTACTGGGGAGACAGGAAAGGGTAGACAGATATGTTCTTTTAGAAACCTTAGCATATTCGATATAAAGGAACACAACTGACGCTGTCTCTGTGCCTTTGGTGAGGCTGCCTCAGTCTTTTCCAAATTTGATAGCTGTCCACTCTAATCCATCAGCATGACCTGGAGGTTGCCAGAATGCACAGAGACTTCAAGAGGCACAAATGCACACAATTCTAGAAGAAGATGGAAAAATCTACATTCACATTTAAATACAGACGCATTTATTTAGAGGAAGAAACCACAGCAAATTAAATGCTTTGAACAGTTGACATCAACAAGTACCCTAAAATTCTGGAAACAAATATTTTCATTAAGTAACTTGTTGACAAAGTGCCTTTTCCACCTTCGTGCCCCTTAATCACCTCTTCATATGAAAACAACTCTCTAGAGAGAAAGAAAACACTATTCAGCTGTTCCTCCAACATAGTTGATGAAAATGTGTTTAACACTGGCGGTTGGATGCATAAACCATGTAAAGCCACACAATTAAAAACAACAAAAACAAAACTACTATTTTGTAGCTAGCACGGGTAACAAGGTCGGGCCCTAAAAATAGAGGAATTCCAAAACATTTTATTTTTGTCTGAGTCACATTCAAAGATACACAGGTATACTTATAATGATATATACTTCATTGCTGAGTGTAAATTCATTCCTAAAAGTGTAACACTTTCAGTACAAAGATCAAAAGTCTAGCTAAAATTAAATCATTTAATAGAGTTGAATATATCTCAAATGTCCAACAACAGAGAAATGGCTGAGCATACCACTGTTTTTTGCTAATATTCTTTAGTCATTTTGTAGATATATATTGTTGGGCTAGAATTACTTTCTTTATATGTTAAATAAATAGAATATGTTATACTCTTATTGATTTAATTAAAAACTTAATTTTAATTAAATTTAAATACATCTAAAATTAATTAAATTTTAATTTTAATTAAAATTTATTATATGTTTTATGTATCTATCTCTACATTGTGTTTGCATATATATATTATACCTACATCCATTTTATAACCATAGGGAAAATTAAGCATATTAAAGTATCTGAAGGTTATATAGCTTGATTTCAGAGAAATTTCTCTAGAAATATGATAGTAAGACTTTTTTCTATTTCATTTTTATGTAAAGATTTTTTACTTTTGAAACCATGAAAATAGAAAGAGAATTTTTTTTAGTGTATATATTTAAAAAGAACAAATCCTCAAATAACTTCTCTCTTCTCAGACTCAGCCAATTGCAGGTTGATAAGAGTCTGGGGGATTAAAAGTTAAGAAACAGTGACACAAAAATAGAAGAGGGCTGAAAAGTGACTCATGTATGTGTGTGTGATTGTGTGTATATAGATGAAATAGCTAGCATGTATGTTTGTGAATGTGATGGAGTACCTGTGAGCGCATGAGACACCAAGTGCTTGGAGGTGTGTGACTGAGTGTGTGGGTGATGCTCACTGTCTGTGGCTGTGCAAGCGGATCCTCTGCATTCTGTTCTCATGCCTAGTTTACTTCGGCTGCACATCTCTGAAATTCTGACGCCAAGTCTTCCATTTCCACTGTGCTTTGGTCCCTTAGCCCACTTAGAGACCACAGAGACAGGACAAAAGCAAAAAGGTCCCTTCAGGGCATATTTCTCTAAGTGAAAGGAAATGCTTTTCTCCTGCCCTCTCTAAGAGGCTGTGGAGATTTGATGTAGGGCAGGGTCACCCTGTTTCCCTTGAGTACGACCCTACAAAAGGAGCTGTAACTGCAATTTGAGATACCAAACTGAGAAATGGGAGCTGCTCCTGGAAGTCTCACAGCTTCCTCTCCCATCATCCACATCCCCAAATTACCTTCCCTCCAAGGTGCCTCTGAGAATTCAGGAAGATTTCTGATGTTCAGTTTCTAACATTATCTTTGAGTGCACATGGCCACCCCACAGGAGCACAACCACCTTCACTTCTGGGGGTGAGTTCAGCTGCAGGGAGACTGTTGCTTTTATGCTCATATGTATCCTGGCCTTTTTCTCTAGTCACACATAGATGCATGAATTCAAAAGCTGCCTGAACCCCTGCTGCCCAAATCCTAACTCCTCTACTGTGTAACAGCTCTCTTCTTGCTGCTCCTCTCTCCAGATAGCGCAGGTATCACCTAGAAAACAGAGACCATACATGGAGCACATTGTAATCTGCATATCTGGCTCAGTAAAATGCCAAGGTCAGTGCCTCCCATTATAATGAAATTTACTTGCAACAGAATTGTTCTGAGTGCACAGGATGTATTTCATCACCACTTATGATATGAATGAATGAACCATACCCCCAATGTTGTTCAGTTAGGGAGCTTCCAATACAGCAATGTCACCAATGTTACAAAGACGACTAGAGCAAACAACCTTATAAATGCATTGTTGTGACTATCTCCAGTTGTTTATCTTTGATTCATTCCCAGGAATAAAGCTATTGGGTCATGTGAAATAAACTCTTTGTGGAAGAAACTCTTAGTAGCTTTGCACTACACACATTGCAAAGTTCCAAGAGGCTTCCTGTGAGTGGCTGGGAAGTGAAGATGGCTCTGGAACACTCGGGGTCAAGCAGTGTCAAGCTGGGGTCAAGCAGCCCTACTGTTCACCACCACTTCTTACCGGGTGGCCAGTGCCAAAGAGGGGTTTTGAGTTTATTAGAAAGGTAGAAATAAAGAAGATCAGTAGAGAGGCTCATTACATCCCCTAAGAAAGTGTGGGCTGGAGTAATGGTTCCTACAATTTGAGAATAGAAGCTCCCAGTCTCGGTGCTTAAACTGCTACCATATGTTGAGCAGGATCTTGAAAAATATGCCTGGAGGGATTTGCCACACACGTTTCACCTGCCAAGCCCTATGCACCAGAGATTCAGAGAAACTCCCCTGGTCCTGAGGAATCAGAAGATCATGTTATTTCTCAAAACCCCTGGCTTATTCTGCCCTGTCATTCTCCCTCCCCATGGGCCAATCCAGGGATATGCGTGGGGAAGACATGGCTCCCTCTATTCCTCTCTCAACTTTCAGTCTCTCTTCCTATCTACTTAATATATCCAATATGTTAGACACGGTCTCCTATCTGCCAGATGCTCAAATGTTCTGAGAGTTGGAAAAATGAGTAAGAAATGCTTCTGCCCATGGTTGTAAGAGTCTATTGATAGATGGCAACATGAGAACTGATTTGCAGGTCATTAAAATACAGTTCATAATTTCTGCTTCTTTTGCTCCCATCTTCTCAGAGAAACACCTGGGATGTGACGGGCCCCTGACACTACTTAATGAGTGAGTACTGGATAAATAGAGACACTCAAGGGATGTGTCCCTCAAGTACAGCATCACCTAGGAAGACTTTCTGGAAGTTTTATTTCAAGATATTATTTGTACGTTGTAAAATTTACTTGTTTTTCATATACAATTTGGTTGGTTTTAGTGTATTTATAGGGTTGTGTAGTCCTCACTGCAATCTCATATTAGAATATCTCTCATCACTCCCAGAAGAAACCTCATGCCTATGTGATTTCCAGTTTCCCAGTCTCCCTGCCTGCAGTCCTAAGCAAGCACTTATCTCCTTTCTGTCTCTACAGGGCAGCCTGGTCTGGATATGTCTCCTAAAGAGAACCATATAGTGTGCAGTGTGGGGTGTTTGCCTTTTTCTCGCTGAGTACATTGCTTATCAAGTCCATCTCTTTGTAGCGTGCATCAAGGCTTTCTTCATTCTAATTGCAGAATCATGTTTCTTGGTGCAGCTAAGTCGCGTTTTGGGTTTTGTGCATTAGTTGATGAGCATTCGAGCTGTTTCCACTTGGCTGTTCCCAGTAATGATGCGGAAAACAACAGTGTAGACATACGTTTTCGTTTATTTGGGCTGGGATTAGAATGACTGAGTACTTTGGGTACTAGGGGAGCATCGTGAACAAAGATTTAAAGAGACATTTATGAAAGAAGGTCTTGGCTCAACAAGACGGAACTAAAATCGCCCTGAGTTTCTTATTAAGCAGACACACAAGTGTGACTCTCCTGACCACTCCCTAACCAGGGTCCAGCCTGGGCCTGGGGCTCCCCTTTTCCATACATCTCTTTAACCTCAATATTGCTCTTCAGCGAATTTTAATTTTTAAGACTGATCTCGGCTTTCTCTTTTTTATAGGGTAGCAGGGTGGAGAAAGGTTCCCCATATTTTCTATTCTTACACTTACATGATTAATTTTCTTCAGTAGAAACAATACATTTATTTGTATTATCAGTTTCCGCCACCAAAATTTAAGGGAACACTGAATAAGAAGATTAAGATGATCTAAAATGTCACCACCCAGACCTAATTACAATGAATATTTTGGTGGCTATCTTCTGATAGATAGATGATAGATAGATAGACAGACAGACAGATCTATGTAGAACATTCTTTCTCAGATGAGATATGCCCCTGCCCGTGTATTTAAGAAAAGCACACACACAAAGAGTGAGAAGAGAGAGAGACAAAGAGGAAATAATGCAGTTAGATGTTATTACCTATTTTGATACCTATTTTTTCACTTAAAAATCCAATTTTTATATTTTTTGTATTTAATAACTACACATGTAATTTGTTCCAATTTGGTGTTTTGCAGTTGTTTCACAGTTTAATGAACATGTATTAATATGCATTAATTAGCATTTTTATAGAACCTGTGTTAATGCTTTTTGAGAATGGAGGCCTTTGTTTGATATGGACAATTGCTCTTCAGAAAGTTTAATCTAGTTTATACCTTTTCCAGAGTTCGATGGCTCAACTAGATGGAGCTAAAATCTGATATATGAGAGTTTGGTCTTTGTATTTCCACTGCAACTGTCTTACCATAACAAAAAAAATAAGCAAAATCCAAAACTTACCAATAAACCAAAACTAGCATCTTTTGAAATTAAGCCGTGTTCTTTAATCACCAGACCACTTTTCACATATTCCTAGATTTCTTAAATTTGCTCCTGCAGCACCTCCCTCACTCAGGGGAGATCAGGGTCTTCCTTCCCATCACTCCCCACTGACTGCTCTGCCAGAAGACACACCCAGAACTCCTTCCCTTCACTCATGCCTTGGGGAGAAGGCCAATGGAATAACAGGTGGACCTGGTCCCACCTGCCACCTCAGTAAGACCCCAGGGCCCACTCTCTGGCATAGGAAATATCTCCTGCTGCCCACAGACTGCCTGGTGCCCATGGAGGTAGACTCAACTAACATTTAAACCACAAAGCTCCCAACTCAGTTGGATCGTGTTTTACGACAGGATGAAAGAGCGAGCTTTGGAACCCCATGTTTTCACACTAGCATCCTTTATCGGAAGCACCAGTATGTGGGTGGTGGTGACCAGCTGTTCTTTCCTCTTAGAGTCAGAGCAAAGGAAGTGAGATCAAATTATAATAGAAAGGACGCCAGTCAGACAAAAGAAGGAACTTATTGCCAAGGAAGCTTTCGGAATGCTGCACCTAAGGACATCTTTGATGAGCATGAGTTATCTGTGGTTTAATTGGATCCCTGCCTGAGAGTAGAGGATGGGCTCAGCCTAGAACTAATGTGATAAGCTCTAGCTTAACTCATAAGCAACCTGGCTTCCTGAAAGCCTACCACCACCTGACAGCTTTCTTGGGATATGACCTTAGAGACAGCGTACCATTGAGTCTTCCCACCTCATCTAATTTATTTTTACTAATGTCCCATTGGTTAACAAAGCACTGTAAGTTTCAGGACAATAGATTCGCATACTGATCAATGTGTATATCACACCATGCACATCTCCCAGAGTTCTAGTACCAGCTACTATTATCTATTGGATCTTCTTTACTTGTAGTTCCTTTCCTTTCCCCACTCCCTCTTTCTGGTAACCTCTGTTTGGACTTTAGCATCTAATGTATTTGTGTGTGTGTGTGTGTGTGTGTGTGTGTGTGTGTGTGTTAGTTCATTTGCTTTGCTTCTTTATAACCCATGAATAAATGAAACTATCTCATTTTTTTTCTCATTCTGACTTATTCACTTAGTGTAATCCTTTCAAGTTCCATCTATGTTGTTGCAAAATCCAAGATCTTGTCTGTTTTTTTTAAATAGCTGAATAGCATTCCATTGAGTGTACACTCCACATCTTTGTTATCCAGCCATGTGTCTGGGCATTTGGGTTGGTTTCATGTCTTGGCTTTTGTGAAGTGTGCGGCTGTGCACATAGGAGTACCTCTGTCTTTTCAAATTAGTGTTATATCCTTCGAATAAACACCGAGAAGTGAGACTGCAGGATACTGTGGCAGTTCTATTTTTAAGTTTTTGAGGAATCTCTATACTGTTTTCCATAGAGGTTGTACTACTGTATTTTAAAGAAACACCTTTAGTTGTTCATTTCTGGTTTTTCCCCCCAGCCCTGGGTCTGGAACCCGAGTTCTCCATACCCTCATCACACTCGCTGCTTCTAGTTCTTCTGATGTCAGCCATTTTCACAGGTGTGAGGCAACATCTCACTGTGCTTTTTGTTTGCATTCTTTCTCCTAATAAGCAAAGCTGAGCATCTTTTCAGACGCTTGTTGTCCATCTGTATGTCTTCTTTGGAGAAGTATCTATTAAGGCCATCTTCTTGGTTCTTGATTAGGTTTGTTGGTTTCTTTTTGTTGTTGAAATATATGAATTTTTTTACACAGTTGGGATGTTAACACATCATACATGTAATGTGCAAATATCTTCTCCCACTCAGCAGGTTACCTTTTCAATTTTGTGGTTGTTTCTTTCAATACAAATAAGTTTTTAGTGTGAGATAGTGCAATTTATTTTGACATTTGTTTCCCTTGTCATTGGAGTCAAATGTCAACAAAGACACCTCAGAGGTTAATGTCTTGGAGCATATGGCTTATGTTTAGAACAAAAAAATTTAATCTGAGATTAGGTTTCTAGAACCCAAGAAACAAACAGAAGCAAAGTAATGTGATGTCACTAAAGGTTGACTCCTTGTCAGAGTCTGAGCTAGGTGCTTAGAGGACCAGGAAAAGTCCTTATGATAGTAGTTAAGGAAACTGAGACACAAAAAAGCATGACAGACCCAAGTTCATACAATAGATGACAGAGCTGGCATTCACATAAGATCTGTTCTTCTCCATTTAGCCTTACCACTGTGGAAGTACTCTCAATGCAGGAGATGAAGGTATTTAAGAGGGTGGACTATTCACACTGGACAGTCTCCAGACGAAACCTTGACCATCTTAGTTTTCCTGGCGTTTAATCATTTTCCTGATTGGTCCTTCATGGGTCTCCTGAGGCTTGATTCTTCCTGATGCCACAATCCTTTGGTTTCTCAGTACTAACCAGCCTCTAATTTGGCTCTTTCATTTACACAAGGAACTGTAGGTACTATGGGGTGGGGCACAGATGGGGAAGATAAATGGAAAGTCAAATCATGACTACCACTTACTAGCTGGGTGACTTTGCCAAAGTAGTGAATTTCTCTGTGCTTCCTTTACCTCTGCTGCAAAATGGGAACAAAAATAGCATCCATTTCATACTCTGAGTATACATATTAAATAATTGTTAAGAATAAGTTAAAATCAACTTGTATCATGGACAAAAAAACAATATTTTTTTTAAAGGAAAGGTGCAGCAGGAATGAAGGAGAGCAGAGGCAGGTAGGCAGGAAGAGAGAGGAGGAAGAACCACTTTATTTACTTGTTTTAGTTGTTCATCTTAGTTGCTCCCACCCGCCTACCCCTGGCCCAGGGGTATGAACCTGGGTTTTAGGGCTGTGTGTGAACTGTACTAGCCCAAGGAAGATGACGAAACTGCCACTCCACCAGAGCACGCCAAACAGTATTCCTAATTGGTCTTCCCTTCCTCTTCTCCCTCCTTTTTTCACTCAATAAACATTTAACTAATAGTCCATCATATGATAGATATCACACTAGGTATTACAATGTATGCTTTGATTTTATATATATATATATATATATATATGAATACACACACACACACACACACACACATATATCAAGAGGAAGGAAGCAAGCAGGAATGAAGCCAGGCAAGTAGCAGGCAGTAAAGAAGAGGGAAGAGGAGGAAGCATTTTTATTTAATCAGTTGCTCCTCTCCTTGCCCTGGTCCAGGGCCTCGAATCCAGGTCCCTGAACTGCATGTGGACCGATTCCCTGGCACAGGATTAACATCGGAGCCACCAGGGAACACCTCATTTCATTATATTTTGAACTTATTACTATCCTTTTCTGCTGGAGATGAGTAGGACAGTGTACCTGTGTGAACCATTAGCAGCTCTTTTGCTCAAACTTGAAGACATTAAGAGAGAAGAATTAGCTAGAATGTCAGAAATAAAAGAACTCAGGTACTAGCTAGTCTTAGCTTCTCATGTCCTTGCAGATTAGGAACCTGTGCCGTGAGAGGATAAATGACTTCATAGTGCCCTACTGCAGGTGACCCAGAGAATCAGGACTCAAACGTGTGGTCTCTGGGTAGCATAATCTCCATAAATACTAATTTTTCTAACCAACAGCCTGAAGGGAGTGCTGTAGGGAGTGAGTCATTGATAAGCCGCAAACTGGTTCAGCATTGTACATGACTTAGTGCCGGCCAGATGTGTTTCTGCTCAGTCTTCATTCCCTTCTTACAAAACTGTACTCACTGGTGTTGGCAGGGTGGGGAGAGGGGGTTGCATTGTACCTAATACCAGCAGAATCCAACCTCCAGCCTCTAGCCATCACATCTGTCTTGCAGGTGTCCACCATGCCCTGGGACATGTTGCCTTGCATGGGAGTGGAAATCTCTGTCATATATCTCTGATGTCCTCCGAGACGCTGGTCATCTGAGACTAATGAAAAAAGTCTGGTCTGCACCCTCAGCCAGCCTCCTGTGTGCTCTCTGTCCCCTCACTGTTTGTTGTCTGCTGACTTTTAGGCAGACATACAGCCATTTTTCTTGGAAAATTTCCCAACTCTGATACATATTAGCTGTGTGATGTTCAAGTTTCTCTGGACCTCAGTTCTCATTTGCAGTTACTAGATACTTCTCTCACCCCTTACCAAACCCCCAGCTTTGGAACAATGTGAAGCCTGTCTTTTTAGCACTCAGTACATTGCCAGGGATATATTAACCACTAACCATGGGCCCAGTGCTCTTCTAGGGACATAAGCAGAGCCTCCCAGCATTTTTATTTTTTATTTTTTGTAGAATGACACATTTCTAAAGTGGATTGTAAGTCTTACCAGGATAAGCCAATGAGGCCACCTGCAGCCAGAGGACATATTCTGAGGCTCTTGACCTTACTCAGTGACCTCAAGAGCAGTCTTAGGCCATCTTACAAACCATTGCAGGACACTGATCAGGAGGTGTGACTACGGAGACCGGTTTGCCTATATTTCTTTTGTCATCCAGGAGTTCAATCTCATCAGGATGTGCGACAATCTGACAGCACTGAAGAGCTGACACAGCACTTGAGTCAGCACCACTCTGTGTGGCTAGACGGGAGAGTTCCGGTAACTCAGGGATGGCTGATCACATGGGAAGGGTCTGGGATGGGGTTTGGGGGCGGTGCTGTAGAGAGTCCAAACTTGGAAATGGCAGACTTGGATTTTAGCATCAAGGCAGGAAGAGGAAAGCAAGAGAGGGCAGAGTCCTGCCCCAAGAATTGGAAGTCGTGTTCTAGCTCTGACCTTACCTCTGAATCACTCTGTGACAAAGTTGTTAACTCTCTGTGTATCTCTTCATATCTACCAGTGGTGCCTGTCAGACCTGCTCAGTCAAACTCAAAGGCTGCCACGAGGCTCAGATGAGAGAATGAAAGCAAAGGTATTTGTCAGGAATGGAGGGTGTGCTGATGTTAGGGATTATCACCAGCCATAGCTCAGAAAAGTCAAAGTATACTTATGATCATAGAGGGTTTTCCTGTTTGGTTCCTTAATTGATGCCAATGCCCCAACTCATAGTAGGGACTTTACAATACTTGTTGAGAGAAAAGGTGATTTATTTGAGTTTCCAGCCTGTCTAGAACTTAGGAGCTAAGTGTGACCAACCATTCCCTGTTGAAAAGAGAATGAGGTTTGAAGAGCTATAGAACAGGAAGTTGGACAAGAAATAATACATAGTGTGAGATGATATGAGTCACAACATGCGATGACAGAGGATTATAAAAGAAAATGGAAGCATCACCTCTCTCAGACACATCCCGTAAGATTCCTGAGGAAAGAGCTGATGTCCACTTTGGAGCGGAACAAAAATAGAAGGAAGGCATCCAGGTGACAGAGAGGCAAGGGAGAAGTGTGTGCAGACTTTCTTACATAAACAAAATTGGATTCTTCAGGGACTGTCTTTCTAGGTGAGTTGCATTGATCCAATAGGGAATTCTTTGCTAGCTTGATGATTGCCTGCTTCAGCCACTGGTTCTCTAGGAGACTCAGGAGACTCTAGGAGACTCCCCACTCACCTTCCAGAAGGTGACGCTGACCAGGAAGGGATTGTAATTCACAAGCATTTCGAGTCCTGCTTCTATCAAGTGACTCATCCAACAATCTCTTAAAAAAGAAATTTCGACTTGGTTACAGTTTAGAACATTTTTCTAAGAGGGTTTGATTCTGTTCCTTTTTCTTTCTGCAGTAGACTGCAATACGATATAAGATTATCTGGAGTGAGCACCAGGATGTCTGTATGTTTAGGGGAGATTGGAGCTCAGAATGAGAGACAACGTGAAAGAACGAGGCATTGGCCAGTCTTGTCTCCTTGCACAGGCTCTGTCCTCCCACACTTGGGTGTGCTCCCCTGGGGTGCCTCGCTCCCTATGTCACTTCCCATCTTCTCCCGCTCTTCTGCTCATCCCTCATCAGAGGTGGAGGATGTGTACGCCCCACTACAAGGCTGTGTTCAGAACATGATTCAGTTCATAGCTCTCCCCAGCAGTGCATGGAAGGGGCCAAGACTAGGCAGCAATTTAATGTCTTCCCAGGAATCCAGAAAATGACCCAAACCTATGCTCTGGACTAAGACAGACTTGCACCTGCCTGCGAGCTCTAATTCTAACCTCAGAAGGTAGATTAAGACTTCCTTATGGTCCACGGAAGCGATGGCATGGCTTCATTAGAACAGTGTTTCACAAATACCAAAAGGGACGATGGGTTTCTCATGGGAAGAGAGGGGCAAGGGCCTACAAGACATTTGGTAGCTATTAGACTTCTAATCTTCCTACTCTTTCTATTTTCTTAACAGCTTTGTAAGGTCGGTGTTATTTGCTCCATTTTAAGATGAAGAAACTGAGGTTCAGAGACTCTTAGGGTTTGCCCCAGACAGCACAGCTGTAAGTGGTAGAGTTTTACCTCCACACCTGACTTCAAAGCCCATGCTCTTTCCAGTCTCCCAGGAAAAGGGAGAAGAAGGATTCAGAGTTCACGGTCTTCCTTAAGCCACTGATAATACCTCCAGGCAGGGCCAGGACCTGTGTGACTGGGCTCAGTGTCAACCCAGTCTCATCAGGACTCTGAGCCCTCACTTTTGAGGAAAGCATAGAATCTCAACAATCTCAGTGAAAAACCTCAAAGTGATGGATGCAAAATAGAATTAAGGACCAAAGGAAAATTAGGGGAGAATGCTGGTTGGGAACAGAATTGGCTGCAGATACCCAGGCCTGTGAGCAATGAGAGGCCCTTTGAGCAGAGAAAGGGCCTCTTGGTTGCTCCAGGAGAATCAAGCCAGCCGGTCAAGGACTGCGAAATTGCGAAGTGGCAATTTAGGACAAAGTGGGTGGGATGCAGCTCCCAGCCTGGGAGGCGTGCGAAATGTCAACAATCTAATTCCAGGGAATTTCGCTGGAGGCAGAATATAGAAAAAGAAACGGACTTCTCAGATCTCTTTTCATGCCTCCAGCCGGGAATGGTGGAATTCTAAGAAGCACATTGGAGAACAAACTAGGGATAAGGGGGAGATGGATTTAGCTGCCCAGTTCATATGGAATGAAGTTGCTATGTGTTCTTCTAATGACATCAGGTGCCCAGACATGACAGCAATAAATGCAGAGGAGTATTTATGTGAACAAAAGAAATATAAATAGATGGGAGAGAGTAAACTAAATATAAACTCTCAGTTCAAAGTCACTAAGAGAGCAGCCAATGCTATTTCCAGAGGGGCGTGTGTAAGGACATGCAAGGTGCTATTTATAGACAGAGGTTGTATGTAAACTCAGTCAACGGCTGCTTTCAATGCTGTGCTGTTCAACTCACACTGAAGTGGACTGTTGTTTTCTTATCCCTGCAGGGAAGAAAATGAGAGAGAAGGAATAATACTGTTTTTCTTCTTCCACATGCATGCCAGTCTAGATCCATGTTTCTTCTACTACTTTTCTCCTTGAATCACATTCCTTAGCCATTCTTTAAGATTCGCCAAGGTCACTTCTGCCTGAGGACATGTTAATTTTTTTGGCCACTATTGTACCTTTCTGACTATGCTGTGAGATCACTGTTAGTGAGCTAAGCACACAGTAGGTACTCAATTTTGGTTTGTTCACTCTGTTAATCACTCACCCAAAGGAAGTGTGGACTTGCATTGTATCAGGAAAGGGATTTGTTTGACATAGGGAAATTTTCCCCGTACTGATGTGGGCTCCAGGGCACTGAGTCAGGCCAGAGGTCTGGCTCAGCGGCAGGGGATGGAATAATAACCACTTCTGTCCTCCTGCCCTCTCAGGATTTTGCTCATCTTTTAGGGAACATTTCACTGATGATTCAATGATGAATTTTATCCATAGTTCCTCTACTTCCATATAGAATTTCCTTTTTTTGAATCTCCCCAGAACACAGAGCAGTGCGCTTTCTCTAGAGTGAGGGGAATCAGTCAGGGAAGGAAATTCTGACTGTTTGGGGTATTTCTTTTGGTGCTTCCCAGAAGAGGGCAGCATCTCCCTTTCCAACAATTGGAGAAGGACTCAAATTCAGCGGCAGAGAGCGGTAGTCCCTGCCCTGCAGGTTTATTTGGGGGGTGGGGATAAAAGGTGGCTTTTTCAGAATGTCTCTTGTCCACAATGACCTGAGAACATGATCTCATCAGAAGTTCTCAGAGGGCTCAGGGCCCTGACGTTTGGGAGCCCAGAGGAGTTTTTGTGTCTTAATGATAGAGAAGTACTGGACAAGAGTAGGGGCTATAGAGAAAGAGCTGGCTGGGTAGAAAATTGTGCTGTGTTCATCTTTCATCTTCTTAAATACTACAAGAGTGCATGGTTGCTTCTGAGGAGGAACCTTAGCAGGCAGGAGACTTGCTTAGTCACCAGGCTGGTTAGAGCTTGGAGAAGCATGGAGATCAGCCAATGTCTGTCAGTACTCTCTCACCCCTTGGGACTGCCAAGGTCAGAAGCACGTCAGAGTGTCATCCCACCAGCACTCAGTCCTGTCATAGGAACAGGTTCTTAGGCCTCTGACTTGCCTCCATTTATCAGTGAGGATGGCAGATGGCTGGAGGGGCTCCTGGATGGAAACCAATGCTGGTGGATAGGGACCCGACTTTCTGAGTCACGTGGCAAATGGGTTGGCAAGGCAGGGGGGAGAGGGCTTGAGGGATGGGCTCCAACAGTGGCTTCCTCGGGGCTGTCTTCCTAAACTGCTCTTTCTCTGTTCTGAATGTTTCTTGTCTGGACAGCAGTATATTTACTGGAAACAAGAGAACAGGCAGTTAGAAGTAGCTTTCAAGTTTGGGCTCTGTTGTTCTGATCCAAAGATGCTGAAATTAGTGGAAAGGCCTCGGGCAGAGGGAAGGCGAGGAAAATAAGAAAATAAGAACTGCAGGGGGCACTGAGGGCAGGTGGCTGGGAGAGGGGGTTGCGAGATGGAATTGTCCTATGTAACTAAATGACCCCACTTGGTGACATCGTCCACAACTAACCCAGATTCCTTAACTTTGCCCTTGCCCCAGGGATAAGGAAACTCATTTAAACAAGCATTGCATTAAGTAGGGAATGGTGTTCTCACTCAGTAGAACCCTGACCCGAGTTTAGCACTGAGCCAGGCTCACTGCACACTCCCCCTAGCAGCACATTGTCAGTGTGTGCTGGCTCATGTCCCTCTCCTTCCCTTCCCTCTCTGGCACCTTCTGGCTGGAGGCCTCTGTGTGTGTGCCGGGAAGCCTCACGATGACTTCAAGCCTCCTCAGGCTGGCCTCTGCTCCCAGATTGTGTTCTGATCTACATTTGCTTTCTACTGCTCTTCCCATCAGCATTCTCTCTGTATTTCCTGGTCTTTGTGGTTTGACAGCCCTTTAACTTGGCTTTAGCTTAGTTGGCGTGTGTGTGAGGATGAATTATGAGAGTTAAAAGCCTCCAAACCTCTGGCATGCTGGAACAGTTCCCTGAATGTGGGTCTGCTGCAAGCTGCTGTCATCGCTGCTTATATCAAAAACATCTCTTGCCCCCAGGACATGACTGTGTTTTGCAAACATTTCTGTCCTAAGTTGCTTATGCAGATAGATGAGAGACAGTGTCTTCCATTTTCATTTGGAGGGAGATTTTAGCGACTATTCTGAATGTATAATCTGCATCTCTCCAGATTGGTTGACAACGGGAAAGGCCTCCGTAGCTTTGTGGTTCTATTGTCAATTGCTAGGGTGACCTTAGACAAATCGTGCTGACTTTGAAGACCTAATCTCGCCAACTCAGTATTTCTGGAAACAGAAAGAGAATGAGTTTTTCTGCCAGTAGGCTGAGGAAAGTCTTTCTAAGTACAAACTGAATAGGATCAGAGTTAAGAAGGCGCGTGCTAAGAAAGGTTAGTGAGTCAACAGAAAAATATTGCCATAATGGAAGAGCATCGGCCTATGTTTAAACCTTTATCTGAAAAAAGGAGTGAAGTACTGGAAAGTATTTAAAATCAGCAAAGATGGGAAATGAGATAACAGCCTGGGACCTTTGGGACAGGACATACCACTGCTGGCCCTCGTGAGGACAGCTGCTCTGACAGCCGTGCCCTCCAGAATATGCCGTGGGCCTCTGCCTGGCAGCAGGGTCCCTAGTGGTCCCTGGTGCCCAATAAGGACTCTGTAAATATTTGGGAAATGAAGAGAAGTGGCTGTTTGGGTGGATGTCACTAAGAGGGCATCTGGAGTGCAGGGGAGAGAGGATCGTGGCCAAGAGGGACTCTTCTGCTGTTGGTGATGTGTGTTAGGATGACTCTGAATGGGACAGCCCAGCTATTGGAAAGCAGAGTGCTTAAGTCTTGAAGTAACAACCCCATTCACAGTGGACCACCTCTGCAATGGTACGGAGGGAGACGTGGAGCCAAAGAGGCAACTGGAGAAGAAATGGCTTCTGCATGGTCCTGCAAAAGACCCAGGACTCATGCTCATACAGCCCATAAGCCAAGAGCCACAGACAATTCTGCCTCTGCCTCTTTCTCTTCATTGGAACCCCCTTGGTTTGCCCTTTTATGTCTTCGTTTCCCTTAAAGAAACTCTGTGTTCATTTTTTAAATTAAAACATAGCATCATTGGCTTATGCAGTTCTGTAAGTTTTCACACATATGCTATGAAATTTTATCTTTCTATATATAATCATGTAGCTACCATTATAATCAGAATATAGTATCATTCTAGAACTTCAAATAACTATCACCCTATCTCTCTGTAGTCACACTTTCTCTATCCCTAACCCCTGGAAACTACTCATTTTGTCACTATAATTCTGTCGTTTTGAGAAGGTCATATCAATGTAATCACATAGGCTTCTTTTTCTGAGCAAAATGCCTTTGCGATTCACACGATATGTGTTAAATGTGTGTCACTACTTCTTTACTATCGTTTTCTCTATTATATGTGCTGCCCACTGTTTGTTTATTCATTGGTGCATTGAAGGGTTTGGGATGTTTCCAGTTGGGGGCAAGTGTGAATGAAGCTGTTATAAATATTTATGTACAGGTTTTTATGTGAATTTACATTCTCATTTCTTTTGACTGAATATCTAGGAAGACGAATTGCTAAATTACGGGACAAGTATATGGCTAATTTTATAGGAAAGTGCACACCATGTCCAGAGCGGCCCTGCTAGTTTGCCTGCCCGCAGGCTGTGAGAGTCCCTGTCACTTTGCGTTCTTGCCAGCATTCGATATTGTCAGTATTTTTTTTGAGCGATTCTAATAGGTGAATAGTGATATCTTGTTTATTCTTTAAAGAGAGGAAGAGGAGGAAGAAGCATCTTTATTTAGTTAATTCTTTATTTTGGTTTTTCACCACTGCTGCAGGTCTCAAACCCGGGTCCTTGGGCTGTCTGTGGTTCTGGTGCCAGTATCTCCTCCCCTTGAGCCACAAAGGCTTGCCCTCTTATTGCTTTTTTAATTTGAATTTCCTTTAGTGACTATGATGCAGAACATCTTTTCCTGTGCCTCTTTTCCATCCCTGTAGCTCTTTAGGGACATGTTTGTTGAAACTTTTTGCTCATTTTTCAAATTGATTTTTTTCTTACCGCATTTTGAGAGTTCTCTCTCTATTCTATATACAAGTCCTCCATCAGAACTTTGATTTGCAAGTTTTTTTCTGCCAATATGTCTTTTGTTTTTTTCAACCATGTCTTTCAAGGAGCAGAAATACATAATTTTGATAAAATCCAAGTTTTCAATGTTTTATTTTAGATATCTTATATTAGTATTGTATCTAAAAAATGCATGTCTAACCCAAGATCAGAAATATTTTCTCCTATTTTTTTCTAGCATTTTAAAAGTTTAAGCTTTAGCTTTAGGTCAATGATCACTTGTGTTATTTTTTTCTCCATGGAAGTGCCTTTGTACTTGAGTCAACAATCAATTGATTAAATATTTGTGTGTCTATTTCAAAACTCTCTATTCTGTTCTATTCATCTATTTTGCGGTCTTACCATAAATACCTCCTCTGTCAAGTGAGGACATTCTCTGCTATTCCTAGTTTGCTGAGAGTTTGTGCTGTGAGTGAATATTGAATATTATTATAATCTTTCTCTGTATCAATTGATGTTGTCTTGTGTTTTGTTTTCTTTTAGACATTAATAGGATAGATTATACTGATTGCTTTTGAATATTATATTCTTGGGCTAAGTTCCATATTGTCATGGTGAATTCTTTTTCTACCCTTGCTCATTTATAACCTTATTTTGACAGACATACTCTCTGTGATCTACCTGAATGGTTGACTCTTAAAAGTTGTCTCCTGTCTTCCTGGACATCAGTTACTGAGGTGCTTGGACTGAGTTCCCGAGGTCACCTTTTAGAGGGAAGGAACAATGTGATACGCAAGTAGTCTAACTAAGAGTTTACAATAGTATAATGAAATATTCCAGATGAGAGACCAGAAAGGCATTTAATAAGCTTCTATACAATTCTCATTCATTTTTGGTGGTATTTTCACTCCCCCATCTCATTCCCAATATAGGGACTTTGTGTGATGTAAGTTCTAAATGACTAATCTAAATGATTTATTTATATTCATTCATTCAATCAACCAATCAATATTTTTAAAAAATTTATCAGTCACTCTATTTAACATTGTGGGTGCTAAGTAGAAATACAATCTCCATGTTCATAGAGCTTATAGTTTTCAGGGGAACAAGATATTAATCAAATAGACATAGACATATAAATATTAAAAAGAGAGAGCATCAGTAGGCCACTATATGGTCATAACACAGTTCTATACTTTAAAGTCCTAAGAATTATGTTATATTACAATTTCATATCTATCCTGACATTTAAGACCACATATATAGGTTAGGACTTTAGCTCATGCTGGTTATACAAATAATGAGACTTCAATTCTGGATGAGCTAATGATAACTAAGTGAAGATAACTAGATTCGTGGTTACATTAGACAGACCATTCAAATGTTTTCCTTCCTCTTACAAAATGTGTTCAGTTGAAAGGATACTCTAGAGGTAAAAATAATGGGTATCTTTAGAAACTGCAAGAAATCAATGGTGTGAGACTAAGGGAGGGAAGTTTTCAGGCTAGTTGGAGTCTGGACATTCCAATTCCTTTCATTTATTAATACTGGGACTCCAAGTTGCCAAATGAAGGAAAGGAAGAGGGAGGAGAGGGAGGCAGGAAACATGATGAAAATGTTACTTGAGAAAATAGAATTTCTGATGTAACCTTGATGTTTAATACAAAGTAAATGCTAAGCTAAGATGCTTCAGAATTTAGGTATGTGGGTCTTTGAGCATCCATAGGGATAGTTGATGTCTTGAAATTTGAAGCATGCTTAGAGATCAACTGGTCTAACTTCTTCACTTAAAGAATTAGTAAATCAAGACTATACAAGGAAAAATGACTTTAACCTAATATAGTTAATAGCTGAACTGGCTCTCAGATTTGACCTCCAGAACTGTTTTTTTATCTTTACCTTCTGTTGATGGAGATTGAGATTATAAATAGGGACAAGATCATAGAATCGGAGAAACATTGTGATCTCCGCACTCCAATAGAGAAAGCAGAAAACTGGAAAAGATAGTAATCCTAAATCTAAGGCTAACAGGTTCAAAGTGCACACATATTGACTGGAAAATTAATAGAGTCAATGTTAATCGAGTGCTTCTATGTTAGATTCCATTCTTATGTTCTACATGTATTGACTGATTTGATCCTTTGAGCAACCCTATGAAATAGGTACCAGTATTATTTCTAGTTGCAGCTATGGAAACTCAAGTACAAGGAGAGTAAGTAAGCTATCAGAGGTTGCACAGTCAACCAATGGCAAAACTGGAATTTGGGTCTAGGTGATCTAATTTCAGAGCCAGCTACTAAACCACATGCTAAAATGTTTCAATGCAGACAGACTATCAGTTAGGCGATCTATCCTAATTCTTCCCACAAAGAATTTTACGACTGCCAGGCCAAATCTATATCCACTTTCCATCTCCTGGTACCTGAACATCAGAAAATTTGAACATCTTATCTTCAAGGTAGGTCTCAGAACAAAGAGCCTTTGAAAAGAAAAGTTCTAGTTCTAAAAACCACTCATGCTGAAAAGAAAGCTGACCACTGACCCCAATTACCAGTGTTTCCTTCTCCCACTTACTCTACTGCGCTTGGCCAAATGCCAGGGACTATAAAGCATACTCATTCTCAATTCTTTTATAATTCTGCTTTGCCATTGTTAGCCTTCTGGGTATTACCCAGGGTCCATAAAGCATATTAAATTAATTTCTGCTGCCTCATTTGACATTTATATTTAAGAAGCAACTCCATGATGGGGCAGAAAGGTTGTCTGGAAAAATGCTAAGTTAATATTGAGTTGAGAGATGGGTACTTGCCTCTTCTGATTACATAGAATATGTGCCTAGTCAATTGTCTGATCATAACTGTCTTCAATGAACTGAGATGGAAGCTCACTGCCCTCTAGGAATTAGAGGTGGTCTGTGAGAAGGCTTTCTTCAAAGGGAATAGATTTGGAGGATTTTCCTCCTGCTTTCTATGCCCATATTCCTATAGAATCCTATTCAAAATAGTGGGGTATTTTTCTTCTTTTCATTTAACACAGCTTAAAGAAAACAAGAAGGAGGGCAGTCCAAGAGAGGGGTCAGTAACAGCATTTCTCCCATCAAATTTGACCATGGCTTACGGTGTGCTTTCCAAAGTCACCAGCTTAATTAAATTTTGAAGGGATCAGTGTTGTTGGTTTGTCCCCTTCAAACATGTTCTGACTAATAGGAATGGGTATGGGAAAGTGTGCAGGTGGGAGAGATAGCGAGACATACACTCGATAGTGCAGATGATTGACATTCCCATTAACTACTTTACCCTACATTTCAAAGTATTTTTGAATGTATTATTTATATATGTAGTCACCAAACATTTACTGAATTCCTACTGTGTACCAGTTCTAGTATATAGTTCAAGACATGCACTTGGGGTATCATCATAATAAAACACAACACAAAAAAGTTTATCCTTAGAAATTTACGTATAGTAGCGATTATCTCACATGCTTCTCATAGTGCTCAGTTAGGCAAGTTAAACCATGGTGATCCTTAGTTTTATTTATGATTGAAATGAAGAAGTTAAGCCTCAAAGTAGTTAATGTACTGCCTGAAGGTACACTGTTAGATAGTGGCAAGGTCCTGGAGAGTCCAGATCACCTAAATTGTGGTCCATTACTCTTACTAACGTGCCATTTTTATCTTGAACCTATACAAACAAGACTGGATGGAACCTCTGAAATCATTTCAGTCATCAACCTCCACTTCTTATCCTCCACTAAGCCTGTTAGAGGAAACGTGTCAAGAAACACAGATACTGCACATTATGTGTGATGCTTTCCTTCTTCTTCTATTCTCAATGGAAGTGAAATGAAGGATCAATGATGGACCTGCGAATAATATCAAATCTCCTAGTCTCTAGAACCATTGACAGAGACATCTAACTCCATCCTAAATTGTTTTGTGTCAGTTGACAAGCAAACTATACTGAGAGGTTTCTCGTTTTCCCTATTTTAGTTCTAATGTAGTTAAGATGACTGCTTTATTAAACCAACATTTAATGGTTAAAACAATATTTAAGTGGTAACTCTGGGAGCAGCTGTTAAGTTCACAGGAGAAGAGTCATCATTTGCAGTTAGAATGAAGTTTTGGCAAGCTTAAGTCCACTAAATGAGTCTTTCAAAAAGGAAAATGAAATTAGAAATTGTCCCATTAACTCCTTCAGGGACATAAGCACAGGTGACCAAGGGTGCCTCTGCCAATCCCATTGGACTGGGCTTATATCTACGACCCTAGGTACTTAATATCTATTTTGGCCAAGCATAAATTACACAGGAGACAAACAGAATCACACACGGTTTATTTACCTTAGCCTGGTGGTTTCCAGGTTTCAGCAGGCCACCCCGGGATCCACACTGACAGACACACACACTGGAACAAAGGACGCGCAGCTGCGTTTCAGCTTCTCACTCAGGGCCCAATTCTGCGGCTCACGATCTGGACTCACAGTCCAAGGCAGAGCTTCAGGCAGGTGTGATAAGGGGAGTGGAGAGCGAATGTCTGTGGAGGAGCAGAACGCACGGCTCTAACAGCTCACTCTCAGTCCTCTCTTCTTATACTCTTTGATGGGTGTCTTCTGGTGTCTTCAGTGTGTCTTATCAGCGGTTTCCATGGGCTGCCTGGGGCTGTGATATCTAAGGGTATAGGTGCACACAGGGGTGTCGCCTAGTGGCGTTTTCATCGTTATGTTTGCACTCAGTTTAGTTTCATTTCACTCAGTTTCTTTATAACATTTAACAGGGCATAAGTCACTTCATTTTCTAAGTGTAATACATTCTTAATATTATCTATCGTAATTACTGTAACGGAAATGTCCACTATATTTGCATCATAATGGAAAGAGTGAGACTTGAAGTAAAGACCAGATTCATTCTCACTTCATTGTTCACTAGGTAAATCCCCTGCGCACTTATCAATTTCATCTACTAAAAGGCAAAACTAGAAATACCTCTAAGGAATTTTTTTATTAAGGCAAATGATAGAGTATTTGTACAAAGGATTTCTCAACTATATAGTGCCTTGAAAATGTTTTTGATCCAGTGATTGCTCTTATACTCACTATTGCTAGCTGTTAAAGAGAATGCCATAAACTTGTGGACTATTTTATTGCAGTCTGCTGATTTTATTTTTGTCTTCCACCTCCAGAGTGCTGAAATTGTCTGCCTGTGCTTCCTCCATGTCCCATCCTGGATGGGAGAATGACATCTGGTCCATTTCTCATGCAGAAAGGTATGAAAACTCTAGCAGGTATCTCCATGACAACAAGAGTGTTTGGTTTCCCCTTCCTGCTCAGTACTGGGAACAGTGGCTTTCTTATAGGAGACACTCAAAGGTGTGTATGGAAATGATGACTACATCATAACTAGCCTCAAAGCCTGTGGAGAAAAAAGAGATCAGGAAGAATCTGGAGAAGAAAATGCAACAGCTGAGTCTTTGCATAAAATAGAAGTGTTAAGACTAATGCTATAGGAGACAAGGCCTTTCCAGTCAGAATGGTAATGTGACTTTAGCTCTAAGGCAGAGAAACAGTGATGTCTGCGTAATCCCAAAGTCTGTCCAAGTTTGCTCCTTATTCTAGAACTTGCCTATAGCCTGAATCTTCATGATCTTATGTTATTCTGGCATTAAGACTGCAAGGGCTCCTGGCCTCCAATCTGCTCGTAAAGAGAGAGCAAAAGTCAAGGGAGAGTCACCCAGAAATGGAGAAGGAACTGAACCCAGGTCTCCAGTGTCTCAGTGAAAAGCCCCTCTTCTTCCAGAGGAAACATTCTATTATTTTGGGAAAAATAAATGCTTGTTTGCTACTTTTGTCTCACCTTGCCTTGTTTAGCTGTGGAGAGAATATGTTCTTTCAAAATTTAGTGGCGATCTTGATTATAGGAAATACAAGATAACAGAGTTTTTACCAAGAAATCATTGGACTTCCTAAACATATCTTGGTATAATATATTACTGAAGCAATCTTCTTCTCCAGACCATGTGTGTTTTTCCTTCCCTCTTGAAATTGTCAAACTGACATAATTAACTAAGCTGTTAGCTAAATAAATCATTGGATCCTAGCGAGATTTTTCACTAAGATATCATTGCCCCCGCACCACACTGCGTGAGGGACTGTCAACACCACATGATGGATGTATGGCAAAGGAGTCTGTTTGGGAGATAGCTCTCTTTTTCTCCCTTTGCATCAAATCTGGCTGGCAGTCTAAAGAACAGATGTCATAGAGCGTATGTGAGAAACCCACTAGTTCTTGGAGTATTTTGACCATGCATGCTTCATGGAGTCTGAAAGCTCACGGAATGCAAGCTGATACTTCAGAGATGGACTGAGGTCACGGTGAACCTCAAGCAAACAAGCTAATCTTTAGTCCTTTTAAAAGAGACCTGAGCTCTGAGGCAGAAGGATGACCTTATTATCATCTCCAAAGTCTAAGGCAGATGAGCATACTGTTATCACTATTATTGTTTATTTATTGGGGGTGGGGTGGTATTTGTTAGCTCTTAAAGAACGAGGGCCAGTTCTTGGTTTGTTCCATCTATGGAAAGGTTTTCTGTTAAGTATAAGGTAGTGATCATCTTTTGCTTTCTATCCCAGCTTCTCTGGATGCCTGAGAATAAAGATAAAGATGGACCAAAGACTACTGATACTTGTCAGGGTAGTGGGGGGGTCTTACTAAGAAGCGCAGTCTACTTGAATTTCAACAGCTATAGAAGCAGAGGCTGAAAAATGGAGACTGGGTGATCAGTCTGTTGAGGAATTTAGAATGTTGCTGCACCGTCCCCTTGGGTGACAGAACACTACTCCCACACTCAGTTTAATTAGGAGTATGGCTAGTATCCAGAAACGCAGAAGAGAGATTATAGATCCATTAATTAGGGTCATGTTTACACCTCTATTGTCAGCTGTAATCATTTGTTTAACCTAAGGTCTCCTTAGTTTATTATGGTTATTATTGCTTGGCTGGAGCTTCACAGTAATGAATGAGCAGTCCATATGAGAGCCTCCTATTCCAGCAAGAACCCTGCCTGCCATGCTATTTTGATATAAGGGAAGTTTCCCTTAAATATTTGCTTTATTCCTGTCATCTTTTATTTCAGAACTATAAACTGGGCCTAATCAATGGATTCATTAACTCTCTGCTGACAGTTAATCTACTTTACGAATATCAACAATGATCGCATCTTATACTCCTAGCACGTGTTCTCATTTTCCAAGGGTTTTGGTTATCATCAGTTCAGGCAACAGGAGGCTATCAAATCTAACTTTGTCACATAAAAGGAGACACAGATCTATCTTAGAGACACAGCAATGGGATTTGGGGACGCATGATGGACAGTGCTCGGTGCTTTGCATCCTGTAGTCACCACTTCACTACAGATGTGGGCATTAGAGAGGTGGCAGGGAAGAGAGAGAGGGAAAAGAAGAGGAGCAGGAAAAATATCTATTTCTGCCTTGCTGAGGGATTATCTGAGTCCCTTGTTTTATGAAGGAGCTGTCGTATCACAGGGGTCCACCACTAAGGGAGGATTAGAATAAACCTGTGTGGATCTGTTAAATTCATGGTAGAGGTTGAGGGGAGAACATTAAGAAACTACAGGGGTCACTCCCAAGGTCTGAGCAACTTCTGTAACAAGTCCCATGTCTTTACCTCTTTGTCTTTCCTGCTCTAAAGAAGTGCCGTTTGATAGTTTCCTTTGCCACCAAGTCCAGCAATGCTTGGCTACAGGCGTAATGCTCTAGTCATCAACATATTAGGCAGAGCTATACCCACATCAGGCTCCAGTGTTCTTCATCCTTAATTACACAATTACAGAGAAACTTCTGCAGAGTCAAAGGGTTGAGGAAGGGATGCCAGTAAGGTGGGACTAAGTGCAGAGGAATATGAATGACCTGCTTGGACAATGCACAGGTGCATTCAGCCCTTGCTCAGACCCTTGTTCTGTATGTACAGCTTCACCCAAAGTTAGAGCCTCCTGGGCCTGCATGGCTTATTATCTATTAGTCTCTCCTGAGGCAAGGCAAAGGTAGCATGGCTTTACTTGAGAGCCCTAGGCTTGCCCTCGGTCATTCTCTTACTGGGCCATGCTGCAGCCACTAATACCATCCCTATTTGTCATAAGCATTCTGCTGTCTGCCATCTACACTTTGAGAAACCTGGGGACAGGGGCATGTACTGTAATCTGGACTAAACTCCTCTGAACGCAGATCCAGGAGATCACTCAGTACATAGACTAGAAGAGCACACCCAAATTTGTTATTATAGCCTCCAAAATAAAAATAGTGATCAAATCTTCTTCCTAATAGTAGATTATAGAAGTTTCAGTTTCTCCTTTCTTTCAGAGTGAGTATTCTGACATAATGTAGACTCCTATTCTTCCTAAAAATTTCTGTGAGGTGATGACTTCTATTTTCTTTTTTTGCGGGGTTTATCTTTCATGATCTGGTATACATATAATTTATCAAAGCATCTAGGATGACTTCTTACTGTTCCTCAGTAAAGCCCCTTTTTATTATGATGTCACCAATGCCGTGGATTAGCACGACGACTTGTGAAATGGTAAGATGGTTGAGCTCTCTGTGGGCTAAATTGTGGCACACAGCTACAGTTCATGTGACATGAAGACAGAGTGTTGTGCTGTCCCTCTGAGGTGAAATATATATATTTCTGATTCATGAAATATGAGGAGAAAAATCTCAATTAAAGCTTTATTCCAGGTAACAGGGACTGAATTGATTTTCTCTAATAAGAAGACCAGCTTTACTAAGCAAAACAAATAGGATCAGGTTTTAAGAAGCTTACAATAATCCTTGATCCTTTTCACCCCACCAAGAGATGTCCTTCTCCATCTGCAGTCCACACTGGGTTGTAAGACTATAGTTAAAATGATCACCTGTTCACCTTTCTAAACTATGATAATAAGTTCTATTACTTAGGACTTGGTATTTTAGTAAAAGAAAAAACAAAAGCACTTCAGGGATCTCCACATGGTCTTTTCTAACGATAATTCCCACAATATACTTCATATTCCAAGGTTTGGTGCAGAAGAGAAGCAGCATAGAAGAGATTCTACTGGTTAATGATCTAACTTTAGTCTCAAAACTAGAGCAGGAGCAATATAGGTTGGGTATGCTTGGGATCCTACAAAACCAATAGTGAAGCAAGGAGTGAGAATTCTCTTGTCCTGGTTATCTTTTCACGTTTGTAAATCTCCCAAAGCCTTGGCTTCACTGAGCATTACATTCTAGGAAACCACAGGCAATATCTCCATGGATTGTTTCAATGCTACAAGCCATGAATTAACAAAATTTTTCCTATTTATTTTGTAATAGTAATATCGATTACGTCTTTTATTCACAATACCCTATGAATTTTAGGAGACTGAAATCGCATTTCAGTCTATAATTTCACACCACACCCACCGCCAGGGTTCCAGTGTTTTTTTCTGCCTCCTTTTCCCCCTCTTTCCTTCCCTCCCCTCCCTGCCAATTCCAAGAATGAAATTATTCTTATTTAATTTTAGGAATATTTTTATTGTCTTTGTCTCAACTGGGCTCCGTTTCCCCACTTCCTTTCAGATTCCCGGATGCCAGTATCTGGTAGCAGTGTCTGTATTATTTAGCATTTGGGTTACAGAAAGCACAACACAGCTCCGTTTACTTACTACAGCTTCTCTAGACCGCCATGCTGCAGGCAGCACAGCCTTCGTGAGTAATCAGTGCGCTCTCACGGGCCCAGCACACAGCGGCACGAAGCTTCCTGCTCTGCAGTCACCACTGTGAAATTCTACATTTTATGTTTTAATTTGTTTTCTGCAAGTAAAACCTGATGGGACTGTAGAGCAGGTGCCAGGAACTCGGAGCCACACTCACACCGAATAAAAGACCCAGGCATGTCGGCCGTTGAGTGTTCGGCCCTTCAGGTAGCCCCTCGGGAAGCCCCATTTGGGAAAACTTTGTTCCGTGCCACATGGAGGCAGAATTCCAAGCTCTGTGTCCAGATACAGCACACGCTTCTCAACCGGAAGTCCAGCCCTGTTTGGTTACTTCAATCTACACCCCCTTCTTCTCTCCTCACAACAGTACCTCAGGCTTTGAGAAAACACCCAGGAGAAATTTCTCCTCAGGGCTGTGAGGAAATAGCTCCCCAGACACAGAACACCTGAAAGCATGGATGGAAGCTGCTGCTCAGAAGGTATCTTAGCGCCCCTCCTCCTGGCCCCAGACATTCCCTTCCTCCAGTCTGGTGGAAATGTGTGACGGCATGCCCAAGCCACTGGCTTTATTTTCATGCTGTCTTCAATCTCCATATCCTCTAATCCCCTTTATCTCCAACAAATTTGTATGTAGGCATCTAGTGAACTGGTATGAACCTGGTTTTGTGATGTGCTGTCTTTTGTTTTGTTCTTATCTTTTGCAGAAAATTTTCAGGTTTCCTTCTTCCTGCATGTCTCCCCCACTCCCCGCCATACGTCCCTCCCGTGTGGGAAACCCAAGTTCCTAGTTAAACCGCAAGTTCTTGTTTTCCTGACAAGGCCATATCCTCCTGTCATGGGGGAATGTGTGGCGGGGAGTGGGAGGAAAGAAGCATTTGGGGAAATAGCTCATCTCTGGAGCCCTGAGATTGTGCAGCAGGCAACCAGCCCCTCCCTGCCTGGTAGGCAGTGTGGGTGGGATACTCATCACCCTTTAGTATTCATCAATCCTAGCTCAGGATACAGAGCCAGCCTTCCCTATGGTTGGCTATTTGCTACAGCCCTCAGAGTCACTTCTGAAGGGGACACCTGGGGTATGACTGAATGTTTTCACTCTTCAAGTTTCCTGGATGCACTCATGGTTCAGCTTCCTGTGCTTTTTCTACAAACAGTAATTTTTGTTAGCATGAAAGATAAATAGCAGCTCATCTCTGTTTACTAACAATTGCATAGTAGATTTATATCAGATTTCACTAAATCGTAATATGTAAAGGAATGCAGACACTTAGCTATGTTTGAGTATCTTTCTGACTAAACTTCATGACTTCCTAATCCGGGATCAGAAGTAAGGCAACTTTTATGAAATACTGGGTCAGAGCGAGGAATCTTGGGGATGCCTTAGAGTAAAAGTGACTCCTAGAGAGTAAAGCTGCCTGTCCTCTCTTTCCTCTGCTTGTGTCAAATGTCCTGACTAGAATCTCTCCAGTTAACAAGATTATTGTATGCCTCTACCTCTTGCAAGAACCCAAAGTGCCTACACTTTCCCCTTTTTTCAGAATTGAACTTATAACAAAAGAATGTCTGTTTTAAGTGTTGAAGGAAAGAAGGGAGGAGAGAAGAATAAAGGGAGGAAGGAAGGCATGGATGGAGGGAGGGAAAGAGGAAGGACAGGAGGAAGCTAGGATATAGTCTACACATGTGAGCACCAGGTGGTGGAGTAGTAATTGGGTCTACTGCCTCCAGAGAGGCACAGTCCACATACATCCCAAAGATCTGTGCTCTAGTCACAGGGCCATGGGGAACAATCAATGTGAGCAGCTAAATAAAATAGAACGCGTCTTCCTTCTTCTTCCTCCTCTCTTCCTGCCTGCCTCTGCTTGCCTTCATTCCTGCCAGCACTTTTCCTTTAAAAATAACATCTACGTTCTCCTAGGATCCAAACCCTGAAGTGATATCCTTTCAACCTCACATTGCTTCCTTAGTCCATCTTGATGTCTGTGAGAAATGTATAGTCTGCTCTGCTCAGAATCCTGATGATTTCTTATTTGCTAATTCTGACTCATTACCAGATGATGTTTCTTAAAGAGACTCACCATCTTTTGTTCTCTGAACATTAAACAAAATTAAATAATAACAACATTTAAAGAAGAAAATGATAAAAGCAGACTTGTTGTAAGTTAAATTTCACAGATATTAGAAAAACTTAAAAAATTATAATGTGTTTTCACTTTGTATTAGATTTTGATTTCTTTAAATGTTGAGTTTAGTTGTGGGGTGGAGCCTCTCTCTCATTTCTGCTTCCCTTATGTCCAGCTCACACTAGGTGCAGAAATGATTTTTTTTTTTTCCATGTTGTATCACCTCCTCATCTGTTCTTTCACCATACTTGATATCCAGGCCAGCTCCAGCACCAACTGTGGCATAAAGGAAGGAAGGGACAGGTGGCCACTTAACTCTTACTTGGTGGGCATCGAAAGTCCCACTCCCTTGTAGGTCTCTTGAGGAGAAGGACCTGAAGTATATTCCATACTGGATCAGCTTGTTAAACTCAGCTATTGCACTAACACCGCAGTAGTGAGTTTGGAATGGAAGAGACAGGAAGATCTGTTGACTCTGTATTTTTATGCTCTGCCTGCCTTAACAAAATGCCATGGACGAGGAGCACAAAAACAGATGTATTTTCTTCCAGGAGGCCTGAAGTCCCAGCTCAAGGTGCTGGCTGATTCGCTACATGGAGAGGTTCACCTGGCTGAGGATGGAGAGGCTGCACATCACCTTCCCTTGGTGTCTGGGTGCCCTGGGGAGCAGGGTGGGGTTGGGGAGCAAACTCTCTGGTGGCTCTTCTATAAGGACACTGATCCTTTTCTAGCAGGGGGACACCCTCATAGCCTCATCTAACTCAAATTACTTCCTTCATGGCTCCATTTCCAAACATAGCTGCGGTGGGGGTTAGGGCTTCCAAATATGAAGTGGGAGGCTGCACAAACATTCAATCCACCCCTGGACTCCAGGCATCTTGGTGATAGCACTTGGATGTTCTCGGCAAAGGAAGAAGTAGTAGGAGTGTAGACAAATTCTAACTGGAAATTTTGTCTGGGAAGTTTAACTTTGTTGCTGATGCCCTTGGAAATCAGATAAAGAATTAAAAGAGCAAAAAAAAAAAAAAAAGGACAGGTCATCTATAAGAGTCTATTCTTACTGTCTGATTTTCCTCCCTGAGTGCCTTGAATGCACTGCTCTTGAATGCACAAAATTCCCAGGACTGGATCATACATGCTGGAAGGGCTGAAACCTGGAGGTTTGCTCCTGAGAGGGCTGTGGGGAGAGGAGTAGGAATTTTATCTCAGTGGGACACCACCGGGTGACAGCTCATGTCCCTGCTCCAGGAGGGGTGGGGAAAGATGGAGAGGCTGCTGGTGCTCAGGACCCGCCTCCTACTCCGGTCACAACAGCCCCTCTCTACCCTAGGACCCACCCACTCCCTTATCACAGTCCGCTGGCCCTTCTTCAGAGCTGGTCTTCAGAATAGAAAGTATCTCTTTCTCAAAGTCAGGCTGCAGAATCTGGAATCAAACTATGGATGATGCTAAAAATGCCGAGTTAAATAAATTTTTAAGTGCAAAACCAAAACAAATCTAGGGAGTGAAGACAGTTCAAAATCTTCTGTTTCAAGCAAATGCCCTTCTCCCAAAGTGCCTATTGTGGTCAGGAGTAAAAGGCAATGAGATCTGGTGGTGACACACCACAGAACTCACCAACGCAGCCAGAAAATCCCTCTCCTGGATCCAGGAGGGTGACTGCAATGGCATAGTGTTCCCAGCCTGGGAATCCAGACAAGGGGGAAGGTGTAAATTAGAAGATTTTCCACCTTGTCTATCATTAACGCTGTTTGTTCCAGCACCAGACAAGCATTTCAGTGTCTGTGGAAAGCTTAGACTCATCAAAGAGGAAGCAGACACTTGGAGAAACTATAGAAACAAGCAGATGAGAGGGATGAATAGCTAAGTTCTCATTTATTCATTCTCTCATTTTATAGTGATCAAGTGGCAACTGAACTAGAAGCTGAGATGCATGGTGAAACCATACACACATATATATATCCCTTGCCCTCAAGAAGCTTAGAGTCTAGTGGTAACATAGTCATCAAAGAAGAGATTCGCAAACTGGGTTAGTGGAATAAAAAAATCATAGGACAACACAAAAGAATTTTAGGACACCTGATTTAGATTGAGAGAATTTATAAAATTCTCTTTGAGTTAGTGATATTTTAAGTTGTGACTACAAGGAAGGGTGTGTGTCTTAGACAGTGTGGGAAAGACACTTTCTAGGTTGACAGGGGAAGAGTGAAAACTATTAGGTGGGAAAGTGTTTAAGACATTTGAGAGACTGAAGAAAGACCAGTGTGGCCAGCAGATACTCAGTAAAGACAAGAATGAGTTTGGAGGGAAGGGTTCGGAGTATGGAGATGAAGGGTATTTGGGGAGCGGGTTTTAAATATTGGAAATTTACCCTTAGTGAAATGGGAAAACATGCTAAGAATATCACTGGCTCTTCGTTGGAGGGAGAAAGAGTAGGAGTAGGTAACCCAATCATGGGACTATTGCTATAGAACAGGTGAGAGGTAATGGTGAACTATTAAGAGGTATCCTGAGTATGCTAAGAAGTGAATGAATTTAAGGTATGCTCTGATGTAGAACTGACAGAATTGAGGGGTGGGGTGGGTATAATAAATGAGCAAGAGAGAGGAATCAATACATAAAGGAATAGTCGATGGCATCTTTTTTGTTGTTTAAAGGAAAGGTACAGTCAGGAATGAAGGCAAGTAAGCAGGCAGGTAGGAAGAGAGAGGATGAAAAAACATTTTATTTATTTGGTCATTTTTGTTGTTTCCCCTGATCCTGGATCTTGAACAGGATGGGGTTTGGGTTCCTTGGGATGTACGGGGACTGGGCCAGAGATGGTGGACATATACACTAGAGAGACCAGGTGCGCTGATAGTGCCATTTCTTAAGATGGGATTAGAGTGGTTTGAGGAAGAAGATCAGGAATTCATTATTGAACATGTTAACTGTGAGATGTACTTGCAATACCCAAGTGGAGCTTGAAGGAGAAAGGAGAAATATTGCTCTGAAGTCAGAGGAATGAGAAGGGCAGGACCTGTGAAGAGTGTCATCAGTACATAGATGGCCTTTCCAACCATGGATGGGTGCTGGGCTAAAGGGAGGAGTGTGGCGTTAGAAGAGCTTCCAAATCTAATTTGTAACAACTTCATTATTTAAATCAAGAAGGTAAGTACATGGTGCAGTTTCTTTCATACGCTCTCCCTCCTCTAGACATATATTTATAATCAATTATGGTTCCTTTCCCGCTGAGCCAAAATAAGAATTCGATTTGTTCTCAGCACAACACTGTGGAGATCTCTGCCAAAAGATTAGCACTGGCAAGAGAAGAGAAAACCTGATTGACTTTCTGGCTTTTGTTCAAGGGTTACTGAAATTTGTTTAAGAGTGAGAATTTCTTCTTAACATCAAAATATTTAAGCAAGCCCACATAATGGTAGTTTTACTTCGATTTACTCAGCCAATAGACTGCACTTACTGCTCAGAAAATGCCATCTCAGCCTAGGGACTCTTGGTCTATGATTGGGAATTGCTGCTTCTGAGCAGTAATTCTCAGAACTATGGTCCCTGGACCAGTCACATCAGCACCCCCTGGGAATTTATTGGAAATGGAAACTCTCAGGCCCCACCTCAGACCTATTGAATAAGAAATGGTGTGTTATTATCAATCAGCTGGTTGATTTTGATGCTGACTGAAATTTGAGAATCACTGTTCTAAAGGTTTGTAGAATGAGAGAATTTGTGCTGCTGTAGGGAAAATGAGCTAACTTCTTCAATCTGATCATTAGTGTCCACCAGGAACCATGTCTGGGTTTTTGAAAATGCACTGTATTCTCAGTGCCTGTTAACTTGGCGAAGGTACTTAATAAATATGTGATAAAAGAATGATTAAAGGGGTGAACTTTTACTATAGCAGGTGCTAAGAATATAAGTAGGTTATGAACAATATAGAGCTTCCCCTCAGGAGGCTTCATCTTTTTTATGAAAAATTTGGGGATGACAGGTCAAAAAGAGTTTTTCTAACAACCCTACACAAACCACAGTGCAATTTCACTTGAGCATTAGATGATTCTGAGTACTAGTATCGTAAAGATGAAAGAGACATTGAGATAGCCCTCTTACCCTAGAGCGAACTGAGCCCTAGAGAGGTGAGGTGGGTCACATCAACACACAATAACAGCACGACAGGCCCCAACAGTAGGACTCAGGGAACAGACTTTCAGTAGAGTCAGAACAAACCCAAATCCTTTGCTTACTAGCTCAGGGATCTTGGGCAAGTTTTCCTGATTTTAATTCCTCATCCACAGAATTTGTACAAGAAAATTTAACCCATGGACTACTGTAGAATTAAAATGAGATACTATGGATGAATTTTAGTTTTCTTCTCTACTGTGGTGGACTGAAAAATGATCCCCCTAAAGGATACTCACATCAAATCCTTGAGATCTATAAATGATACCTTATTAGAAAAAGGGTTCTTAATTGGTGTGATTAGGATAAGGATTTTGAAAAAAGGAGTTTATCCTGGATTATCCAGGTGGGATCTAAATGCAATCTCATGTACAATGAAAAGATAGACACATAGCAAAGACAGACACAAGGAGGAGACTATGGTGATGGAGGCAGAGATTGGAGGGATGCCCTTACAAGCGGAAGCTTGGGGCAGCCACCAAAGCTGGAGAAGGAAGGATTCCCTCCTAGAGCATCTGGAGGGGGCACATCCCTGCCAGTTTTAGATTTCAGGCTCAAGAATTAGGAGAGAATACATTTATATTGTCCTAAGTCGCGGAGTTTATGACAGTCTGTAGCAGCAGGTCCAGGAAAGGCATGCATTGATTACATTAGCAGTGGTCAGACCCCTGAACTCTCTCATCCACACTTCTGTGTGGAGTTCTGTCTCTTCACCCTGAATGTAGGGACTGCTTCAGCCTCAGAGACTAAGATCCATATACAATGCTTAACAGCCGATGTTCAGCAAAGTTTTCTTCATGCCTTTGAGGAGAGGAGGCCAGAGAAGACTTGCACATAATTGCACTAGAGAAGGCTTGCATATAAGGGCAGTACCAAAAGCTATGACTACACCTACCTGGGCCTCAGAGAATTTCCTCCCAGGACCAACTACCAAAAATAGGATAAATGTTGTTGGTTGATTACACCCAGTCTCTTCACAGAGGGGAAAGGCTGAAACACCCACCATAAATTCTGTATCACTATCAGAAGAATGGCTAGAATCCCTTTAAGTCCAACACTAATGGATTAAAGGGAGACTCACAGATGGAATTACTGGAGACTTTTGATGACTCCTAGAATAGGGGTTTAGGCAGAGCTTAGGGTGGAAGGGTGGGTGGGTATGGGAGTAGAAATCTGACCTCCCAGTAATTGGAAATAATTCTTTGAGGGCAGGACACAAATCCAATTGCCAACCTAAGATAAAAAAATAAATAGGTTCATTTTGATAGTTGACACATTTTCCAGTTCATTTTTATCTGAAGAGTACAGTGAATTCAATACGAATTTTTGAATACAGCATACTGGATATCTGTCTATGAATTTCCTGAATCTTCAAGATCAGCATTTTAACTACTTCTTTGTTTAAGCTCCTATTCCTTCATTATGCTCCTTCTAAACAAATTTCCGTTTTTTATACCCAAAGGATGGGAGATACTCCTTTACTATTTTCAAGACTTTCCTTCATCCTTTCTCAAAGAGTGATAAAAGAATCTCTATGTAAACCTGATTGCATATCCCTACACACACACACACACACACACACACACACACACACACACACACACACACACACACACCTTGGTCTATAGTGTTCCATATCTCTTGTTAAAGAAAGAAAGCATTCAGAATCTGTGGATAAATACAGAATCCTAGGCCCTCCTGTGTTTTCCTAGAGAAAGAGAGAGTCTTCCTATACTTTTAGAATGTCTCCTTCCTAAAGAAAATCATCTAAAGCTAAAATATTTCGTGATTGTATTTTTGGTGGCTTCCCTGCTCTTGGTTTCAATTTCTACTTTGAATTTTCAGGGGAAACCTTCCCTCCACACTTGAACAATATGAACAGATCCTGAGTGGCCCAAAGAGTAATACTCTTTGTTTTCATCTGTTTTATTTATTTATTTTTGGGTACCTAATATAAGATAAGCAGATTTCTCTGGTTGGTTCTTAGATCATTAAGACCACTGTCTTTCTCCTCCCCATTCTTTTTCAATAATTAAGTAGATATGTGACCTTTACTCCACTTTAGAGAATGGAAATGGAATCATAAGGAAATTAAAACTTTTTGTTCACAATAATATAATAAAAACCAATTTTAAGAGTTCTGGTTGCTATACTCCTTATGAATGTCTTTTGCTAGGCTCACCATGGTTCAAAGCCTTAGTCAGATTAATTCTGCCTATATGTTTAGATCAGACGATATCATCAACTCAGTTGAAGTCTTCCCAACCATAAAACCAAGACCAGTTCTTCAGTGAACATCATGAACATACAGATCTCCATGGAATTTCTCTTTTTAAAATGGGGCAAATTGGCTCCATCTCCATTACATTAACTTCCTCTCCTGTTAAGTAGGTTGATTCATACTAGAGAATGGCAATACCTACAACATAAGGTATTAGCAAAACACGCTAAGGAAGAGGTGCTTGGGAGAACCATAGTGAGTTGGCCACATTCCCTTCTTGTTGACTTACATGAGCCATGGTGTGGCTACATTTTGGGAGGGACAAAGGAAGGAAAGAATAGTAGACATTAATTAGTGGGGACAAGGAGACCTTGTTTAGTCAGTCTAGGACTATCTATTGTTACAGCTTTGACAGCCTGCCTGGAAAAGGCTTCCAAAGACTATTTAGTTTGTTTTCTGCCTCCAGGTAGAAATGTCTGCATATAAACCAAACTTAAGGCCACTTCTGTTCGTGAAGACACTCAGCGAAAGAGACAGCATATCAATATTAATGATCAAAACCATTCTCCAACAACTATATGTGTTTTTGTCTTTCCTAAATCTTTAATGCTACAAGAGAACACTTTCTCTTCTTCCTTCAGTGGAAATTAAAACAGTTGGCTGTAGAGCACCTTCTAGAAACAGTTGTAAATACGTTTACTTTATTCCTTATTCTTAATTGCTTTATCTTCCCCATGATGGGAAATACATACAGCATTCTAATTTCCTAGTGATATATTATACTTCTGTACATATTTCCTACTGAAGATTCAGTTTTGTGAAGAAGTTCCCCATGTATTATTTTTTGGAAGACGATGATTCTTATTTGGCACTTCCAATAGTCTCCCAGGCTGGTGACCCTGAATTCTGCTTTGATGTCTGACTGTGTTTCCTGGCCAGTAGCCTCTCCTCCTGCCCCTCCTTCATTCACAGTGTTTAGTGATAGTCATTAGGCATTCATCCATCTCCCCTTTCAGCACCAACCAAGGCTAGACCCCTTAGTCCTTTGTCAGGCAGCTGTGAAAGTTATTCCTCAGGTCCTACCAGTCTTCTGTAGATGTGGTGCCTGCCTGTCACTTCTCTACTTTGGTCCACATTCTTGTCACTGGGCAGGTCCTACTTTCCTTATGCCAATCTCAATCACAGCCTTCCTCTGATATTTTGGTCAAGATATCCATGTACTACAGCTCTGAACTCCTCATTGCAGTATATAATGTATCATAGAATATTTCACAGTGTTAGATTGCTGTTTTCTTTGTGATGGTCCAGGGCAAAGAAGGTCTTTTCTTGGGACAACTCTAAATGATTGATAGGGATTGTATAGAGAGAAGGATTCTGAAGCAGAGTCCTAATTGAATGAACATGTACCTATAACAAGCAGGGGCAAGAGTGGTAGACATCCACATATTTGTCATCCTTGTTTTAGGGTCTTTCCAACTAAATTATATGAAAGATACCATAACACAACTCTTTAGGATCTTATTAGGCTAAGAGAAAGGAGACACTCAATAACTATTTACATATGAACTTAGTTGACATTTATATGTTCGTGAACACTGTCATTCAATGTCTTCAAGATAATATGAAGAAACACACTGACATCAGAGCGCTTTGCCAAGTGATTCTGTCCCCACAGTGAACAGAGAGGAAAGAGATTGTGTGGCGAATGCATCTCACTGGCTTTTACGATAAACATATAGGGACCACTCACAGATTCTTTGAATTTACTTGCTACATTTTTATTTCTTTGCCTAGATTCAGAGCCAAACTGTTACAAGCTCATTTTCCAAATAAAATTTTAGTATGCTGTGCATCAAATGTTTAAATTATCATCAAAATAAACATATCAGTTTGATAATTCTCCCGCACCCATCCTTCTATCCATGGGTTTGCTTCAGTTTTCCTCTCTTCTCCTTTCCTTCTTCTCTGCTCAGAAGTGACCCATGACTACTCTTTGACTCCAACAATTCAATTCAACATTTTCATCAATCCAGAAAAAATAAGGATCAACACACAATCCTGTTTCTAAACCACTTGCTAACATTTTAACAGACTTAAAAGGCAATGAAGGGGGAAGCAAAACTGCCAACAGTTAGTGAGATGACAGCAGATAAGAGTTAACTGTTGACTAAACTCAAATGAGTCAACTTTATTTAGCTCACTCTGTGTACAGCTCTGAGTGGAGTACTGAAGGAAATGAGAGAAAATGAAAAGCTGATTTCAACCCTTAGGAAAGCAAACAATCTAATCAGAGTCATACAGAGTGTCAAGATAATCATTTTAGGAATTGTTGCTATAATCTCGCTCACAGGCATATACCCGGATTATACAAAATCTCTAATCAAAAGATATCTGTTCCTAGCAGCACTGTTCACAATAGCCTAGACATGGAAACAACCTAAATGCCCATCAACAAATGACTAGATAAAGAAGTTATGGTCTATATACTCAATGGGATTCTATGCAGCTTTTAAAAAAGATGAAATCATGTCCTTTGCAACAAACTGGATGAAATTGGAAGGGAGCAAGTTAAGCGAACTAAGTGAGAAAGAAAAAGAGAAGCACAGGATGGTTTCACTTGTATATGTACTATAAGGAAATAAAACAAATGAACAGACAAACCACAACAAAATTCACAGGATGAGAGACTGTGGTTGCCGGGGATGGTGGTGGAAAGGAGAGAACCAAGCAAGGAATAAGGTGATGGTATAAGGTACTAGAACTCTGATGGTGGGTGGAGTGTGAAATACACATAGACTGAGAAGAAATTTCAATATCCTAAAATGAATATAACAATGAAAATTAAAGAAATAATCCATGTAAAAAAAAAGAATTGTTGCTAGAGTTTCTACTTGACAAGTGTTAGGATAGTTAGGATTTAGGAATGAAGCCCTCCTGTGCTTGAAACCAACTGTGTGTGACCTTGGCAAAATGTTTAAATCCTCTGGAAGCCTCCATTAAATAACAGAAAAATATTAGTGCCTTCCTTATAGAGCTATGAGAATGAAATGAGATAATATGTAAGTAAAATACATAGTCCTATAATGCTATCTATAAATACTCCATTAATACTGTTATTAATGGCTGACCAATTTTCATGTCAGGCCAAATGACTTGCAAATTTATAGGCTCTACTGCTATTAACAGCCAATGTTGATAGTAACCAACCAACTATAGATGTAGTCATATTGTCTCATCCTGGAAATTAACCACTGAGCATGGCTATCATTAACCACAGCTTAGTATCTACCTTCGACTTGGTTCAGAATTTCCTTAGCGCCAACACTTAAAATAAAGTTTGACATTAAGTACTCAGTCTTCATCAGTCCTGGTGACCTCCTTTGTTCCCACTTTGATATATCTCTCTTGGGTCCTTTACACCCAGCATCTGGGTATTAAGATGCTTTATTCCTGTATCTAACTTAAAGAGTTGGCTCAGCCAGGGACGTTCTTGGATGGAATGTGTGGACTTGTATGACTGTACTACCCTGGAGCAACAGAATTTGTAATTCTGTGCTGTTTTTTTTTTTTTTTTTTAATCTAGGTGGTGTCTCTACATTTTTAAGCAAATGAAAGTTGTGCAACTGCCAAGTATCCCTCAACCCTCTATCTCCTTGAAAGGATGCACTGCACCAAAGGGAAGGAAGGAATTAGTCAGAAACCACAGAGCAATTAATGGCTGAATCAAACTGACGGTTCCCTCTAGACAATGCACTCCATTCCAGTACAGCTGGGGATGTCCAAAGAAAAAACACATTGACGTTCTTTGGCTGACCAAGATGAACCAAAACCCAGTGCCATTATGTGGGGTACATGTGCGTGTGTGCATGCATGCGTGCGTGCATGTGTGTGTTTGTGTGTGTGTGTGTGTGTGTGTGTGAGAGAGAGAGAGCGAGAGAGAGAGAGAGAGAGAGAGAGAGAGAGAGAGAGAGAAAGAGAGAAACTGTCACTTGCAATGTGAAATTTGGGGAAAAACACTTTGTAAAATCTTACAATAACAAAGGAGACTGTATCTTCACACCAAGAAAGAAAAGTCTAAGTATTTGCCATCTGTAATGACTGGCCTAATATCCACCTGAATGAAGATGAAGAATCAGAAACCCTCCTCACCCCCACTGTTAGCTGAAGGATGTGACTCCCCTAAGTGTTTGTGCATTTGCACCCTATAGAAGAAATCTGCTCACAGGACCCCTTGGAATTGTCAGCATCTACTCCTGTGAAGTCTTATCCTTCCTTCTAGGCAGAAGAGATTGCTTGAGAAAGGACAGATACAAGAAAGCACTTGCCACAAGAATGCAAGTCTTGCTCCAGGCAAATAGCTCAGTAAACCCCAAACAGCAGAGGCTGAACTTGCCTTCTGCTTTGAGGGACTGCACTTCCCCAGACCCCAGTCCCCACCCTCAGCTTCCAGGGTGATCCCAGGATGGTGTTTGCTCTGATTTGAATTTGTTTGGCTCCCCTGAGCATGCCACACTCCCTTGATTTCCACAACAAAGCCTCTGATTCATTTCAGCCCTGCGTCTGTCTGTAGGCACGCAGGCCAGTGTCTGAGCCACGGAGATAGATTTACATTTCACTGAAGTAACTTTATGATGTTGTCACCAAGCCATATTGTCTCCAGCTTTCAACTCTCAAATCTCTGTTACAGAAAGTGATGTGATAAGACTGCCCACCTATTATATACTTTACTTATTCTTCAATGGGCCAGAACAGGATGTCTTGACTGCTTGACTTTTTCTGAACCACAAACCCTGCAGTCTGAAAACATTTACCAGGCTCTGCGACAAGCAGCATTCACGGAAGTTTCTTCCAGGGATGGAGATTGAGTGACTTCCATCAACATCTAACTTGTGGCATCTGGAAGTTGTTGTAAAGAAACTATTACAGGATCCTTATTCAGAGAGCCATCTCCCAGCTCACCTCTTATGGGAGGGACTCAACTAGAGCCAAGACTGCAGCTCAGGTTTGTGACTTCTCTAATCCTGAAGGAGTTTTTTGGTGCATCTACTGAGTGACAGAGCGTGACCACTTGGCAGTTGTGCCCCTGGCTTATTAGACTTGACTTTGTATAGAGAACTAGGTGGAGGTCATGGAGATCCACTTAACTGGGTTGAGCACTAGCTGGAGTGAGAACTAGCCAGATTAGACCCATTGCCAGTGCAAAGTTCAAGTTTTGCCTTATTAATTGAATGTTGGGATAAGTGGGACCCAAATTGTCAGTGCAGAGAATAGTTGTTCATTTCCAGTAATATGTCAATCGAATACCTTTATCTCACAGATTTTTCTTCTCTGTGATCACCAAGAAGAAAGGCTTCCACTGTCCCTCCCCATTCCCCTATCCACAGCAAAGTGTTGACCTGATGATTAGCCTCATTGCTCACACTTATGAACAATTACATTCTACAGATGAATCCGGGCAGGAAGTGCTGAGAGAAAATACATTTTGAAGGTGGGATCTTTGTTGGCAAAAGTCACCAATGATAAAAAATGACTCTAATTTTCATACTTCCAAAAAGGGAATTTCAAGGAATTAGGATGATTTTGTTTGCATAACTGAAGTCCTAGGGGTAGACAGACCAGAGCTGAATCAGGGATGCCAAGCCATAAAAAAACTCTTTTTTTGTATTTATTTTTTATTGTAGCAATTATTCAACACATTAAAATAATTCCCAATGTATAGGTTCCCCATTTCTTAGTTATGTTTCAACACACCATGCAAAACACTCTTATTTTTGAATAGTGGGCTTCTTTTGAAATAATGTGACTTGAGGCTGAACAAGAAGGCGTTTGGGGAGAGGGGATTTGAAGAATTAGGAAGCTTGCGGTGTGTTATGGTAGGATGTTGTAGCTTTGATTTCTCTGTAAGTTCTTCAAAGGAAATGCATGAGTCTTACCTGAAAACCAGCAGGTTGGGTTAAGTGAGTTCATGGGGCTCCTCTCTGCACAGTGAAGCTGTGATATTGTCCACAGACAGATAATGTGGAGTCACGCCTGAGGGTGGCGAGTACTCTGGGAGTGTCTGAGGGGCCTCAGGCAGTTTGAGGGTGCAGGGGAGATTTCAGGGAGGTGGTATTATGAGAGCACTCACTTAGAAGCAAGAGTAAGTCTGGGGAGTAGTTGAGAAGCTGCAGATGTGGAACCGGAGGACTCACAAGGCCCCTTTCTTCTTCAGGAAACTTCTGGTGGCTCTATGTATGCAGAAGGACAGACCTGGAGAGAGGAAACTGGAGATCATGCCAGCCTGGCCCTGCACGTGCAGGCCTGGATGAAGGGCACTGAAGGGTCTAGATTCATCCAACATGCAGTGGGAGACCCCTAAGGAGCGAACTTAAATACATTGGGGACTGCTTATGATGCCCACACCCAGCAGGAATTTAAGTTACTCTTTACCTACTTGGTAGAATTGAGGAGCAGGGGACAGGGGGAGAGGAGGGTGTGGGGTATAATTTTGTTATGACACACAGAAGACTTCCTTAGTATTCCTCTTAAGACTCCCCCTCTCCGTGCACCCTGGTAGAGAAATGGTTGGGTCTACTGTTTCTCGTTGGCGCAGTCCACATACATCCTAGTTCACATCCCAGGACCAGGAGGAACAGCCAAGATGAACAGCTAAATAAAATAAATAAGATGCTTCCTCTTCTCTCTTCCTGCCTGCCTGCCTACTCACCTTCATTCCTGCTGTGTACTCGCCTTCATTCTTGCCTGCACCTCTCCTTAAAAAGAAGACGTTCTCTTTTAGGAAAGCCCTGGCAGAGAGCAGGTCAGGCAGGGATGAATACTTCAATGTCATGATTTTATCTCGTTGCATCAGTTTAAGCAGGAATGAGATTTGCATTAGACAGAACACTCAGATGTCAAGGAAGAAAAGGGCAAAAGTTACTATTGGAAAACCTAAGTGAGGAATTAGAGAGATCACAGTCCCCATGTGAGGGCTATCCAGGTAACGGCCACAGGAAGGGTTGCTTTTCCCTTTTGAGAGGTGGGAATACTGTGGTCAGGAGAAGGCAAGAACTAGCCAGTCCTCTATCCTCCTGTGTTGACCTAAAACTGGGGAGCAGAAGGGGGTGCAGGGGAGATGGAAGTTCTTTTGCTGGACGGAGAAAGCCAGGACTTCCTTGGTATTTGATAGAGAAAGGATTTGTGTTCAACAAATGTCAAAGGACGTACATTTTTTTCTTCCTTATATTCTAGAGTCTGGGCTAATGTCCTGAAAGATGTAGAACATTGTCCCCCACAGCCTGAGCCAGCATAGAGGCCTGAAGGCACTGGCCACTAGAGGGGGCGCTGCCTCCACCCTGAGCTGACCTTCCTGGGCAGGGTAGAAGGTTGTCCCTAGGTGAACAGGGCTAAGAAGGTGACTCTATCAGAGGCTTCCTGAACAAGTTATCACAGACTTTACACATTGCATTTTTGGCCAGAAATGGGAAGAGGAGGTAGGAAAGACAAACATCTCAGAAATTTCTGGAGCAATTGCAAGTTAAGGCAGCATGCCTAACAGAATTTCCCAGAATCCCTGGAGTGTAGGCCTTAAGCAAGAAACCCCCAAGACAGACATGCTGTTGTTCTTCTAACGGACTCTTCGAGAATAAGTGTGAGTCAGACCAGATCTGATGCAGAACTAGCTGTTTGGGACAGCTCCCTGAGTCCCAACGGAGAATTTTGGTGACATTCTCCCTGGTTAGAACTCAGCAGCTGGGAAGAAAGGTGAAAATAGTTGCACCCACCCCAACCCTAGGCACTTGAGTCTGAGAAGGGAATGGATGTGTCAGAGCTGTAGAAAGAGGCTGGGAAGAGGGAAAAAACCAGGATGAGCCCAAGCAGATGAGCATTGTGGGCTCTGGGAAGTCACCGGGATGGAGAGAGCTGAGTGCAGGGTACATCCCCTCCCCAGGCTGTCTGCAGCTCATTGGCCTCAGCCCGCCCAGAAGTCAGACAATTCCTCTTATTCCTGAGATCATCTCTAAGTTACATCTCAATTAGAAAATAACAGGAGAGAAAGCTGGGTCTCACTTCCACCCGAAACTACTCTCACTTCAAATGATCCCAACTTCAAGTTAGAGGAAATATTCTACCTGTCTTGCACCCCCAGAGAAGAAGACACGCACCACTCTGATTCCTGAGAGAGGACTGGCTATCAGAAGGGCTCCCTCCCTGCAAACAGACATGATGTCTACAGTCCAGCGCTCCGCCTGCAGCACAGAGGCAACGAGATTGCTTTTGTGTCCCGTCAGGGAGAAGAGAGCCCTTCTGTTGACAGACCTGTCGTGCCCGTGATGGATTGCAGCCCGGCCAGGGCACTGCAGTTGTGGTTTTCACTGCTACCCGAAGGTTCATCCCCGGGTCTCTGGGCACTTTAGCAAATGAACTGCTATAATTCCACTTGTATCAAACAGCCTTCCACAGAGAGGAGAGTCCCCGGTTCGCTCTAATGTGGCTGTGGGCTTGTCACTCAGAAGGCAGCAAGGGCGGTCCCTGGAGATGTGGAGGAAAGAACGGTGGATGCCTGAGGCATGGAGAGTTCAGGGTGGGAGGGTGACTGCGGGGAGATTGTGCCTGCAGTAACAGAGGGCTTACTGGGGAAGACCTAGGGCGATTCTAGGGCTGATAGTTCCTTGATACTGTTTATTCTAGCTTTGGTGACTTGATTCGACATCCCTGGTTTTCAGGGATTGTTTTCTCTGGCTCTCCTCTGCCAAATGCACCAGACCATGTTCCTCTTCTGAAATATGACTGTAGGGTCGTTACATGTATGGGAGAGTCCTCATTGATCATTTAATTTTAATTTATAACTATATGTATGGTTTGGGGGGATTATCTACTGCCATGTAGAAAACTGTTCCCAAACACAATGGATTTAAAACAATAACCAGTTTTTTTATAATTTTTTGTAGGTGAAGAATTCTAACAGAGTTTAGCTACAACTGTCTGTTCTGTGTTCTCTGGTTGGGGTCACTCAATGGTACATAGCTGGCCATGGGGCTGACCAGGAGCATCACACACCTGGTGCTGTGGTGGGGACAGGTGGGGGTCACCTGGCCCCTCCCCTCTCCAGGGCGGCTCCAGGAGATCTATTCATAGAGTTGGACTTTTCACATGGCAACTCAGTCCCCAGAGATGAAGACAGAAGTTGCCAGTCCTCAATACAGAATCACTTCTAACCTACTCTACGGGGCAAAATAGTCACTGACCATGCAGATTCAAGGGGAAAGGAAGTAGACGCCATTGCACAATAAGGAGGCGGAGGGCATAATCCACAGACATCTTTAATTTTCTGCTTGTCAATTTACTGATGGTAATCATTTCTCTCAAGAGATGAGAGGTATTTATCTTGTTCTAGGCACTCTTTCTCCAGCCCTTCACAGCAACCATGAGACCAATACATCAGGAAGTATTTTTTAAGCATTTTAATTTTAATTTATTTATTTAGTCGTTCATGTTGGTTGTTTCTGCCGGCCCCAGGCTGCAAACCCAGGTCTTTGTGCTTTATGTGGACTATGTCACTGCAGGCACAGACTCAACCCTGAAACCAGCGATGTACACCATTAAGGCTCTTTTTTCTCCTGATTGTATTTTTTTAGGTTTTTTTCAATTGTAGTAATTATTTTACACATTAAAATAACTTCCTATGTATAAGTTCCCCATTCCTTAGATATATGTCAACATACCCTGCCCTCCACCACATCACCATCTGGTGATTTGTCCCATTGTCCAGTGGGCTCTGCCACCATTTGTCCCCGCCTGCCCCCCAGCCACTTGCAATTCTCTATTGGTAACCTCAGTTCTGTTGCAAGTGCAGGAAGTATTTTAAGCCATTTGCAGAGTTTTATGTTATATAGCCATTAGGGTATAAACGAAAAACAAAAATACCCTTTATACATACCAGAAAAAAAATGCAATTCTCCCATCCTTTCCCCATCTCTGGGTTATTTATATAATCCTGTCATATTCCTATCATGTCATAAGTTGGGTTTGGTGATAATAGGTGTTATTTGTTCACATACCTAGTATGTAGGCTCCCCTTTGGAGAATTCCATATAGTCTGGCCATGGATCCACAAGGTCACTTTTCAAAGAGTGGATCCCTTATTGTCCTCATCACTCACTCCGCAGTTGCTGACTAAGCTCACTCTGCGGAACGGTTATGGCCGGTGATGTCCTTCCATAGCCGACGATGACGTTTCTAGGCTGACCCCCAGTCTCTCTCGGCATCCCAACCTTTGGGCCTTGAAGAACCTTGTTGGAGAGAGCAGAGCCTGAGACCCTAGACTAGAAGAACTGGTGACAGAAACGTGAGTCTCAGCAGCTGAGCTGCCCTGGCAGATAGTGTAAGGAAATTCTACCTCATGCTCCAAGCACCAGAATGTTCTGCTCTCTAGACCAGATGCACCTGGAGACAGTTTCTGACAGATAGACCTGGTTTGCCATGGGAAGAGCGAAGACCCTTCTCTGCAGGCCTGAGGGGTCTCACTGTGGGCATTTGACTGGTTTTAAGCAGTCAGGTGACATGGCCCTTTCGTATAGCTGGCAGCTCCACTCTACATGCTTCCAGAGTTCTCTGACAAGGCTAAAAACTCCCCAACCAAAGATTCTTACATGTTATTTAAATAGGATGCAAATATATGGTCTGCTCTGAGCCCTGCCAGCTTTCAATTTTTATATTTTCAGAATGGTAAGGCCTGCCATCAGTTCACTTGAAGTTCAGTCCAAGCTGTGCCTGTCCCTGACATTTGTTCATTTTTTATGCAGGTAACATTTTGGAGAACTTAAAAAAGAAGTTATCTTTTGTACTCCATTCCTTATCACCCTCCAAAACAATTTAAAAAATATTTCAGACATTTGTTGCATGCATAATAGCTGGAACATGACTAACTTATTTCTTCCTGCCTAGAATTTCCAAGTTGGATGCTGTGATCCCTCTCTTTGGCAATCCATCGCCTATTTCTTTTCTGATATTTCAGGGGGAGGAACTGCCTATTTCACCTAAAGGAGTCAGCTCCTAAGAGCACAAGGAGATTCCATCAGGTGGTTGAGCCTGGTTGTTTTGGGGGTGAGCAGTAGAGAGGATGGACCCCCTGATTATCAGACAGAGAAGTCTGAACGACTCCCTCACAAGCACGGCATTAGCTTAGAGCTGGCAGAAGCTCCACCTTCTTTGCACCAGGGACCTGTGGGGAAGGGAGGCCCACTTAGAAGACAAACCTGCAGGACTAGAACCAGAAAAAGATGAGCCCAAGGTGGAGCTGTGTGGGTGGTGTGCCCTTTATGTGGACTATAGCAACCTCTCCAAGTCAGCCCAGCTCATGCATGTGTGTGTTTGTGTGCATACAGAAAAAGCATATAAATATGCACATATATTCATGCTCTATAGCTATACATATACACAATACACATTGCATATTGAAAATACATATGTATACAATACATACTGTGTATTGATATGCTTTTTCTGTAAACACACATCTATGTATATATGTTTTTGTGTGTATGTACATATGCACACTATGCTTTTTGCACATTGTGGTCAGTTCAGAGAGAGGGAAAGAAGGAGGGAAAAGGTAGAAGTGGGCAAGGAAAGAAAAAGGATCTAGTATGTATGGAAAAATGGTCATTGTCTCTCCAGAGTTCCAAAGTCTGTTCTTCCCTCCAGGACAAGAGACGTGTGTCCCATGAGAAATCACACTTGCAGTTTCCTGGTCGTGAGACCGGGCCTGTGGCTATATTCTCACCATGGAAGGTGAGTGGAATGAGCACCTGTCCTTTCTGCCTCACCTGCCTAACTTGAAGCCCTGGCTCCTCTCTCTTCCCTCATTCTGGAAGATAGGGAAAGTGGCAGCTCTGCTCTGGTTTGGGGGATTAGGTGGAGTCACGGAAAAAAAAGGGACCTGAATCCTTGAGTCAGCTTGTGGAAGAAAGGCCTTGCTGGCAGATACCCAAGAAAGAAGCAAACTTTAGGATTTATTTCAGTATTTTAGTATCTCTTTGTTGTGGCACATAGAACCACCTCAGTAAAGAAGAGTGAGAGGAAAGACTGAAAACACTTTCCATAACTATGGAAAGAAAGGATGACTCTAGAAGTATGGTCAGAGAGAAGCAGGGAAATGGCGGCAGTACCAGGAGCCATGACTGAGGATGGGGTACAGCTATGGGGCTGGGGCAGCGTCTGAGGAAACGGTGATATTTCTGTGAAACTTCTCTCAGCCCTTCCTTGACAGGCATGCCCTCTCCTACAGTGTTTTTAAGCAACATGATTATAAGAGTTTCAGTGTTTTTACTTGAATGTCTCACGGGACAAGAGCCACCAAATTAGAAGCAGAGGTGCTGGTGTCAGTCAGTCGTAGTCTCATTAAATAATTGGAATGATTCTCCCCTGGAATAGGAGACTTAACAAAGCACTGCTGTTTACTACTACACAGCGGTGATAATCTCCAGAAAGAGTTTAAGTTAGAAATGGTGAGCCGCTTTTTAGGTGCTATGTGAACTGTTTTTGTTTCACATCTCTAGGCACTTGAGCAGTGGGCTTTAAACACCCATCCATTCCCATGCCTGCTCAGTGAAAGTCTCCAATCACTAGCTCTAACCGTCCTAAGTTGAAGTCATAAGTCATAAACTCACCATGAATTACTTTTTCCCTTCTCTGTACTGTAGCAAAATACCTGCGTCAGGGTTTTGTGATCAGTGGAAACCTCAGGTATGCTACGTGACAGGTCAAAACTGGCTGCCTTGCTTATGCAGTATGCTTTTACGTTTGCTGGGAGGTTTCCATTCATGAAAATATATTTTTCTGTGACATAATCACACATCCCTGAAATGTAGCCACTAGTCTTCAATCCTTTGTATGGTCCTTTCTGAGCAGTTCTTTCTAAAAAATGCAATCATCCTTTGACAGGGAACAGATAAAATGTGTATATAAGAAATGCAGGGAATGGAGGAATGTTTACTGAGGATGTTAGCAGGGTGGAGGGGGGGATTGACTTTTTTCATGGCTCTAGATCACACATTACTCTTTGTGCTACTTCTAGAAACACAATGTAACCCCTCTGTGGTCGTTATTCTCCCCACTCTATGCCTTCCAAGTGCATTCAGATTCCAGACCAATACATAGTAGAGAGCTGACAGTAACACACAGCCAAAAGAGCCAGCTGGCTAGTTGGCTTGACCAGAACTCTCTCCTCTTGGCCTAGAGCAGCTCTGGTGTCTGGACCCTACAAATAATCTGGTATCCCTTGGTGTTTAACCAGTTGGCCAGGGGAGTGCTCTCAGTTCCTTTTGTGCGCAGGTCATCTGAGGAGAAATGGAATTCAGGGCAGGTAGCTTTATTGGGTGGAAGGAAAGAGTTACGCTGGGTATGAAACAACGGACTGTCTGCAGGTAGGAGACTGAGAAGCTTGAAGTGACAGAAGGTCACCAGACAATTGCCAGAGTGAAAGCAGGGGAACTGAGTGGAGAATAAAAGAGCAGAAAGATGGAGAACTGCTCTGCTCTTTGCTGTGTACCATGCACTTTAATGCAACAGGAGTCAAAATAAGAAAATGTTAATTTACATATTTTTATGGCACCTTTGACTTACTGCTGGGGTATTTCTCAGTCTCCAAAGTTAAAGTTTCCCTGCAAAGGGATTTTAGTTTTATTCTCAGGCTCTCAAGAACATATGAAACATTGGTCTTATATTAGGCTGCCCTCTTCCTTGAACAGAGATTTAAAAAAAGACATCAATTCCCAAGGAAAGGGAATAGAGCAAGTCTAGAGAAGAAGGAAAGGGATGAGGAATCAAAACAGAGTCCTGTTTCCAAAGGGGAAAGGGGAGAAATAAGGGTGAGGACATCTCAGTGTCTAGGCTGACAGGGAAAGAATTCTCTGGAATAATACGCCTTGTGGATTAGGACACAGACATAGGCGTTGTGTTGAAGAGGCTAGATTAAATGCGTGGACACTCCCAAGCCTGATTTGGAAACTTGGCTCACTGCGGTGGGCTCATTTCTGGGAAAATCGCTGTAGCTGAGAAGCCTGGCAGCACATTCTGCCTTATGATCTTCAATGTACATACTTAAACTTCTTACCATCCACTTGCCTATGAACTCTCGAGGAAGAAGTAGGAGTGCATCTCAATTTCTATTGTCCTCCGTGCTTAATTCAGTATCTTGGACAGTGGTCAGTGCTATGGCAACATGAGTGCCACCTCCCTGGCATTTGCTTAGCAACCACAGCTCCCAGCCTCCTTGCTAGTAGGTGGTACTATGTGACATACCTATTCAGTCAATGAGCTGGGAAAAGCAGTGGTGAAGCATGAAAGAGCTAGGGTCTGACCTCCTGCCATCTCTTTCCCTGCAAGACAGAAGGTCATATCTTTCAGATGGTGGAAACATTCCTGGATGTTGGAGACAGCCACCACCAATGCTGGAGATAAAGTCAGTGAGAAAAGAATATTTGCTGTTTGAAACTTGGGATTTTAGGAGCTATTTGTTACTGCAGCATAATCTAACTGATGCTTACTGATAGAGTATTCAATACACTTTGCTTCAGAAATAAATGAAGGACACTAAGATTCTTGATAACAGTAAGGCCATAGATGGGATTTCCCTTTTTTCTTAAAAACTTTACTGCCCAAGACTTAAAAAAAAATTTTTTTCCTGTCAAGGTCTTAGTTCTTTTGACCCATGCCTATTGACAGTTAATGCCGTTCTGTCTTCCTTAACTAGGTCTTTCAAGGAAGACGCTAAATTACAACTGGGCATCTGTCATGTTTCAGGCACTGTGCTGCCACTGGCAAAACAAAAATCACATGAAGAATATCCCCTTCCCTTGGTGCATTTCCATTCTAACAGGAGCAACAGAAGAATAGAAAATCCAGTGCAATCAGTACATAGACTATAATAGATGTTAAGACCATATAGTTGTGTCACCAACAGCAGAGAGAAGAAACACCAACTCAGGCTGGGAATTCCAGGCCAACGGAATTACATATGACAGGACACAGCAATAGAGGGAGATGACAAGTTCAGGACACTGAAAATGGCTTAGTACTGTGCCTCGCTCAGGAGCATGACCTGTGCCAGGTACATAAAGATGGCGAGGTGTGTGGAGGACGAGATGCCCCACTCATCAGAGATGTGGACTCTAAGTTCAGTTGACATTCTTGTGTGAGTGATGGAGACCTACTGAAGCATTTGAATCCCAGCATTTGACACGACAGGGTTCTGCCTGAGAAAGCGCTCCCCGATGGCAGCATGGAGAATGGATTGTGGGTGAGAGAGGAGAGGCAGCTGCCTGTCAGCTGTCCTATGGGCCAGGTGAGGATGAAGGACAGTTTCCTTGTCCAGTCACCTGGTCCAGTCATGCCAACAGAGGGTTATTTGCCACTCTGCTTCTCTCATCACAGCAATCCTTCTGGACCTCATGTCCCCTGACATTTGTGCTCATTCAGCATGATGACAACCCATGACAGCGCCCTGATTCTGCAGCTTCTGGGTGTCTCTGTGTGAGGCTGGCGGAGGTCTCCAGTGGGACGTGGAAGGTCCCAGACCTCTATGCTGCTTCATACCAAACACTGGAAGAAACTCTTAATATAGTCTGAAATTTTCCAAACTCCTTCTTTCCTTGTTTCTATCATTAGTGCTTAAGAGAAAACATATAACCATCTTAAGGCAAAATTTCATCACTGATGTAATACTGAAAAGACATTTTTACAAGTATTTTACAAAGCTTCTTAAACCCAGGAAAATAAACCCAGGCATTAATTTTTTTATATTAGGGTCAAAGAGGCTTCTAACAACAAATTGGGTTGTTTTCCATCTTTTCTCTATTTTTACTGCATAGTGAACACAAAAATAAATTTCAAATGGATCAAATTTAATCCAATGATTAAATCATTGCATTCTTCAAATAAACCCACTGAACTGGGTTCTTCTTATATTTTACTACATGCTCAAATCAGTGTCCCCAGAGTGCCAGAAAATTCTCTCATGGAGCGAATAAATGTCAGGTTTCTGAGACATGAGATATGAAATGCAAGTTGCCGCCACTATCTGAAAGCAGAATATCCCTATTTGATAGGATTTAGTAAGTTATTTTTTAGGTCTGGGAACACTGTTACCACACATTTCTATGGAGAAAGTTGTATGTGTTCACAGACTCAGAAAATAACCTACACGGATCCTGCAAAGAGAGATGCTAGCGTTGGGCCATGGAGGAATCTGCGATGTTCTGGACTTGCTCAGAGCTTCAGTGGGAATTCCAGGGCCAGGGAACCACATGAGATCAAACAAAACCAGACCTCTCTCTGCGTGTGCCACGCGCACACAGTGCCTGTCCAGTATAGCCCGAGCCTGGGGGTGGTGGGTTCGCGTCACGAATTTGCTTGTAAGAAAGAGTCCCGGGGGCAAGAATAGCATTCATACCATGTGCCTCTACTCAGCCCTGGGGCTGGGCCTCAAATAGACTCCCGCTCCCTTTCCAAGGACAGCAAATGTGGCTGGTTCCAGAGTTCAGTTTGGCAAGTTCTCTCCTTTTCCCAGCATCATAATCTGGCAGCCTGGCTCTGTCCTCCAGCTATTGCCATGGGGAGACGTAGATCAAGCCCTTTGGAGAGGAGGGCTTGGGGCCAAGGCATTTATGCCCCCCAAGGCTCCCTTCTGCCACCCCTCCTGTTCTGCACAGCGACCGCCCTGCTCAGTGCCTGCTGCCTGTGGGCACGGCCTCCCGAATTTGACATGGGGGCTCCACCAGTTGGTTTTGATGAGGGCTGTAGGCGGGCAGCCTGTAGTGTCCAAGTTGATGCTGATGCTGCAAGGTCGGTGAGATGCAGGAGGTGGAGTGCTACCTGCTGTCTCTGCCAGAAGCTGGTCGGCAGGTCCACGGCCCGACCAGCAGCAGCTGTGTGCAAGAACCAGCAGAGGCGGAAGGTGGACGGGGAGCTTACAAATAACCACCACTGACACTGGCGGGACGTTCACACTTTACAAAGCGCTTCCACTGATCTGTCCCCATAGCAACCGTGGGAGGCAGGCAAGTGAAGTAGACATAATTCATCTCATTTATGGATGATGAAATTGAGGCTCAAAGAAAGCTCAGCTAAATAAGAGGTAAGGCCAGCTGAACCCTGATGCTCTGACTCAGATTCTCATGCTCCATTATGCTAAGCTTTGCCACCACTGCTTTGCCTCCTCCACCCGCTTCCATTCTTTCCTGTGCAGCCTCCTTCTTCCCTGCAGGTGCACTCCTCTGACCTGCGGGCCCAGGGTTCTCACGCCTTCTCTGTCCCTCCCCTGCAAATATGTGCTCTTAGGACCCATCAGAAACTCATGGTAAGATGTGGCTGGGCGGCACCCTTCCCCTGCTCAGAGGCTTTCTTTACCTTTTAACCAGAAGAGAAAATTTTACAGGATAAGGATGAAACACGGAGATTTCAAACTTTACCAATGTGTTTTGGAGAAAGTGAGCCCTTCCAGTTCCTCCTGACTGTACCCGAGTTAGGTCTTTCTTTGCCAAGCCTCATGCTGCCCCAGAGTCTGGTTATAAGGACATAAGGATATTGGGGAGTACCTATGTTCCTTCCCTATCACCCCATCAGAGATCAAACTAGGGTTGGAGCCAAGAAACTTGATGGTGAAAAAAGCTACAACGACTACACAATCAAACTGGCCAAGATCTTGGGAGGGACTGTAGCTTCCTCCACGGCTCCTGGGACACTTCTGGAAGCTTCAGCGGAGGCTTGGAGCCAGAAATTCAGTGCAGAAGCATAGCAGGCGTGCTCCACGCAACTGTCTGCCCTACCTCCTTGCCTCCAAAGCCAGGTCACAGAGAGAACTTCCCTGAGACCCACAGCAGGCCGGCAGGAGCAGCTTCTCCCTAGAACTGAGCCCAGCTCTCGGGGTGCCCAGCTTCTTCTCTGACTCAGTCTGCTCACACAACTTCCCTGCCCTGCATCCTCTGCCCCTGGTTATCTAGCCTTGGAGACTGGAGACATTGTGTCACAGCCTCACAAGGACACTTCCTTCCCCGGGGTGATGATGGTAGTCTGCTTTTCTTTGCAAGCTGCCCCCTTTGTTTTACGCCACATAGTTGAATGTGCTAACTTCAGCACCTCTTCAAAAACTACTGGACATGCAGGGGAAGGACAGGTGCTACAGGCCAGTCTGTGGGTGAGGGGCCGACTCTGGTTCTTGCCAGGCTGTGGGCTGTCCTGCCTGGACCATGTCCTGTTCTGCAGCAGAAGGGGAGGGGACAGTATATTCTGGGCAGCAACTTGCAAATGCCTCGATGTTTTCCAAATGCAGGGCTCTGTGGAGAGCTTGCATTTTATGACATGAGGCTATTTATTATGGGCTTGTGTCGTGGGTCAATAATTTCCTGCTCCAAAATAACAGAGTGGGCTTGACCCAGGCACCCAGGACTGAAGCCAGAAAAAGTGTAACAAGATGAGGCGACCAGCAGAGGGCTTGGGATAGTGATTTTAGGGGTCCTCTAGAGCCCCCCAACTGTCTGCATTTTATTCTTCTCAAACCTTCACCCATCTCACCATTTAACTTTTCTATTCCCTCAATAGCAGAAACTCTTGACCAACCTGAATGACAACAATTTTTTCTTCCACTTCCCAGGCCAACTCTGTACTAAGTATGGACAGAACAGCACCCCCTGCAGACCTGAATGGAGGGATCTGTTTCATGCTTCACCGCCCCCCCACCCCCCCAGCTCTTCCTGGTTCTTACAAGGAATCCCATCATCTGGGTGAAAAGCAGCCTTTACAAAAAGGTTGAAATGAAAATACCAGGCATTTTATGATGCTTTGTAGTCTAAATCAGGACTTGGTTTTCATTATCTCAGTTTTCAGATGAGGGCAATGGAAGCTCAGAGAGGCCGTGTGAATTGTCCTTAATCACACAGCTAGAAGGAGCCCCACTTTTCTCCTCACAACTATGGCACAGGGGGAGAACCCCCAAATTTGGTCTAGGGAAGAACTTAATTACATGTTAGAGGCTGAGAAGATAAGGAGGCAGGAGAGAGATATCTGGGGCATACCCAAGCTATTGGCAGTGTTTCTTGGGGCTGGTTTAGACCATTTGGCATTTGTAAGGTTCCTGGGCCTGGGTCTGGGTGTGCTTTGCTGTTATCATTGGTGGGAATAATGCGCATGGATGAGCTGGTCAGTAGGCCAGAACTCCGCTGTGATCTTGGGGAAGTTCCTGAGAGACCCCTGGGCCTCGGCTGGGGCAGGAGCCCTCAGAGGGGGTCTCCCACGTCTGCTCTGTACCCTCTGCAGGCCTGGTGAAGGTAAGAGGCTGGGGGCAGGCACTGGTCCACAACCTCTAAGGAGACAGAGAAAATCAGGCACCAGGGCTCCCCGAATGCTTTGATACCCAAACCCTGGAGGAGAACAGACAACCGGAGAGCTAGAAATAGCCCCGTGGGTCTCCAGGGATCAGGACTCCTCCGCAGGATCTCTAAATTGAGAAGCTGTGGGAGGCACAGACTCACCCCCTGGCAGGATGAAGGCCGCAGGGGCCAAAGGTCGGGAAGACCCTGCCTCATTGATTGTGGATCTGAATCTCTGGGATTTATCCTCTGCCTTCTTAGCACCTTCTCTCCTTTGATCTTCTTACCACTGGGAGGCTGGTGACTTTGCCCAGGCCTCTTATTAAGTGACTACAGGGAAAACATGATGGCACACAGAGGAGGGGGTGATGGCAACCCACCCGTTGGCCAAAAGCCTCCTCTCCTCTTCCTCTTGCACCAGCATCCTGGCACATCTTGAGAGACACCCAGCGGAGGTCAAGAGAGAGCTCCCTCCCATTCCTCCTGGATTTCAGTCAGTTCTCAGATGGGGTTTTCTTTGTGGCATCAGACTAATATGCCCCTTCATTTTTTACAACTGGTTGAGGAGGAAAGGTAGACTTATATGAAGACCGTTAACAAGTACAAGGGAACCCTGAGAAACACATCTGCCTGCCAGCTCAGGACCGCAGCAGAAACCCCAAGAGTGGCTAGCTGTGTTTAAGGCTTGAGAAGTTTGCTAAGAGAACATGGATACAAAGCACCCCCAAACCTTTCTTCTGGTTTATTCCTTCTCCCCATCCGAGCCTACTTCACCCTCCTGAATTGCACATTTCATCTTCTCAGCACCCTGGTTCTCTGTCACCATGGCTTTCCCTATTCTCCTTTATCTCCTCTAGACAAGTCCATCCTTAGATAAAGCAGTTTCCACAGAGACCCTCCTTAAACCCAAATGAGATGAACAGTGAAGGCCCTCATTGTATTTGTGATTTCTCTGAGGAAGGATAACGAGAGGGACATGATTAAAGGGGCATCTTGGTCCATCTTAAGGTGATGCATGTCCCGAAAGTGTAGGATGAAAACAATTATGAAATACATTTGTAATAACCCCTTTGAGGAAAGTCCTTGGTGCTGCAAAGAGGACTCGTCTAAGCTTTCGAGTAAAGACACCAATCTAAGAGATGTGTTCTAGCAACAATCGCTTTCTAAGAAGGGCTCATCCACTTCTCAATGTTTTCTTTTTTTTTCCTCTCTCTACCCTTTCTCATTTATGTTCTTGTTCAATTTCTCTACTCCCATCAGCAAGACACCAAGGTATATAATCAAAATTGCAGGCTAACAGTCTCCTTTATTTTTCAAGGCTCTGGTTTTGCTCAGTAGCAAGTTTGGGACTGAAACCTCACAGCTGAGAGAGGGTCTACATCAGGGGTCTTCTTTCTCTGCCCTCATTCCTCAGAGCACACAGCTTCTCTTCTGAGTGAAGGCTGCACAAATGAAGGAGAGTGGTGTGAAGGTTACCAAGTGATCAGGCTGCTCAGGGAAATGACCCACCATCTCAGTGTGGACTAGAATATAGTGGGAACAATGAAGAATAAGCACAGCATTTTTTTTAAAGGAAAGGCACAGGTAAGAAAGAAGGCCAGTAGGCAGGCTGGCAGGAAGACAGAAGAGGAAAGAGCACTTTATTTTAATTAGTTGTTGATCTTGGTTGTTCTCTCCAGTCCTGGGCCTGGAACTTGGGATCTTGTGATGTATGTTGACTATACTTAGAGGACTAAACAGCTAGGTTTCCAGGGTGCCTGAACACTGCATGATAAGGAGTCTTCAGTAACTCTACTGAAGTCACACAGTGAAAAATATCTTCTGAGTCACTGGTCTCCAACATAGATCCAGAACTCTAGAGAGAACTAGTTATTTCTCATTTAAAAGAGCATACAATTTCTTCAGCAAGTATCCAGGTACTTCCCAACTAGGAAAGGGTCGTAGAGGGCTGATTCAGGGTATCGCCTAGAAGCCAGACATCTGGTTGGGCTATCTCTGAAACTTTATAATCTGGTAAACATGTCAACCCAGGTTTCAACATTGATTGTAGGAAGTGAGATGAAGAACTGTGAGTGCTGGGCTCCTGGAACAGAGAGGAGGAGTCTCTATATCTTAAGTCCCTCTAAGGTAGCAACAATTCAAGAAGACTTCTTAGAAGAATAGGGCCTCAGTTCCAATATAAAGGAAGAGAAGGACTATAGATAGGCATGAGCAATAGTTTGGAGAAGTATTATGACAATATGAGGGGTAGGGTTCAGGGGAGTTGGTAAGTGACAATGATGCCCGAGGAGAGTAAAGCAGAAAGAAGATAGCAGGTGGGACACATGGAATGGCCCCAGCTCTCAGGAACTACTGACCCAGAGTGGATTCTGTGAGCAGAGAGGTCGAAGATATGTTCTGTGGCAGGAGAAGCTGCATCAAAGAGCTTTTTCAAAGTGTGGGCTTCAGAGAATGGCAAGACCTCCTCTCTGTGTGACTTAGTAGAAGGCGAGAAAATCACACCTGCAAAATGTTCATAGTGCTCCTCCCACTGATCTTGTGGTACTTCCTGGACTGTCCAGTCATTTTCCTTTTGTTCCAGCCACTCTGAAGTACAGAGATCACTTCCCATTTTAAAGTTCTCTTTAGTTCTGAAGGTCATTTTTTGCTCATCTAGGTCTACTTCTTCGAATAAATCCAGCAGAAATGTAAAGATGCTCTTTTTCAGAATCAGGGTCCTTCAACCTCATACCACACTCCAACTCTTCCCACATGGGTAGGGTTGACCAGCTGGCTTCATATAAGCAATGAATGCTGATCACTGAGAGGGAGGGACCGCCTGTTGGCTATCCTCACACCTGACAGCTGGGCAGAGCTGAGTGGCACAGTCAGGCCCTCCTCCCACATATGGCTTCCTGGAGAGACCCCATCTTGCCATTCTGGGCCCCCCACTTTCTCATTGCACCCTTTGAGGCTCTCAGATATTTCTAGGACATCTGGGCTTTTACCCCGGAATATGTTTTGGAATATGTTGTGAATTTGACAGCTAGGGAAGTGATCTCTTTGCATTTCAATAATCATCTCTGGATCTCTAAAGCACTTTGAAGGCCTAGCACACCTTCTGAAAGTAAGTCTCTGTGATGGGGGAGGGAAATTCCTCCTTGTCAAAAGTAGGACCTGGTATTGAGAACCTTAGCTGGTTTATTGATAGCACAGAATATGTCAGCTGGGAATCAGACACACAAATACCAATGCTCTTCCCTGGCTCCAACCTAAAGAACTCATATCTCTATTGACAAAGAAGCAGAATGAAGCTGACAATGACTTCTAGATTCTGGAATCCATAGAGCTACAAACAAGAGACTAACATCTAGGATTGGATTCAGTCAACAGATTCTTCAGCATATAATCCAGAGTTTCCCTGTCTGTATCAGAGCAGAGAAGTCTCTTAATTCTTTAATGGAAGCGAGAGAGTAAAGTGTCCAGAAAACCTGACTAGAAAGACTGAGAGCTTCCTTCCTCATGCTTATCTTACTCTTTCTCAGCCATAGGTCTTGCTTATCCTTCTCGATCAACAAGCAGTCAACCCATACAACCCAAATTTCGGGACAAACTATACCTCTGTTCATCAAGGGCCTCCTGCCAGACACCACACTAAACACTTTTGGACAAGGAATAGCAACCAACCCAAGCAGTGAGGGATGAAGCAGACCTGCTGGACAGATTCTTGCTCACAGTCTCCGTTGATCAAGGAACATTGTTTCAGCCTTAGGAGTGTGACTGTGCCAACTACCCAGCATGAACAATCTGAGCTCCGCCTCCTTTGCTCCTTACACTTCTCAACAACCGCTGGTCTTGTCAGTCATGCTGGGAAGAACCTCAAGAGTTGCCAAATGGACTTGGCCCTGGGCCACCAATGCTTCCTGAGGCAGTTGAGTTGCGATTCTCAAAAGCATGAAACTCAGGAGACGAAGAGAGCTGATCTTTCGTTATTGCATAGCCAGAGTGGGCTCATTGAACTATGTTATCGTAAGATACTCAAAAAATCGTGTTCAAGTAATACCAGGTAGCCTACCCATGAACAATTCATTTGGCGATAGAGACAAACCCAATCTTGTAGGGTTCCTCAGGCGGGCTTTGTAAGTAATGATGAATATGTACTCCCCACTCACTGGTGGATACTGGAGTTGATCTGGTGGCTTCTGAGCAAGTCATGGTTCATTGACCAGTGAGACGTAAGGGCTGAGCCTAAGCTGGTGACCCCAACCTGGAGTTCCTTCATGTCTGTGGGGGTGGGATAGAGCTAAATACACTTGTAGATTTTCAATCACTTGGATAACACCTCTGGCTTTAGGTTTTGATCTGTTAGTGCACTAGTTGCTGGAGGAGATAATCCTCTGAGCCTTTGGGTAAACACATTCTCTGAGAGCAGCTGGCAGAGAATGAAGAGCTTGAACAACGGGTAAAAGGATCTCAAAGAAATGGGGGCTGGGGGCTTTTCCTTTTCTCCTCTTGCTCCTCTCCACTCAGTGGTCCTCAGTAAGCTCAGGTAAGATGATGGGAATCAAGTGGGTCTCAATAATAAAAAAGAAACTGATGCTACTTGCAGCAACGGGTTTTGATTCATCTCACAAGCATGATATTAAGGGAAAGAAACCAGACACAAACTTTTCAGTGATGTCTTTTCTAGAAAGTTCTAGAGTAAAGTGAATTCATGGTGACAGTAATCAGAAAGGAGGTAGTCTTTGGGCTGGGGGTGGGGAGGTGCTCAAAGATTGTCCAGAGGTGGCAAGGGGGAACTTTGTGGAGTGATGGAAATGTTCTTTGTTTTGGTCGAGGTGGTGGTTACCTGAGCACCTTGAGTTTTATACTTCACATTCGCACAGTTAATGTAGGCTGACTGCCTGAGTAAAGTAATCTTAGCATTAAAACAAAAGAAGATGGGATCAGGAAATAGAGGAGAAGCTCTCTTAGCCGATCTCCCCCTCTGTCATCCCTGACTGCAGATCCCTCTAGTGCTGGGAGACGGCTGCAGGCCAGGAGGGTGGGTCACTCCCTGGCACACTTGTATACACGCCCACTACCTCCAGAAAGGTGGCAGGTCTATCACAAGTCTGCAGTGTTGATGTCCACACTAGCTTATGCAGTTGTACTTGTTTTGCAATTAATACTATCTCAATAAAATACAAGCATGAGAGGAATCAAAGTTTTGGAAAACCCAATTTGAATGTTCCAGAATGTCTTAAAAAAGGCAAATTGCTAAAAAAAAGAAATGATGTCAATTAGATGTGGGTGAAACAAATATAAAAGATTAGATGTGGCTGAAACAAATATGAAAAATGCAGCTTTCTGGACTCATTACACACGTGAGCTCTTATGTCCTCTGTGCATTCAGAGAACAGGCCAAGGCACCACGCATGCACATTCATCTAATGAGCAAGACGGCCCTGTGACCTTTCATACAATCTTACTTCTGCTTCATGCTTAAATATGAGGCCTCATGAGGCTCCCTTATACTGCATTTGTTTATTGTTGCATGCGATACCCTGTCTTACCTCCTTCCCTGAGCCCTGTGCGTAGGGCACGGCAGGGGACAACGTTCAAGTGACCTCATCTGGCACTGGTTCATTTCTTATCAGTGAGCAGCCCACTTATTATCTGGGAGGGGGATACACCAGTGACACAGGTCCGTTCTTTAAAAAGAAGACATTTCTTCCCATCGTATTGCTATTGCTAATACTTGTCCCAAGGTTTCTCAGAGTTAGATGGGAAAGCTCATTTAGGCTAACAAAGAACCATTACATCCATATTCATTATTCAGAGTCCAGGCTAGCATTTCCCTGACAAGCAGAATTCTTTGTTAGGCCCAAGGGAGTGAGTCAGTATGGATATGAACAAGAATTATAAGAACTGAGAAGACTTTCAGTGGACTCGCCCTCTTGGTATTTCTTTTCCCCTAGAATGTCAAGCCTCAGGAGGAAGAGCTTCCTGGAGACAGAACTCTGCATGGGACAGTCAAGCTTTACTGCAGTTCTTCCCTAGGGGTCGCTTTGTTCTTTCCTTCCTGGCCATCTGTATTAAACATGCCTGTGATTGTCTGTGCCCTTATACTTTGGTATCTGGGGACTTGTTGACCCTGAAGAGACTGCCACTCCTAAAAAAGCAACCTTCCTTTGAGTGTGATTTTCAAATACAAACAATGCATCTAGAGCCCCCTCCTCCCCAGTCACCTCCTTTATAGAACTCTCCCATCCTAACCACCTGGGGTCAGCGCCAGACAACTCAGGACAGTGCCGATGTCCCAGAGCCCCGGAGATGATTCACCCTAATCAGTCCTAACCAATTCCTTGGCCTGTCCACTTTTACCTGCAGAAACCACAATAAAGACTCATGCCCTCCCTTTACCCCTCCTGATGGACCCTCGTGCTCCCAAGGAGTAGGGCGTCCTGTGCTTTTGGGAACTCTTAGTAACAAAGTATCTTTTCAATGGACATCACCTCCTGGTTTGTTGGCCTTACCAACTTGCTGCAAATATACCCTATTGTAGAATGCAGACACTTAGCATACTTCTCTTTTCCTGGTTCTCCATCCCCTTCAATAATTTCACTGATATGCGCATAATGCTAACAACTCTAACCTCTCTGGCATCCGTTCATTCCTATGTAAGTATTGCATTGCACTGCCGTGCCTGTTTCATCTCTAGGCCTCATCCATCAACAGGCTAATAGGTCAGGGGTCTGAGCCTAAAACTCCAAGGGGGAAAAAAAGACTATTTGGGGGTCAGGTCTATGGCTTAGGACTAGAGTTTCACTCGGATCCTGTGGGAGAAGAAACCAAGCCCAGGCTGGCTACGCTGGTAATGAGCGTGTCTAGTCTGGGAGGAGGGCCCGGAAATGTGCACACTGCTGGTGGACCCTGAGTGGATGGCCTTATCGTCCAGGTGGTGAAGGACAGGAAGTCAGCAGGGAAGGGTGCGTGAGGAAGGAAAGGAAGGAAGCGCTCAAACTCATGGGCCGACCAGCAGGTGGAAAGTCTGGTATGTGACCTGAGATCATCCAGACAGGCATATCCCCTGTTCTTTCCACCCTATGGCATAGCCCAAGAAGTAAGATCGAACAGAAGGAAAGGGAGCTGCTGCTGAGTCTTGAGAGGCATCATAGCTGACTTTCAGCATGGATGGGTTGAGGGAAAGAGGAGAGAAGAGTGGAGAAGCATGCCAGCGGGGTCAGGGGTAATTTCGGCAGAACCCAAGTCCGGTACAAGTGCCTTTGTTCAAGGAGTTTCCCGGTTCTAGTCCTGGAGGTAAAAGGCAATTGATGGAGGCTAATGATGCCAGAGAAAAGCCAGAGCAATAGCCGCAGTGCTGCCAGGCTCCTGCTGGGAGGTAAAGCTGTTAGGTAAAGGGGCAGACTGGCTCTTTTTCAGCGGATTTGTAATCCCCCCACCACAGCCCTTGGGAGACCTGGCTTCAGCAGACTCCTCCTTCCAGCCAGAGACCCCATGACTGACTCCCTTTTGTTCCCGTCTTCCATTCCTCTGTGTGTCCCCGGCCTGATCACCAGAGTGACTTTTGTGCCCTGCTCCCTCCACCCCCACTTAGGAAGCTGAGCCCATCCATAGGCGCTTGACTAAAGTTACAGCCTTTCCTTCCTCTGCTACAGATCTGCCACCCTTGTGTCTGGACCGACCGTCCTTGTCACAGTTAGAATAAGGGGATCCACAGGCAGGAGCTAGACAATCTGCCTCCCTTGGTCTGAGGATGAGGCTGTTACTTGGGCTGTAGATTCAGGGAGGGCATGCCATCCACGGGTTTCTGAAAGGTTCTCAGGCCTCTGAGTAGTCATTTAGTGACTGAGTCATCATATCATGATTTGAGCAATCACAAGTGCTCACTCCTTTCTCAAAGGCTCATCCCCTATAGTCCTTTTCCAGTCAAAGCGGCACCAATGAGCCCAGCTCTCACTTCTCCTCCCCGTCAGCAGTGAACTCTGGATTTGCTTGTGGAGGCCTCACCCAGACCCAGATTTGCAAGTAACTACACACAACTGGTACTGGGTGCGATTCGTGCCCTGCCTCCTAGCTTCTGACCTGCATTATGAACTAGTCATGGCTGCAGCCACTGGCTTCCTGCAGGTGTGGGTGCACAGTCCTTCATTCAGCTGCCCGGAGTAGGTTCTGCCCTCAAACCTTCTAACTCGGTTGCTCAGCTCAGCTTCTAGCCAATTTCTGAAGTTCATTGGCCATGGCTGCGGCAGACACTTCTTGTCTGTGTGCCCATCACCTGCATCTGAGTGCTGCGCTGCTAAAGGTCACAGCTGTGCCTTTCCTCAGAGAACTGGCCTTGGGCCACTAGAGTGGCACCTGAGGCCAGAGCTGGAAGGGCAAAAGGGGTTACCCTCCCCCCTCTCCTCCCCCAAGACAGCTCGTACCTCTCTTGCCTGCAGTAGAGACAAATTCTAAGTTCTTCAGGGTTCCGCTAAATGGGGCCTCACCTGCCGTCACAGCTCCGTATGTTCCAGTCTTCTGTCCTGCCAGCCCCAATCCCTCTCCTATCTCCTGGGAGCACTTCCTTAAGTGCTGGCACAGGGGTCCTCCTCAGAGGGTCTGCTTCTTCAGAGCCCAACCTCGCAGAGCATCACCTGGCTGAGAGCTGAGAATGCTGTGACTTGAAGATGCTCTTGTCTGACAGGGAATAGATAATCACAGCAGAGCTTAGTCCATGCTGGGAAGGAGGCACAGCAGAGTGCCAGTGCTCCCCAGTCACCCCACGGTAGCCCCAAACATTAGATGAGGTGGCCTGGGCATCAGAAGGACTGCTATTTGGATTCTGACTTTGCCGCTTATAAGCCAAGATGCTCTTAGAGAAAACCAACCATCCTCAGTTTCAACATCTGTAAAATGGATATAATACCTAGTACACTGAATTGCTATGAGGATGATCTCCTTGATGGCATAATAGATGCAAAGTTCTTGGCTTAGTACCAGGCTCATCATGAGCGCTCAGAAGGGAAGCTATTTTTAGTGGACATTGGATGACTTCGATGTGATTTGAATGTATAAATGTAAATACATAGGTCACTGCTGTCATCCCGCAGGCCTCTCACATACAAGCTTGCAAGCGTGATGTCATTCCATCTGTTCTCAAAACTGTGAACTTTGCAGGGCTGATCACAAGAACGGTGTCTCCCTGTTCTTCTCTTCACCCTTGCTTCCAAAGTATTAACATTTGCCCCTGTTCACCCTGGCCATCCTCTAAGTTCTGCTCTTTCATTTGCTGACCCTAATTGAGTTCCTTTCTTTGGTTGAAATCTTTCTCTGCTAAAGAAAAACATTCCAGAGCTCCCCCATATCTTTACTGCCCCAGGCACATGAAAAACTAAATCCGGTCTTGGCTCTCCAAAACAGAATCAATCTCGGCCTTCCCCCAAAGAAGTTGCCGCCATAATTATATCTCCTTTTGGAAGTAATTTGATTTAATTGCATTAAAGCTAGTTTGTGCCATTTCCTTGGCCAAAGTTGGTTCCAAATTGACTTTACTGTTTTCCTTCTGGTTCATAGGTTCCTCTCCCTTTTTTTTTTTTTTTTTGGTGTTTCTTTTCAAATAAAAGATATGATGGCTATTTCAAAGGAAGACCCAAGGAAATGCCACTGAATGGCGCCAATATTTTCTGCTGCAGGAGCAGATGCACACAGAATTTTCACGTCCCTGATCCCTTTGGGTCATGGAAGACCCAAGGAAATGCCACTGAATGGCACAAATACTTTCTACTGCAGGAGCAGATGCACACAGAATTTTCACCTCCCTGATCCCTTTGGGTCATGTGTTCCTGCATCACAGAAGGCTCCTTGAATGGTCAGAGTTGACCTTGGCTACGGCTCCTCCACTGATATTACAAGGAACATGGAGGTGAATGTTTAAGTCTGCATGTATGCTCTCTCTTCATGCCCTCCTCCCCGCATTCTACGTCCTCCTCTTAGGCCACCAATAGGAAGCCTGTATGGTCATGTGTGGCATTCTTAATCAGTTGCTTATATTGGATCTCATAGTCAAGTTGCTTGTCAGTGCCAAGCGTCATGCTAGGCAAAGAATGAGACAGAGTAAGAAGGCACTGAAGCCTCTGCCAATTCATGGCAATATGACATCTGACAATAGAGTCTTGTGGAAAGGGAGGATGTGAGCTGGAGTAATGGAGGAGGTCTCCCTAGAAAAGATGAACTGACTTTGCTTGGTTTTGGAGAAGAAAGAGGAGAGGGAGTTATTCTAGGCATGGAGGCAGTTGCGGGGGCGCTGCCCCAAGGAATGGAGACAACGTCCTCTTGCCATGCTTCCCCAGGCAAGAAGTCAGAGCTAAAGTTAGATAAGAATGATGGGGTTACATGGCAGAGGGCTTTGAGTGCCATGCAGAGGACTAAATCTGGTCATGACTTAAAGTGTATTTGGGAAGAAATACAGGATTTTACTAATCAAGAAGAGTTTTGTTTATGGATCTCCTTTTTCCTGGATTCTAGTGCCTCATGGCAGCAGAGTCACAAAGTCATCAGAAACCACAGCCTGATAGTAAGATAGAAAAGCACATGGAGGTGACCTTAGGATTTCTCTTCCTCCTGCCTAGGGATTCTTGAGCACAGAATAGCTGGGTAATTAGTGTCTAAACTGGCAAGAACATGCAGAATGGAGATCGCATTATTCCTGGTCGGCACGTTCTCTACGTGTCAGCAGGTCTGCCACACCTGAAGTCCTCCATGAGTTTGCAGAATAAGCTCCCTCTGAGACCCCCCACCACAAACAGTTTCTCAGGGCCTCTGTCCCTGCTCAGTTAGACATAACAAGGCAGGGCTTGTATTCTTTTCACCCTTTCTCCTTCCTCGGTCTTTGCTGCAGGGTCTGCTCTTGAGCTGATACCACCTTTGCTGCAATAGATCATCGAGCAGTTCTTCGTCGTGTCTTTCTTTAATTAACTCCCTCATTAATAGAGATTTATGGAAGGCCCACACGTGAAGGCAGTCTCCCTTGTCCTGTGCTTTTCAGGCCTTGGGATCGCAGCTCACTCCTCAGGACACAGAGTCCCCATCTTCACCGTGGCACAGAGTCAAGCCCTGTTCTGTGAGGAAGGCTCAGGAGGGAACTGCCCAGGTGGAGGCTGGAAGGGTTTGGAAGTGGTTATTAATGGGCCACCGAACTCCTGTGGAGAAGGAGCCAAATGTGCTGAGACAGCCAAATGGGAAATGCCTGTTAATAGCTCAAGTGAAGCACTGTAGATCATTCACGGCAGACCAAGCCCTGTGCTGTCTCCAAAGATGCAGGCTGCATGCTAATGCTGCCCGGGAGGTGAAATGCATGTGCATGGCCCCCTAATGCTTCCCCAGAGGTGGAATGCATGGCCCCATGCACCCACATCCCCCCCGGCTGGCCGGCTCCTTAGTGAACTGGCAAGGAGTCTTTAGGAAGCAGTAGAAAGATTAGAAAAAGACAACGAGCAGTCAGAACCCTCCAGAACATCTCCAGCATTCTCAAGTCAAGTCTTCAAGTGTTTTTCCCCCTACAAAGCCAAAATGCACTCAAAAGCCCCCACCCTTGTCCCCCAAACATGGGCTGTATGACACCCCAGAGATCATGGCCCCTCAATGTTTCACCATCCCAAACAACTAGCACAGATCACGGGGAATGGAGTACAAATAACCTGTTTCTTCAGCTTTATAGGTGAGGTCTTGGGATGCTGATCAACCAAGAAGACATACGTGAAAGAGTGCTGTGCGTGTCCAAGAGCTCAGTAACAGGCAGTGGACGAAATGTCATGAAGAGATTTGCCAGCCTCAAACTCTCAAAGAAATCAATTTTGACATGGTAAGGAAGTAGAGATTTGGACTTGTCAGTAAGGAGAGTTTCCTAGGCTTCCCTCCTTCCAGGCCACTTGGCTTTCTTCTCTGTGTCTGGAGCAAGGAGAAGGATGCAAGGGAATTTCACAGGGAGAAGAGATCAACTGAAGACTCTTGGTTTCAAAGGGAAATCTTAGGATATTGGAGAAACAGGATTTGACTGTGCCTTTTCTTTTCAAATCTCTCTGGCTCCTTTGTCTAGTCCCCTGACCCTGAGGGCTTCTAACTAGAGGGCACTGTGCCCTACAAAGGCTGGAGCAGTATCAGAAGAGGCCCTAGGGAAGGCAAAGTCTGAAGAAAAAGATCAAATCTTGAGAAATTACAGTCAAGAATTAAAAACTGAGGCAGAGTCATGATGTCAAGAGAAGCCCCCTGCCAAGAAATCTTGTAGGAGACCTCCAACTTGCCTGCGTGAGACCTCTGAGCATACCCTTCGACTTCTTGTAACCTTCTAATAATAATAATAAGGACCCCAATAATAAGAGCCATGGAGCTCACACTGGTCTTCAAATGCTCCCACCCCTTTCCCCAAACTTGGATTGTTTGGCACCCTAGGGATAATGGTGCCTCAAAGTACCAGCATAGACCATGGACTTTGGAGAAAAGCAACCTGCATTTGTATCTGCTTTTTCCCACTTTATTGGTGAGACTTGGGATGACAATCAAATGAAGAAGTCATACATAAAAGAGTTTTACTAATATTCTCTTTTATGTTTTAAAATGAGAAAATCAAAAAGGGCTCAAGAAAATTCATTTCTCAAGGCTACCCAGAGCTGAGCAAGGTAAAAACCTAATCTCTTCCCTTTGCTCCCAGGTGACTGCCCTGGCCCCACCCTGTGCCACAGACTTCAGGGATGTCACCTCTCAGCCTGAGGCTGTGCCCTGGAGGGCTTGCTGCCCAGCCTCCTGTCTCTCCCAGGGCTGACATGTAAGCTGAGCCAGTGCCAGATACCAGGGGACACTTCGCAGAAAGCTTATTTCGAAGAAGTTAAAAACAGCCTTCTCGTCACCCAGAGACAAGGCTCAAATGAGATTAAGCTGCGACAGCCTCTCTCCTTAAAATGCCCCATCTTCCCAGCCACTCTTCTAGAAAACTGTCTTTGATGGATGGGATTCTAGGTTTCCAAAGAGATGAGCACTAAGGGGAGACTCTTGACAAGAATCTTTGTAGATACAAAGGACTGGGAGTCTGATTCAAGGACAGCCATACAGGTAGATGAGATGGATACCACACAAAAGGATTTTGGAGCAATTGAGCAAAGGAAGTGAAGGAAGGAAGGCGCAAACATTCACTCTGTATTCATGTCAGTAGGAGTGGGAGTGCTGGGTGTTGAATACGCTTGATCTATTTTAATCCTGGCAACCATGGTGGGAAGTGGGGGCCATCATGCCCATTTCTCAACGCAGGTTCAAAGAGTTGAGGTCATCTCCCCAGGGTCAGCCAGCGAGTGAGCGACAGAGCCTCCCCAGAACTCAAGGCTCCTGATTCTCGTTTCTGTGTTCCTTCGCTCTGTTATGTTCTTGGAGAGATCTCCTTGCCCCTACTTCCCCCGAGGTATCACATAGCATTCTGCATAGCAGTTGGCACCATAGATTTGACCCCCTGTCATGATGAGGGGTAGGCACAAAGATGGAAGCTTCGGATAAGCAGCTCCATCAGATGTAACCCAGTGGGGTGGTTTGAGCAGGAGCAGAGGAGCGCATAAGCCTCCGTGGGGAGGCTTTACCGACACAGTGTTGAAAAGGAAAGCTGGGAGACCACAGGCCAGCTTTGGGGCCTTTAGTTCAGTGTGTCTGGGCTCTGCCTTCCTCCATGGGCTGGAGGGAGCAGAAACTCTCTCCTTCACTCAGGCATTGACTTTCTATTTAGGTGGCATTCACCCAGGTTCTACAGGACTGTGGTGAGTGTGGCTCTGCAGGGCTCAGACATTCCTTAGGGGCAGGGCAGTGTGGTAATGAACTCCCCAAACCGGTGGCCCTGCGAGCCTGGCTTCTCCCTAATCCCCAGACTTCGCAGTGTTCCCAGGGCTCTGCCTGATTATCATGGATGGATGAACGTAGGCTGGATGATGAGAGCTGCTCCTATACTCAGCTCCTGGAGACTGTCTCAGTGCCTCTGGGCAATTCAGCTGCTCAGGGTTCTGTCCCCCAGGGGATAAGGTCTCCTGGACCACACAGGAGGAGGACAGATACAGTCATCCTACCTCCCCTGTCAAGATGCAGCTAAGCCCACAAAAAGGGAGTCAGCTCATCGGGTCAATGAAGATGCTGGCACCCCAGAGCAGATTAAGGATTTGCTGTCAGCACCTGGGCATTAGGGGCAGGCAGCCACATGCCTCTGGGGGAGAGTGGCCCTTCCCAAGCTGGGCTTTGTTGTTGCTCTTAATCATTTATTTCAAGAAACACACACGCATGCACACATGCACACTCTTCCCAGCCAGGAGAGGGTCATGTGCTTCCTCCTTGAGGGTTTGGCTCCTCTGGGGACTGTACCTTTGTGATGATATGGGCTCCTGTCCAGGCAAGAAGCAAGTGAGAGGACGCCAGAGTCATTTTAGTGAGGTGAGCTGGCTGGCCTCCATGTTCGGGGAGATACAGCAGTGGTAGAATGAACCCCACTGCCCTGCGGACAGGTCTTCGGAGAATGGGACCACCCTTATTCTGCCCCTGCTGTGAGGACTGTTGGCTGTACCACCGTGCTGAGTGGCGTCTTGAATGGGGAGACTCTTAGCTAGAGCCTGAGTTCTCTCCCCGACTCCTCCTCTCACGCCCTGGGTGAGCCTGGTGGGCCAGTCCTCTGAGCCTCAGTTACTCCATTGTCACATGGAAGCAAGGAGTCATGCAGGTCAATCCTCGGCTGTTTGGAGGAGCCACTAGGGACGAAAGGTATGTCCATAGCAGATGACTGAAGGCCCAGGCGTCTGCTCCATACTTGACCCCTGCCTGTGACTGACTCTTCACAGGCAGCCCTTCCCTGGGCACCTGCCCTGCAGCGCCTATGGCTTAACTTGGTCTCCCTGTCCCTTGCAAAATGAGGAAGATGTCACCTTCTTGCTTTAGGCCAAATTGTTTCCATACCCACTGCTTAAGGGATAATTCACCTGGATTGTGTCATGACTTCATTCCTGTCCTCCAACTTCCTTTCCTGCCAAGTCATTGTACACCCTATGCTGCAGGTACAGCCTGGTCTGGGTAACATCCTCCCCGAGAGACCTCCCTACTGCAGATACCCAGCATGCCCACGCTGGCAGCCACCGGCCTGTTCACCCTTCTGCCCCCATGTTCCCACCGGGCCAACAATACTGCTGCCCTCAGCTCCACCCCAGGCTTTTAGTTCATCCACCAGCTTTGTCCGTATCTTCCCTTCGGCCCACACCTGGCCACACCTGGCCCTCCATCTACACCATCTCAGATGTAACGTGACCTCCCCCTGCTGTGACCCCACTCTGTTTCCACCATCCCTGGGGACAGTGATGTAGTGAATCTGGGCAAAGCGCAGTGAGCTCCTGTGCAGCGTGTGCATTCTGGCCGGGAGAGGGATGAGGACCTGCCGAGACCCGGGCAGGGATAGGTGATATGGGGCCTGGCCCTCTCTTCCAGGACAAGAAAACAATAGTTTGAACTCAAAATTAGATACACAGGGCCTTAGAAATTCAGCACAAGTGAGGGGGAGCTGAAGTGTTTACTTCCTTAGTTCCAGGGTCACCATCCCTCTGCAGGATGGGGGTGGTCACTGACAAGGCCAGGTCTTGTCAGCCTGCAGTTAGAGGGGCACCCAGGAAGGGGCTTGGCTTTGGTAATGTGGATGCAGGGAGAATGTGGAAACCAAGAAGATGAAAAGACCTAACACAGAACCAGAAATCCTGAGAAAGCCCCCCTTTCACTCTCTGTTGAGGCCTTTAGGTCTCTGCCCCAGGAGTGTTATAACTAAGTATCTTTATCAAAGCTTCTAAATTCCACCCTCCACTTGGCAAGTCTTCCCACCCCACCCCCTGCTCTGCAAGGCCCTTCCCCTCTCCCCTCCTCTTTCTCTCACTGCCTCCAAAATCAATTTTCAGCAAGAGCAGCAGGTCCTGGCCATCTGGGGCTACTGGCAGCCTCGGCAGGCTGTAAGCAGCTCAGTCTGTTTCCCTGAAACCAGCCCTGGATTTTTCTGCCATCCCCAGCCTGGTCTTACCTCTTCCCTCCTGCTAGGAGGCGGAGGGGGCGAGTTCCGGACCCAGGTGCGCTTCTCCTGAGGGCTCCTGGTGCTGGGGGCACTCCTGGAGCGCTTTCAGGGTCAGCGCTGTGCTGGGCCAGGCAGCCAGACAGCAGTCACTGGCCCCTTCCCCACCTGCGGGGAGGGCCGGCTGCGTTAATTGGCAGGAACAGCACAGAGTGCAGGAGCTGGAGCTGTGCCGGCTCACAGAGGTGCACTTTCCTCACCTCAGTCGTGGCGGATGCTGCGCGACTCCATCTTGCTGGGAAGCACCGTTAGACCCACAATGCTATTCTTTCAGTTTGGAGTTCGAAGGGAAAACTAGACCCTCCTTGTCTTCGCTGTGCCACACGGAAGGCCTGGCAGCCCCCAGCCCCGGGAAGAGCTGCTTGCAGAGCAAGGAGCAATGCTGGGAAATGGTCGGGGTGGTTGGCTCTGAAGAGGGACAGCCCAGAAGATTTCCTTAAATTGAGGGTCCAATCCGCACCTGTCCTTACCCCCCATACCCACTCAGCTATGTTTTCAACTGTCACCTGCTTTACCAGGTATTCCTTAGCCTTCAGATTAGAGAAGGGTTTTAGGTGACTCCTTGCATGAAGCTCCCACCACAAATCTCTCTTATCTCCCACCTCCTCCCTGATTTATTTCCCTCATCTTTAGCTGGCCAGACACTGCCTTTTTCCTCAGCTCATCAGGTTACACAGAAAACACCCACAAGATTAACATGATCCTAGGAAAGTTGAGGAAAGTAAAGATCCGGTCCATGGTACTGCTTCTGGAACTTACTCAAATGACCCAGGTAGGTCAAAACCTGAACCTAGATGTTCTGACTCCCCCCATTCTGGGCAGCCATGTGCAGACTCCTAAGGAAACTGGATGGGGCAGAGGTGTCCTAGAGGAAGCCCGGAGTGGGAAACAGTCCCGGGGGTGCCTGGCCTGGCTTTGCCATGCTCTCTGTGACCTTGAGCACTTCATACTCCCTTTGAGCATTGGCATCCCCCTGTAAAAAAAGGTTGACCTTGATAACTCCTCATCCTTAGGCAGAGTGCCAGTCCCAACATGGCTACTCAAGAAATATCTGTCAAATGAGATGCTCTTGATCTAAGATTCTGGAAAGAAGGGGATTCCTGCCACAGTGCCTACGTGAAGTGAGTGGTCATTAAGCACAAATTTCCACAAGTCATTTTCATATGACCACTGGAAAACAGTGGAATATATTTTGAAGTAGTGATGTTTTTTACAAATCATGATCAGGTTCTTTGGGTGGTGCAGGGGGAATGGATTCCAGAAGCAGAAGATCATAGAGAGCCCCAGAGTAAGATGATGCTGAGGCTGCTGGTTGGAGGGACAAAAATGTACCGTTTTTTTTTCCATTCTCTCTATCTACTACTGTCCCCCTGGGAAAATCTCTTTAATAGAAACTCAGTGAGCAGAACGCACAGAGACCTTTCCACATGGGCTGTCATAATTGAGTGCAGGAGAAAATTCTCTTTCAGGAATAATCATTGCTCTCTGAGCAGCACTGCTGATAGCTGAGTGACCTCCAAATGTCCCCTTTGCTTGCCAGGACAATTTGACATTCCTGTACTGCATGGCGAGCTGGTTGGAGGATCCACTACCAGATGTAGACACATTTCTAGAGGAACTCAAAGCATATTCATAGAGCCCAGACCATGGTGCTCAAAGGCCTCTTAAGAAAATTTTTGTGGGGTGGGGAGTGGTGGCAGAGCCTCCCTGAAGTTAGGACAAGGGGAGGGATGGACGATGGGCCACATGGTCTGGGCTCAGGGTCCTCAAAAGGGATGATGAACTGAATGAGACCCTTCTCATGACCCTCAGATGCCACAGTGCTTTTCTGCCCTCTACCTGCCCAGGGAATCTTTCTTCAAATTTCCATTCTGTTTATTTTGCCCGCAGATGATGGCCACATTTGTGCCTTTCCACGTGTTTTCAAGATGTTTTTCCAGTGTTTGTTTTCTTCTGATTCCCCCAAAGCTTGTGGTTCATGTAGCAACAGGGCTGACCACACCCACATGTCGCTGGGGACTTGGACAGCAAGGGGGCCGCAAGGAGATCACAGAGAGCGACACACGAAAGTTAAAGCAACGCATTACTTGGATCCTAGCATAGCAGGATATTTCAGTTTCCGGTCTTTTTCAGGTTTAAATAACTAACCCCTGTAATTATATCACACATCATGCTTTCAGTGCCCTTAGACCTATATTTTCCCTTTACTAAAGGTTTTCTGTGTGATAGACAGGGAGCGTCTATTATCCTTATTTAATAGACAAGGAACCTGAAAGACAGATGCCGTATGCTTAGAACAGGCTAGGCTAGAGGCCATTCTTTCTGCTTTTTTGACTTCTTGGAGAGAGAGAGAGAGAGATTTAATTGACTCACTTTAAGACTTTGATAGGTCAAGAATGGTCTTTGCAATTCTTTGCTCTATTTGGATCACATTTATCGCTACACATAGCATAGGCTAAAAAAAGACAATATCTAGGTATTTTTTAAATCTCGAATCACTCTAAAACCTGCTTTATTGATTCAATCACTCCTAACATTTAAGGCACACATTTCCATACTTTACCTCAGGCAAATATAAACATATTTTTTTTACATACGTATGCATATAAATATATTAACACTTTTTGACAAGGTTTCAATTAATATGCTGTGAAAATCATTTTATATCAGTAATATAAAGCTGTCTTGTATTTTAAATGATGCTATACTATGTTATTATATCATCACCTTTTATTAGGTGATAGAATTTATTTAACCAGTCTCTTCTTCTTATATGTAGATTGTTACTAGTCAGCATCTTTAAGTGCCTACGAACATAGCTAAAACTCATAGTCACAATACAGGGCTCGTGAGTGCTCTCTGAAGCTAAAACAATCAGTCCAAGGTTATACTGTGAGCATGTGGAAGAGCTGGCAATCATCACCATCTTTCTTTGACAACAGTGCCTCATGGCATGGCCTCGGGAACTTGACTGTCCTGGTATTCCCTTAGCTCCTGTCATCATTTGGGCATTTGCAAGTCTCAGCCTCCTAAAGCTGCTGAATTGCCTCTTACATCCCATTCCATTTCCTGGTCCTGTCTTAGTCTGGTACTGGTCCTGGTCCCAGGTTGGACTATGGGCCTGGGGTCCTTCTTCATTCTGATTCCTTTTTACCTATCCTGGTAAAGTTGTCTAGAGAGTGTAAGGCTGGGCTAGTTCAGCTCTTTTCCTTAGCAGGCAGAGTGTTAGGACAGAGGAGGGCATCCTTGTCACTGCCAACTTTACTTAGGTCAGCATGTGGCTGCTGTAAGTCCAAGGTTTCCCTCTGTCATCCTAAAATGCCCTTGCAGAAAGTCTGACAATCAGGGTGGAGTGTGAAAAGAGCTTCAGTACTGGGGCCATGAGTGCATTTTCTTAGGCGGCCATGTCCAGGGGGCTCCAGACACCCTGTGAAGTCTTCCTGGTTGTGAGGCATGATTGACACATTTCTGTAGCACAAGGAAGAGCAAAGAGCCCAGGTTTCTTCAGCAAACACTAGGTAAAATGTCTGTTCCCTGTAAAAGAAGAGTTTTGCTTCCTAGGAATAGGTCTACTTGATTAAGTGAGAAAGAATACAAACCTAACTCAATAAGCTGTTTTCCATGGAGAAGAATACAGAGCTTCTGAAAAATGCTGCTAAAAACAACAATCTCCACCTAGTCTCCTCCGGACCACACCCCGCTGCTCCACTAAAACAAGAGAAAAGCCCTTAAGACCATATGAGCTGAAATGCCACCGCTGATCCCTCCAGGAACTTAAGACAAGGTTAGTTAAGAGGACTTGAACCTAAAGTCACTATATGGACTTTGAACAATGAAGCTGACCGTCAATTTAGAAACTCCTGTCTTGAAGACAGTGCCTCCTGCTCTCCAGCCACCGTATAAAATACTGAAAGCAAGGAAAGGCAACTTGAGAGCAGGAGGAGCTCTCTTCTCTGGGTTGTTAGTAAGCTCCTTAATAGAGGCAATTCCACATGCTTCTTTTGTGTCTCCTATCTCACCAGGAAACTCAGGCCGCAAACATAGAGGCAGCTGCGATGGAACCTTCTAAGTGTCTGACATGGAATGATGGTAATGACAGGATTGACATTGGGATGGCCAGGAAGTCAGTGACCGAAAGTCTCCTGAGTGCTTCACTTGTCTGGGTCTTTGCTGCCTCACTGTGAAATAGAGCTCTCCCTGAAAGTTCCTCCTGGATTCAAGCAGCTTGCTTCTTTGGAGAAAATAGTGTGACACCAGCAAGAGCAGCGGATGTGGATTCAGATGAGACTTTGAACTCTTGAAGTTGCACCTCTAGGAGGCCCCTCTCTGCCTCAGTGTCTCTGCCTAGAAGAGGGGAGTGATAGCTGCCTTCTTTACTCCACAGGGATGACGAGAAACGTAATTCAGACCTCAAAGACAGAAAGACTGTAACTCACAGAGCTAAACTCATAGGGAGGTAGCTACCAACAGTGGCATAAAATAGTTCAATGGGGCCTATGTGCAGACAGAGGATCCCACAAAGTTAAAGAACTGCACTGAACAAACAAAAAGGTGGGGAGTTCAGATGGCTGGGCGTGGGAACAGGCAAAAGCAGCGCAAGAAACAGCTTCCATGTAACAATACAAGCTTTAGACTTCTTGGCTGTTAATTAAATGAAGAGACCAAGAGACTTGTAAGCCCATCTGCTGCATCATAGATGGTTCCATACGGTGGAAATCTGATTCTAGATCTTGGAGAGTGGGTTAAGTAGATGCAGTCAGGCAGGAGTATTGTGAATAAGACAAAAGGAAGGAGCATTTGTATCATTCTTTACCATTTTCAAAGCACTTAAACATACATTACCTCCACTTAATCCTTATACCCGTGTGAAGAAGGTATTAGGTTCTTACTTTTCAAATTAAGAAACTGAGACTCAGGGAGGTTAAGCAATTTGCTCAAAGTCACACAATAACAATTACATCTAAACTAAGAGTTTCTGATTCCAAATTCATTGCATCTTCCAAGTTTGAGGAAAATCTAATGTTTTATCTCTTACTGGATTTACTACGGAGAAAAATTAAGCCTTTTATTTAGCTTATTGGCAAAGAGAGATTTTGGTCTTCTTATTGTACTACCAACCTGCTGTAATGCCTACACACAAAACCTCAGAAAGGATTTTAAATGTCAATGCTTGTAATCCAAGCAGAATATAACACAGATTGTGAAGATAGTCAAAAGTAGAATTGAACGTTACTAAAGTGTTATCACTTTTGATTCTAGGGATGAACCTTTAGGTTCAGCAAGACAAGAGAGATGCTTACAGTTTGACTAGAGTCATGACATTCTAGAGGAATTCCAGAGCCCGTATAGTGCAAATTCAGCATTGTTGCCAGGTGGGGACATCAGCTCACACGGCTCTCCATCCATGCCTACGATGTCTAAACAGGACATTATCTGCTGGCATAGCAACATGTCTCTCAATCTTGAGTGTGTTTGATGATAGACATTGCTTACATTAGAGGAAGGCCCCGTGTGTTCTGGGAAACTTAAAGAGACATTAATTGGTGCTTGGCTGAATGTCAAATGCAAGTCATGAGGACAGGCTCAACCTCAATCCTCCACTCTCTCATGCCTCAGCACACACCCATGCCCTTCATAGGCTAATTCTGGGTACAGTTGTTTGTAGTTTGTTTCTTTGAGCAAAATAATCAAATGTTACAAGGTTCTCTTATGCCTACTTCTCTTTAAATTTTTGGAACCCAGGAGGATGAAGATGCATTTAATCAGTGAAGACTCTCCCCTCTGGAAGCCCTCATCATACTTACCATTGACTATAGTCAGTGGATTTACCTACTGCGTGGCAGAACCCTGTCCTGTGCTGGCGAAGTTTTCTTTCTCATCTGAGGAGTTCTATCCTTGGTTTATTGATGATACTTAAGTGCTCTGATCTTGATCCTAAATGCTTTTGATTCCAAAATATCTGGAGAAAAACAACCATCCCTACTTCTTCACTGAACCTCTGGGAGGACTAACAAAATATTGAGCAACTATTTTAAATTGGCCGTTCTAATTAATGGAAAAGATCAGTGAGGTGTAGAATCCAAGAAAATGTCTCATCCAGAAAGAATTAAAGAAACAAGTCAATAAGGCCTATGTGCTTACGATGTTTTCATTTAGTGAGGGATACAAAAGACAATGAAGACAGAGTTTTTGTCCCAAGGAATTTATAATCAAGCTGTAAGACAACTACTCAAGTGATATTTACCAAGTAATGGAACTCACTGCAGTTCATTTAGTTTTTTCAACCAAAGCCCAGTGCATCTAAATGAGATATCATCTTTAAATAATTGTCTTGTTAAGTTATTTACTTAATTCAATGGTGCTTCTAGAACTCTGAACGTTTCCAGCATCCCTTTCAGTTTGCCGATGGACAGGTTTGAAAGGGAGAGTTGGCATTCACTTCTCCATGGAAAGAATCTGTACCCCGAGTCTTCCACCATAAAAAGCATGGACTGGGGGTTAGATCAGTGAGCCCAGGTTATCAGCTTCTGGCTTCTGAAAGAAACACCTGGTCACTTGGAGGTATCAGGTGATCTAGGAGGAAACTACAAAATCGAAAGGATTGGTTTCAGGAGACAATGGAAGCAGAGGATCAAAGAGTCTGGGAGGCACCAGCAGGCCTGAGAGCAGAGGAAACTCCAGGACACACACCCGGTGTCACTTTCTAAGGGAGATTCCCGATTAGCGGAAGGAGTGGGAAAGCAGTTGGTAAACGGAGAGCGCTCTCTTTATGTGTAAACTCTTGACCTGTAAGTCCGGCACTTTGTGGTCCTGAAGGATGCGCGGGCCAGCGTGTTTTTGCAGATGGATAAACCCCTGGCTGGAATCTCAAAGCGAGGTGCTGTTATTTATTTTTCTGCATTTCTTTCCTCTTCCTTTGTTTTTGCAAGAAAGGCTGCTTTTTAAAGATTTATTGGCTCAAAGGTCAAGAAGATCCAGGGAACTCATGAATCCCACTTTGGATAATGTGAGGCTGAAGGCTGCTGGGCCTCTGCCCTGCATCCCGTTCGACGGCAGCCACGTTCGTGGACCAGCACAGGCATGCACCGAGAGACGCCACCGTGAAGCGTGCAAGAGCCTCTCTCATGGAGACTTCATTCTCTAGCTGTGGAGAAAGAGCCACTCTGGAATACCTGCAGTACACAGTAGAATGTGTCCAGTGTCGATTGGGAGGTTCCAAAATTATGGCATTTTAATCTGGCAGGATCATATACACACAATGACAATAAAACTCAGGAATGCTTCAGGAGGGGAACAGCTGAGGTAGGTCTTGAAGGATGTGCAGACTTATCCCCGGAGGCCACAGTGGCCCTGTCACAGGGAGGTGGTAGGAAGACTGGGATTAGAGGTGAGCTTGAAAGTATGGGGAGATGGAGGAGAGCTTGGAAGGGTCAAAATAGGTACAGATTCTGGAGACTTTGGGGGCCAGGTTAAGGTTTTGGCACAAGGTAGTGGGGAGAACTGCTTGATAGCAGCAATGGGCGGGAGGGAGAGAAGCAGAAGCCATCGCCATGTCCTGGAGAGAGGAGGTCTGTGTGAGGCAGTCACAGACATAGGAGGGAAACAACACTGAAGGGTGTCGACAGAGAAACCTCCTCTGTGTGCCATCTTCAGTGCGGTCACCGGGCTTTAGTGCCTCCTGATGCAATGCCTTGAAGAACCAAAGAGAAAGGATTTTGGAGCTGTCTTTCTGTTTCTGTTTTCTTCCTCAATGACTAAATTGATCAAAACCTCATTTAGGATGACCTTCGGCACAGGGGTTCTCTCAGATGGGACTCATCCACTTACTCACCATGGTGTAATGCCAATCTGAAATCACTGGAGTCTTGATCTCTAAAACATTTATGTGCCTCTTGTTCAACAGCCTAGGAGGAGATGGCAGGAGAGATGTCAGGGGTTGCAATTCAGAGACTAGAGCTAAAAGTAGAAATAGAAGGATGGGAGGGAGACTGTGGAAAAACACAGAAGAATTTCTAGAAGGAAAAATATGTCAGTGGCTGAAAAAGATTCCTAGATCCTTCAAAAACTGGATGTAGGACCATTCCGAAGTATGGAAACGATCTAGGATCCAGAGCAGCCAAGATAACTGGGCATACTGATCCATTTTCTCTGTTAGATAGCTTCCCAGTGATGGTGACACAGTGCAAGACCACTTTGCATGGGCAATGGGCCGTGACTGTGCGTGTGTGCTGGCACACATCTCTTTAAGTTGTTTCCCCACATTTGTGGCCACTTCGTTCACCATTTCTGCATGCACAGTGGTCCAGAGGTCCTGGTGGAGTCATTCCCAGGGGAAGATGCAGCTCCCTGACAATGACATAGCGGCCCGTCTCCAGGGACTTATTTGCAACCCCCTCTCCTTTGACTGCAGGTCAAGGGTTGTTCTGGAACATGAATCATTAGCTCAAGAAAAGAAGAGATTTATTTAATGCAGGTCCTCATGTCCAGACGCTAAGAAGCCTAGGGTACGTAGCAAAAGCAATGCTGACTGCCTCATTGGTAATGGTGTGTGATGGCTTAGCATTAGTAAAGATATTTATTGTTTTCTTATGTCACAGTGTGGGTCCAGAGACTTTTCCATCTTGTACACATGATACCTGCTAACTGTGACATCTAGGCTAAAAATAAAACGGAAAAAAATCCTAAATACTGTCTTTTTTTATGCAAAAAGATCTAAAGGAATTTGTGGGATGGTTTTAAGAGCAGGCCTTAAGTGACCCACAACTCACTAACCTGAAGTCAGTGCCCACACTTCATTAGCTTAAAGCCCATTGGTGAGGGCTCCAAGCTAATTCTGGGGCGGTGTGGGGAGGGGGCAGGAGACCCAGAGGAGCACAGGAATGCTTGGGGCTGTAGAGCTTTTGCTCAAGGCTTCCTAGTGCTCAGTGGAACCCAGCTGATCTGCAGGCTGCACTCACTAACCAGTGTTTGGCCTTGGACTTCCAGGGTGCAGTTCCCAAAGTGCTCAGTTAGTATAACAAACGTGAATGTCTTACTAAAACGCTGGATGGAACAAAGATATTTGCTAATGCTGGACACAGGATGGAGTTTAGAATTGTCCTGAAGGGCTCTGTGCTCTTCACTTTGGTCTTGGGGGATGGGGAAGAAAAAGAGAGAGACAGAAACAATGGGAGGTGAGGAATGCAGGGGCAGCTGAAAGATTGCCTCATGGTGTCCCCAGATTCCATCATTGGCTTCCATAACACCCGTGTGACCTCACTGGATTCCAGTCTCTATATTTGTTCCCCACCAGTGCCTATTACTGTAAATAATTGAAAGGAATATAATAGGGTGAGAATTATTGTGGCCTATCCCCCGTTTGCTTTTCATAAAATCTTTTTATATCAGAGGGGTCTGGCCCCAGCCACTCCCTCTCTATAATTAGAGCTAGGAGCTGTGAGGACTGAGATTTTACTAATGACATTTCATCGTTCAATCTTGGGGTCCCTCAGGCTTTTTCCTCTCTGTTGGCACGAAGAACTGGGGCTACAGGTACAGCTGGGTAACTTGCACTAATGATATATGGATCTGTCCATGGGTGACCAAAGGTTACAAATGAGCAAGCGAGTCCCCCAAGCCCAGTGTGTCAATTAGAGGAGCCTTCCCACCTCTTAGCTCTCCAAGCAAATGAAAATGATTTGGGTTTCATTGCCACAACTGGTAGGTTTCTAGTATCTTCCTTCTATCCTTTCTGCCCTGGCCATCTTCCTGTCACTTAACTATCTTGAAGCGAAGTGGTCTCTGCTTGGGACACCACCACATGCTTGAAGCAGTCTAGACCACAGGAATCTCCCGGGCCCCCAGGGAGTCATGGAAGCATACGGGTGCATGGCTGGGGCACCGACAGACATGTGGTAGATAATGCCACCTAGTGAAGACAGAGTTGGCGAGGTTGCTAGAACATTATCTTTGGAAACTAAGGCCCCAGACATTTAGAGACTTGCAAGTCTGCTCTTTCCAATCATCTTCACATCCCAGTTTACTATCCCCTCTGACTATGGATTTATATTCTTTTACTTGGCTGTCAGACTAGTGCATACAAACCTGGGTTGGCACTTGCTCTTCTCTTGACAGAATGCCCTTCCCCACCACGTCCTGCTAAATGTCACTCATCCCTAAGGCCCAAAGCAATTATTTCTCCTCTTTGATGTCTCCTGGACTTCAGTGTTTTCTACACTGTTTTGACCCTTCCTTCCTTTGTGCTGTAAGAGCTTTTTATGCTTTACTTTGTTACGGTAATAATCACACTATTATATAACAGTGTTTTAAATGTCTTTCCAGTTAGGAGCTTCAGAGACTGAACTCTATCCTCATCACCTTAGGATTTCATCGGAATCCAGGATGGTTTAATATGCGGCAGGATCTCGATATATGTTTTAGGAGTGAGTAAATGCATTAGAAATGTTTACCCTTTCCCTTTGCACAAAGATAACTATAAGACTGAGAAACACAACAAGTGTAGAATGCTTGGGATGCTTTAGAAAAAAAGGGGGCACTAATCAAATATTATTTGAGACTTCAAGGCTCTGTTTGTCCTTATCACCCAGTAAAGTTCGTGAGGACAGGCAAGTACAGTTCTTTTCTCCTACTGCCTATGCTGGATTGGAAGAGAGGGCAAGAGACTTATTATTGGGGTATTGGCAGAGCTGCTGTCAAAGACTACAGTCACCAGGGCTGGGTGGTCCTACGGCCTGGGCAAACCGCACTTCACCTCGCCATTGCCATGAAGCCATTGTGCTTGGATATTAATAGCTCTGGGCAGTGGTGTCTGTGTGGACAAGTGCTACTTTTTCTGAGCTGCATAAGCCCCCATCTCCCAGAGACAAAGTCCTCCACAAATAACCACAGCATGTTTTGAATTCCTCTGGGCAGGGAGTCCAGGGGGGATAATTAACAGGGCAAAGAAGAGCAGGACAGACCACCCAACCCCAACAGCTCTGGTAGCTCAGCATCCAGGGGTCCAAGGTGAGGACTGGTAAAAGGCTGGAGTAGAAGGATCCTGGGGAGAAAGAGAATACCTACACTTGTAGACCGAATTCCTGGCTCTAAAAGTCATCAGCTGGAGACCTCAATACCTCACTGCAATTATCTGAGGTTTGGTTTCTTCATCTGAATAAAAGTTCTGCAAGTAATGATGAACAAATGATAGTGATGCTTGTGAATGGCAATTATGGATTGCAAAATAAAGTGTCAATGCCACGGGAAGTGACGATGATGATGATGATGACGATGATGGCAGTGACGGGGACGGTGATGATAAAGACTGGTTAGGACAGTACAGCCTAGAAAAAACAGTGGGTCATCTTCCTAGTGTACCTCTGGAAGTGAGTCATGAACAACGACTAGGAATGAGCTTGCATCCCAGTTTTCTCTCACCCTCTGAGCAAGATCAAAGTCTTCTATTCTCCAAACACAGTGAGCCCACCCATACATGGCAGAAACTCTACCTTGTCTGGATAATTTTTTTTATTGTATGCATAGCCTTTGTTGACCAGCCAACTCCTTTTTCGCCAACAATTAGTTTAAAAAGTGCTTGGAAAAGATTCTGATAAATGGGATCATCCTGTCCTCTGTGCCATCTTCTCAGTGTACCTACTAAAGCAGCCTGACATTTGTCCCCCTTTCTAGGTGCATGATATTGGGCAGAAACTTCATCTCTTTGTGCCTCAGCTTACTTATCAATGAAATACCTGGATTATGATGGTCTCTACAGAAGGTAGGGAGAAGAGTGTCTGGCGTCTGGTAGGAGCTCAGGTAATGTTAGGTGGCAGGGCATACCCTCTCCCATTACTGATTTGCTATATTCTCATTAACTTTTAAGAGATCTGGTGTTGCTTTTTACAGCAGAATAACTCAGAGTGACTACTCAAATCAATGGGAAAGAAACAGGCTCCAGTCAGCCCCTGATGACAAGAGTCTCCTCTCACACCAGCAGGGCCTCTGCTGAATTTGACTTTTCTTCTGCTGGTCGTCCATGTTGTGTGGAAGTTGATCAGGAGGAAAGTGTCTAGCAGAACTCACACATCGTAATGAGGAGCAGTCTACAGGTTCGTGCTCTCCAATATCTGCAGGCATTGCATTCGTCTAGTAGGGCTGTGACAGCAAGGTTTCACAAGCTGCAGGGATGTATTGAATCACAGTTCTGGAAGACAGACATCCAACATTAAGGGATCTTTCCCAAAGGTGCCCACGAAGGCTCTGTATCAGGTCTCTCTCCTGCCCTCTGGGATTTCCTTGACCTTGGCTGCATAACTCCAATCTTCACATATCTTCTCCCTACAAGCCTATATCCTATGCCCTGATTTCCCCTTTTTATTAGAACGCCAGTCATATTGGATTAGGGCCCACCCTGTGGACCTCCTTTTGACTCAATGCCTCCTTTTGACTCTTTTTAGAGAGACCCTGTCTCCAAATGATGTCACATTCTGAGGGTCTGGGGATTAAGACTCTAGCATATCATTTTGGGGGGGGTGTGCACTTCAACTCATGAAAGCATTCTGTCATCTGAAACCTAACTCTGGCATGAAAGAAGCTTACAAGAAAGGTGAAATGTCTCCCACCCCCTTTTTAAGGTAAAGAACTGATTAATAATGAGAAAGAGTCGAGAAGCATGAAGTCTCAGGTCTCTGGACAAGGATTCCCATTCAGCCGTGGACCTTGGCACGCATTCCACAGAACAACTGCATCTCATCACTGAGGAGCTGATCAGAATTCAGATTTCTCCCATCACACCCAGTGCTGGTGAGTCCAGGACACCAGGGATGGGATTTAAATGTCTGTTGAGCAACTCACCTGGTAACTTCCTGTTCACTAAAGTCCAAGAACTTTCCCCTGGTATATAGCTAGTGGGTCAGGGTGCATCTATGGTGCAGATTTGAAACCAAAGTGAAACTGGGAAGATTAGAGGCAGCTGTGGCTCCCAAGGCAGCCTGATGGATTTCAGCATCTGGTTGCATGAGAAGCTGAGCTCAGACCTGTAGCAAAGCCCCGGATATTTTCCACTGCCACATTTTCCTGGTGGCTTAAGAATGACAACTGTGTGTGGTGACTGTGACCACAGACTTAGTGGAAGTTGGAAGAGCATGGAGTTTTACGACTGGGCCCTGCATATATTCCTCTTCGCTCCTGCTTTCAGAGGTATTCCCAGGACTCTAGATGGATGGTGGTGGCGTTAAGGTATCACAGGGGCATAGTATTCCAATATAGGACTTTACTCTGAAAATTGCCCTTTATGCTTCCACATGTGAAATGGGAATATAATTGGATTATTGCCTCTGAAGAATGACTCCAAATTAGTCATTCTGCAAAATCTAGAAAAGGATGTTCACTCATTTCACACGTCTATGTCAGTAAAAGTAAGCAAAGATGATGGCTATCTGAGTCCAGACAATGTCCAGCTTATCAGCTTCTCCAGGGTCTATCACTCTAAAGCAACAAAGCCACTCACTGGGGGTGAGCGGGGGAGACTCCTCGGACTGGTATCTTTTATGGCAAGGCTTCCAGATTTCAGGATCAAAGCAGGAGTCAGGTCCAGGAGAAAATGAGCTGAGGCATTTAACAATGCTATATTTCTCTTCCATTATTTGTAGAAGCTCCCAATTCCCTATAGGGAGATTATCTCCCTTTCACTGAAAAACAATCTGCTAGGTATATGGGGGAAAGCACAGGATATTCCCTCCGCTGATAGAATCAGCTAGAACTCTACTGATATACTCAGAACTTTGATTTCAATAAGTTATTTTTTGGTGTGGATAATCCAAGAGAAAGGATAAGCCAAAGAGAAGTTGCATTGACTGTAAGAAGCTGTAAACTTTCACCTTTTTTTCCTTTATTTTGTGGGGAGGGGTACAAAAAAACATCACTTTCATAATGACGAATGGTTTTCAATGCAGACTTAATAGGAAGAAGTGAACGTGGAGTTCAAAGGTTCTTTGAACCATAGATGGGCAACTCATGTGTGAGTGGTAGGAGGAGCTGATCGCTTCTGGGCAAGCAGGGCCATGGCGGATAGAGAGTGAAGCCAGTATCTCTAAAGAGACGGCCTCCCCAGGTCATCTCTAGATTGAACTGCTTCATGATACCAGAAATTTGCCATGATTTCTGTTGCCAAAGTGTTGAAGGGTGACTTAGTCATAACACTGGCTGTGCAGGATTTATCTGTTTGCAAGTGAAGGAGCCATTCATTTCCTGACAGGCACAGTCGTAAGTGGTTTCTTTAGAAAAACAGAAGAAAGCATAGAGTAACCTCTGATTTATATTTTTGGAGTAGTTTTTTTCAAGACATGCTGGATTTTTATATAATTTCTGCTTCAACAAAAGGCGGGGAATAGAATCTTTATTTATGTAACTTTTATATTATAGGCAGGAAAATCAAGGTCCCATTTCTTATTGTTTGATACATAGAAATGGAAATAGAATTCTCTCTCTGGCATCTGTGTCCATCCTTCTGGGTCATAGACTTTAGCTATAGGATAAACTATGACAAGAAGGAGGTTGGATGGCCGCTGGAGGCCTCTGGATGTGGTTTCCAAATATGAGCATTTGGGGATCCTGATTAAAGGAAGGTTATCAATATGGTTATTACTTTTTCAGATACATTTGTCTCTATGTTAGGTAAGGTAGATTCCAGAGGTGTACGTGATGGGTGAGGGTAGGATTGGATGACCTTGACATTTCCTTACACTCCCTGGGATTCTCTTACTCCACCATTCAGTATGTGGAATCATCTAAACCTTAGTGGCTATGGCCTCTGAGGGCTAACCATTAGTGTGATTCATCTATGGTAATGCCTGTAGTCTTGTTTAGACCAAGACCAAGCAAAGTGATGGATCATTATCATTATAAGTAGTACTATTTGCAATTAGTAGTAATTGCATACTCATCTTTGGAGATCTTTTGGAGGTAATTGAATCACACCACTTAAGAATTCAGCCCCTACTGCTCTCCTCTTTCTTTTTTACCTCCAGCCTCGCACCATGCCTGGAAGGCAATTAATATTAATCAGGTCATTATGTTTCATTGAGATTTATGAGATGAATTGTTCAACTACATGGTCACAAGCCATCTCTTCAGCATCTTTGATATTCATTGGCAGGCATATGCTTAACTCTTAGGGTTCCAGAAGCATTCTTGGGGAATAGCTGTCTATTTCAAGAAATACACTAGGTCTTTTAGTCATCAAACATTAACTGGACAGACTTACATATGACTTATCCCAGAAAGGTTAAGTGGAACTCACTGAGGGTCAGTGTGTAATATGTGCATATGTGAAGGAAGCAGATCTCAAACTCTAAACTCTCAGCTTCAAAGCCAATACTCTTCCTAGAATATCAAACTGTTTTTTCAAGATAAATTTCAAAGCTAGCCACAGTACATCAGCACAGTCCTTCAATTGTCCTTTTGTCATCAATATCTCAAATGCTATAACAGAAGGCTCTGCTATATGATGACTTGTATTAGCAACTCAAGTACCTTTCCTATTAGACATCATCTACTGAGGGGCAAGTTCTTCCTTACTAGCTCATCCAGTGATGAATGTTTATTAGACACCTATTGTTTATTTTGGTCTCTAAACGTATTTGGCACACGTAGGAAACAGTGGGCATTAGACTGAAGTTAATAAGACACAATTTCTATTCACATCCAGGAAGGATGGGAAAACAAGCACAAGGAAAGGTCACTACAATGAGCATGGATGGGTCTAAACATGAACTCCTTTTGATAAGGTGATACTGGGAGCCCTGAAGTTTCAAGGGTAGACAGTTCAATTCAATTGTGCCACAAACATTTGTGAGTGTCAACAGTGCTCATTACTGGTAGGGCAATAAATGTCATCTCCGTACTTGACCTTACAGATGTACAGTCTAATAAATGAGAGAGAGCAAGTGATATAAGTTTCCTTCTCACATCCAACTACTGTTTATTGAGTGCCAGTCATGTTCCCTTTTCCCCCAAAATTTGTAGTCTGGTAGAAGAGGTACATAAAAAACAAGTGTAACTAAAGGATAAAATAGTTATCATCTGTTGAATGTATGGGGAAGGCAAATAGAACACTGTGATAGATGAGGAAGAAAAAGAAGGAGGAGGAGGAGGAAGAGGAAAAGGAAGAGGAGGAAGAAGAAGAAATGATGGCATTGGTTAACATGATGGCATTGGTTAACAGTACTCATCATTTGATCAGACTGCCAGAGTTTGATCCCAAGTACATCACTTGCTAGTTATTTAACCTTGAATGAATTACCCAACTTCTTTGAGCCTCAGTTATTTCATCTATAAATAGGAATTATAGTTCCTCTAAGAACTAAAGTGAACTAATATTTGCAACAAACTTAGAATAATGCCTGACCCAGAATGACCACTTTGCTCTATCAGAGTTGATAATGCAAGGACCTGGTGAGTTTTTCTACTGCCAAATTCACTCCTAATCTGACATTTTCTTGATAAGAGGTATGTGTATGTTTTTGACAGGACAGTGATGTACTGAAGTCAGCTTGTGTTAGTCTATGAGAGCCAATCATTAACATTGCTTCCCCAAACTTTGCATCCAGTAGTATCTTAAGATTGAGTGCTCCAGTAGGAGCATTGACACCACAGAAATTGATAAAAACTACAAAACAGGGTTTGTTTCCTTGTTCGTTTTTCACAAACTCAGTTAAAATTGATCAATACACATTTAATAGTGTATATAGTGGGGAACTGGAATCCTCAGTGTTTCCAAATGGATCTACATCTAGTGTGCAAGATTTGTGAAATATGTATTTGTTAAGAAATCAAAACACCTGGATTTAATGTGTTCATTATATCAGGCCCAAGGGAATTGGGATCATTAGCCTATTTGCTGGAATCCCATTAGAAGACAAGGCTGTGAGAACCAGCATTAATATGATACCAGAAAGACAAGTTCTTCATCAACTAAATATGCTCTCTTGATATTATGTGTGCAATCTGGATAATTGCCTAACTGAATGGTGATGCCTTGTTAGATGCTCACCCCTTACAACTAGTGGAAAATGAACACCTCCTCATAACTCCCTTATTTAAGCAGTAGCTAAAAAAATAAAAACGTAACAAAAAACATATTTAATAATTATCAATCACTAAGCATTCAAATTTATTTGAAATTGAAGGTGAAAGTACACAATATTTAAATAAATATAAACGTCAAGGTACAATTTGTGTGTTTATGTTTTGCTCTTAATGTTATCTACTAAGGACTATTGCTATTTACTAATATCAATGAATATTTATTGTGTCAGATACTCTGACTGTCTTATGTGTATTAACTAATTTACTTTTGAAACAATTTTAGGAGAGTGGTCATTATTATTCCCATGGTACGAACTGGAGATTGGTCATTATTATTGACCATCCTTGCCCATTGTACTGATTTCTTTGTGCTGTGTATGTGTCTTGTCATCCTTTCTGGACACGAATAGAGATTGTGTCATATTAACTTCATAGCTCCAGGATTTGATCTAATGCCCACAGCTTCATAGGCATGACAAACATGTCTGCAGACCAAAGCAAATAATAGGTGTCTAACAAATGCTAATTACTGGTTGAGTAAATGAGAAAGAACTTGTTATTCAGAGTAAATCATGTCTGACAGAAAAAGGTACTTGAGTTGTTAATAATGGACAATTATGACTAGTGGTCATTATTATTCCCATGTTACCAAGAGATTTTCTATCTACCACAGACCCTCCAGCTAGAAAATGCCAGAACTAGGACACACTGAGAGTAACTGACTCCAGAGACTTGGCACCATTCAATGGTATCTCAGAAGTATCTTAGAAGCTTTTCTCCAAAGCAGACAGGAAACCAAATATCAGCTCTATCACTGTGCTACGGCAGGTACTGGAGAGCCTATTGGATTTGGACAAAGATATGCACCACTGGCTCTCCTGGGTATCATGTCTTTGGACTTTAACTGGGACTATATATTATACCACCGGCTCGCACAGGTCTCCAGCCTCCAACTCACCACGAGTGGATCTTGGGACTTCTCAACTTCTATAACCACGTGAGTCAATTCTTTATAATAAACAACCTCCCCCACCCACTCCCTCTCTCTCCGGAAATGCTGTCAGTTCTGCTTCTCTGGAGAACCCTGGGAAATATTATTTCACAGAGAAAGAATAAAAAACAAAACAAAGCACAGAACTTCTTAAGATTTGTAGACACTTCATTTAATCTCTCCTTCTGTCATCATATGGTGGTTTTCCTGCTTATGTCTCTTCTTATAAGAACACCAGTTATTCAGTCATATTGGATAGGGTCTATCCTAATTAAGGATCACCTCATCTTAATTTGACTACATTGACCAAGACCCTAGGTTCAAGTAAGTTTACATTTATAAGTGCAGGCTTAGGACTTTGCTATCTTTGTAGGAGTGAATGGAGAGATACAATTCCACTCATAGCCATGTAAGAGTTAGACTTCCACTTCTAAGTGGGGAGAAGAATCCAGACAACAGAAAGAAGATCTAACTTAAGGTGACAGAGATAGAGTCAGGGTTTGGAGAGGGTAAGAGCTGATTTGAGAGACATTTAGAGGAAGCAGGAAAGAGAGGAGGGCAGGTTCTAGTGTGCACAACAGATGACTGGAGGGACCAATGACCAGTACATTCAGGAGGAGGGGCAGAGAGAGAGAAATGGGAAGAAGAGAATGAGTTCAGTTTTGTGAATAGTGAGTTAAGGCGATCATTAGCCTCCCTATGTGAAGTGGTGTTAGATAAACAGATGCAAGCGTTGTGCCTCAAGAAAGAAAAGTGCACAGGAACTCAGTTCACTCACTACACTTCCTAGAGAATCCTTGCTTTGGGGGAACAATAATCCACGGTTTACACAGTATGAGAAAACATTTTAATCTTGACTCCATTGCTCTTCTGTCTCTCCCAATTTTCAGGCTGACTTCCTCCACTCCCTATTCACAGCTCCTTCTAGTTCCACTTCTCTTCAAAGATTTTGCTTGGTGATAGAGGCTCTGCAGAATCTTTGGTAGAGTACTGTTGAAGAGGAAATTCCCACCTGAAACCACCTTCCTCCCCCTCTATCACCACTTCTCACCCTCTAACCAATGACTATGTCATAAAGCAGCTATTGCGTCTCAGTATGAATCATCAAGACCTTATGCTAGGTCTTTGTCTTACACTAAGCAGAGCTGGCAGAATAACTAAAACCAGCAGATTTTCCTGAGACTACAATGCTTTAAGGTGACTTTTGCATGCCCTTTCCTTTATATTTTAATGGCCCTCTAATGTTGAATTAAAATGGAATTCCTATGGAAATGTACAATGCCTAAATCAATACTTGCTGATCAGTGTCAAGAGGATGAATATCAAAAGATATAATCGCAATCGTGAGGCCCAAACCAGGGTGCATAAAACTGCCTATGTCCATTAACTTAAGGCTGACTAATGCTAAATTGCAATAAAATATCTAGGAAATTCTGGCTAGAGCCACTTTAAAGCCCACAAAATATAGGCTAATTAGCACTATGATGACAAATGCAGAAAGAATTCATTATACCCCAAGTTTCCCTCATAAAGTTCCACTTTACAGACTCTTCCCTTTGTACCAGCGCAATACCTAGAAAGACAAATGTGGTTGAGCTGACACGGTGCTACTGCCAACCCACGTGCTGAGCTACACCAGGCTGCACGTGGGCACAGAGAGTGAGCTGCAAACCCCCTACCCCTCTGTTACTCAGCACTATATTCATTTTTCCCCTTTCCCTCCATCTATGGATCTGCTGGTGTTTCTCCCCACCTGGTTGCCTGTCTATAGCATTGTGATGGTTGTCAGTATAGGCTCATATATGAAACATTCTAAGTATATATTCTCCAACCCCCTTTTCCTACCCATGTGATTTTGTAAAAGTTACTCAGTCTCAACGTCTCCAGATGAAAAGGGGAGATAATAATAGGGTAGGTGTGAGTCTCAAATGAGTTTATGCATTTAAAGGGCTTTCAATAGTGTCTGAACCAAATAGCATGCAGCAAGTATGAGCTATTATTATTTTTCCTCTTTTCTTTAAAAAAAAAAATACTATTCCAAGGCAATTGAATAAAAAATAAGACACGCGAATGACTCTGCCCTGTCAACACCTCTCTGCTCAGCCGTCACAAAAACATGGGCTATTAGAGAGGGAAGAAAACCTAAATAGAGAACATTTAACCTCTACTCATATACAGATAAAGAATCTGAAGCCCAGGCAGAGAAAGTGATGTTCTAAAGTTTAATAGTTCTGTTAACAGGAGGTTCTGTTCCATTCAAGAATTAAGTGACTTTTGTATCTAGATTGTGTGTTAGTTTCTAGAGTACAATGATAAACTCATTTCTGTTCTTAAGGAATCTACCATATTGAGCAGGAACAAACATATCATGAAATATGTAGCTATACTGGTAGAGCAGGTGATGAGAGATGCAGTTATTGAAAGGCTATGGGAACAGAGAGGGAATACTGCATCAAATCTGCAGATTTGGATCAGGCTTCTCAGAGGACACATTGAAACTGATGAAGGAGAATGAGTTAGGCAGGCAATGAAAAGAAGGAAAACAATTATGTACATGAGCGAAAGCACAGGTACAAAAGAACAAGGCAAATATGGGGAATCGGAGCAGGTTGTCAATATGGAAATGTACAGCAGATGAACAGGGAGTGGCAGGAGATGAGATTAGAGAGGCTTTTTATATCTTGGCAGAGAGAGTAGAGTTAGCTCTGTAAAGAACAGGGAGATTTTGAAGGGTTAAGCAGGAGAGTAAATATGTTTACATTTAGAAGGAACATTCTGTCTTCATTTGTAGAGTAGATTTTCAGGGACTAATTTGGAAGGAAGGATTTCAAAAGAGAGCTGATTTCAATAAGCTGTATAAGAACTGATAGAATCTGACCCAGAGCAGCAAAAGTACAAAGAGAGAGAATCATTTAAGTATTTAAGAGGTAAAGTCAACTGAACTTGGGGAATGGTCAGCTGTAGGGGACAAGAGAGGAAAGGAATATAGGCTTAAGTTTCTCACATGGGTGACAAATTACACTATAAAATTATGGGTTGAGAAAACAAGATTAAAAGAAAGAATAGCTATAGGGTGAGAAAGGATTGTGACCATGACAAGTGGACAATTGAAGGACAAATGGAACTCTCAAGAAAGATGAGAGCTAGAGATAAGAATATGATGTTTAATCTTCCATATACAGGGGTTACTTAAAATAATGAGTTACTAAGTCATCCAAAGAGCATTTATATGAAGAAGGTAGTGGTTCAAGTCCTTATTCCTAAAGACAGCATTTTTAACAGGGAAGCTGAGATGTCTTCTACAAAGTTAAAGAAAAATCATTGACGAGATACAAGCTGAAACAAGAGAGACAAGAACCACAGATGCCAAGGGAATAAGGCGTTTGTGGTCACAATGTTAAATTGCAGAAGGGTTGTCTGATAACACAAGGACTGAAAAGCATCCAGTGCATATGAAATAATGTGCCTGCCTACGTGCTAACCTTGGTGAGGGCATTTGAAGTGGAGCAGTGAGGAGACAGATTGAAATGGGTTGAGGAGTAATCAGATGGTGAAATAGTTATGACCTTGAGTATAAGCAGCTATTCCAGGAATACAATATTTTTTTCAAGAGAATGAGAGACAGGTTGCTGGTTGGAGGAAGACATAAGGTCAAGAGAGGAATTTTATGAGGAGAGTAAAGACTTAGGCTTGTTTATTGGCTGAGGGCAAAGAGCCAAGAGAGAAGAAGAGGTTGAAGATATGGCCAGGGAAAAGGCAGTTGTTGAATTAGAGTTATAAGGCAGTAGGAAGGGATAGCATCAGAACTACAAGCATCAGAGAACTGGGAACTAGAGAGGGAGCCCTTCTCTTCAGACGCTGGAGGGAAAAGGCTGATGGAGGAAGTGCTGATAAGTTTAAAGCAGTGATGGTAGAGGATATTGGAAATTGAAGTCCTTGATTCTTGATGGGCTTTTTAAGGAAGTGGGAGCAAATCTGTGAAGCTGCCAGTGTGCAGTGGGATTAAATAATGGATTGAAGAAGAGAATACCCTGAGTATAAAAGGATCATAAGCAATGTAGAGCCTTCAGCTGAGATGAGTAGCCTAGCTTGGATTCAAGTCCAGATCTACAGATTCTTAGAGGATGATAGCTCTGTTGGCACATTCATTTTCAGTGTTGGTGATATTTCATAGCATTAGTTTCTAGTTCCTGTATTTCTCATCAGATTCTAAAACAAATTCCCAGAATTACTGCTGTTTGGCTCCTTGTTAGGACTTTGGACTATGTCAAGTAAGAATATTTACAGCACTGTTTATAATATAGATACAGATTCTGAGAGGCATAAGCTCTCTATTGCTCTGTGTACAAGCCAAAATAAATAGGTCATTCAACATATCTGCTTCTCTCCATTTTATAACAAATACAGACTGCTTCAGATCATCCTGTTTTCCTTCCTTTGCTAGGCAATAGGCACCGCCATGAAAAATTGGGGCCTGTTTTGGTTTTCAGTGATCTGTAAGAACAGTGAACTTCAGGGCCCAATGCCTGGTTGTGGATTTCTTAGAAGCAACCACAGAGGGTGAGGACTACCCAAAATTCTTCTCTAAGCAGAGGGCTCTGATTGTGACCTTTCTCAGAGCCAAGAAACAGCTGGCATTCTGTTTCCTTCTCAGGAACTGAAATCCAAGGGACCCTGGCACTTTGTACAGCACACCATGAGCAAAACTAAGCAGGATACAGAGATGGTGGTTCAGTCTTGAAGTCTTTGCTGAGGTTGAAGAGACGGATGAAAAAGAATGGTCAGAGAATAAATGTGAGTCTCCTAGAACTACAGTGACTTCACATTATTTTCTTCATGGAAACCATAGTAGGGATCTAAATCCTGGAGGTCTATGGTGAAAACTCTCATGCCTGCCGACTCTGCTATCATTTACAGGTTATTGGTTTTAGTTGGTGCTCTAGGGAGGTCAGCAGGGTCGTATGGTGTCATTTTCACAAATTTTTCAACAATGAAATAACTTAGACCCTTCTAAAGAGTTGAAAGCTAAGGTGCTTCTTAGCAAATATTCAGGGAGAAAGTGAAAACTGTGGTCATAATGGGAGGCCGAAAATAAGAAAGATGTATGTTTCACTTTTTTTTTCTTTTTTGTGTAACAAACTATCCCAAAATATAGGGAACTGAAATAATAACCATTTAATGTGTTTATAATTTTGTAAATCTATAATTAAGGCAAGCTCAGCAGAGCCTGCTTAATCTATTCCACTTGACATTGCCTAGATATTACTGTGATTACAGGATCCAAGATGGCATTAATCACATATAGAGGCACTAATGCAGGAAGTGAGCAGAAACACCACAATGCTCTTGATTTAGCCTCTCGTTACAGAATGTTAGGCTGAACTTTCTTACATGGTGAATAGGACTCCTTTTAAAGTTCCTTTTAAAGAAGCTGCCAGACTTCCTAAGCACTAAGTATAAAAGTCACACAGCATGACTTCTTCCACCATGTCTTATGGGTCAAAGCAATAACTCGGTCAACCCAGATTCAAAGAAGGGGAAAGAGATGTCACCTACTGATGGGAAATGTGGCATGGGTTTAGAGTTTCAAAACAGACACCTTATAATCTCCATCAGGTATAAATGTGGCTGCAACACTTTGAGACCTGTGAACTAAAAGGGAAAATTATCTACCTACCACACACACAATATACAAGGATAAGATAGGGATAATTCATTCTAAAGGGGGAATATTGAGAAGCAAAAAGCAATCACAGATCCTGAGCAGTTCTGAAATGTAGGCATAAGTTGTCTGTTCTCCTAACTCCAGCCTCAAGGAAGGTTGCTAATTAGAATTTGTTTCAGATTTATGGAAGTATTTCTTTGATCTAATATTTTCTTCAGCTTTTGTCTCTGCTCTCTGGGCCTCCCCCTTTGAGCTATCTTTCATTGTCTATAAGAAATTGTGTTTTTACCAAAATAGTTTCCTCAGTCTGCTTGCTATCTGCCCAAAGAATATTGGAGGCCGAGGGGCCTCCTTAATTATAGTGGACTCTGTCCTAAAACCCAAGCTTGTGATGTTTTCTTCAACATATTTCTCTTAAAAGTTTTATAGGATTCCTACGAATCTCCTTAGAGTTTATTCTATAATAGTAAGTGGATTGGTTCCAAAGCTGACCACAGTGCACACTTAAGAAATGTAAATTTGTCACTCCTTCCATCAATATTTGAAGTGTATACCTCCTCTCACTGAATGCAGACTGGCCTTGTGACTTCTATTCACCAGTAGTGTAAGGCAGAAGTGGAACAGCGTCACATCTAGACTGAGATCTTAAAGGGCCTAGCAGCTCTTACTTTTGCACTTTTTATTTTTTTGAAAGAATATTACATTCTAGCATTAAATAGTTTTAGAACATGCATCATAGTAAATCTACATTTGTTTATAATGCAGTAAGTCCACCACTATATCATTTTTTTCCTTTTGACTTTGTTCCTGAGAGCCTTGACTTGCCACAGAAGAAAGTCCACACTCTCCTGCCAGAGAAAAAGTCCAAGAGGAGGAACACAAAGATACCTTAGATTCCTGGCAGCAATAAGACCCCAAACATGAATCCAGACACACAAGTGACTCTACTAATATCATGTGTCTCACTGAATCTTTCCAGAATTTTTGTTGATAAAATTGTGGGTTATAAAATAGCTCTTGTTTTAGATAACTAAGTTTTGGAATGGTTTGTTTTGCAGCAATAGATAACCAGAAGTCTGCTTGGTTTTCAAGAAGTTTCATAGGTATGGTTTAATATTATTAAAGTCATCAATATTTAATATTATTAAATTGAACTGACTTTCATTAAATTCATTTTTTTCAGGCTCAAACATGTAGTCTCCTTATGATTAGACTAGTGGATTTATATGCTAAATGCAATGTTAACTCAGTTTATAGAGACTGGTAGATAAACTACAATGTCAGTACAATGAAAAATATGGTTGTCAAGTAGACAAGACATTCATGTATTTTGCCCAGTTCAGACTTTCTGTGTGGGAAATTTATTTGGGGCAACAATTCAGCTGAACAAAATGAGTAAGGAAAATATTGTAAGGAAAAATAGAATGTCTAAATGGCATAACTGTGGTCATGCCTTCCCAGAGCATTGGTATCTTCTTAATGCTTGCAAGGACCTTGAGGCCCTCTGACCAATACCTGAATGGACACTTCTCAAATTCTTCCCACTTCTCTTTTGTCTAAATAGGTTTGTACATTTAATTAAGTTAGAGTCAAGACTCATAAATCCTACAGTTCTTCTTAATTTTTTGTTTCTCTATTCTATTATTTCTCAACAGAGGAAACTTTTTTTCCCCAATAACTTTTGACCATGCCTGGAGACATTTTTTGTTGTCACACTTGGGGTTGGGTGGAGTGTGACTACTGGATGTTAGTGACTAAAGGCAAGGAATGCCACTAAGCATCCTACAGTACATAGAACCATCTCCACAACTGAGAATTATCTGACCCAAAATGTCAATATGCTGAAGTTGAGAAACTTGCTTTATTTTGATTTCCTTTTCTGTTGACTAGTGATTGAACTCTTAGAGTGAGCTCTTATTTTTGATGTCTTCAAGTAATAAAATCTATCATTGCCCCCTATATATTTCCTATTTACAAGAAATGTTTGGTCACTATTGGTCACTTGTGTCTTGAATTTTAGCCGTTTCCATATTGTTGGGTTTTTTTTAACCTATTATCATTGTATAGGATTATTTTACCTTAGTGTACAATAATACCATGTCGTATGCCCAAAATTTACCTTTACATATTTTTCTTCAATAATATCAAAGAATTATTTATCATGCCTTTGTAACTCTTAAAGACAGCTATCATGTTTTGTCTAATTGTGTATAGTATTTTAAATACTGACTCCAAATAAAGTAGAGTTTTTTGAAACGAAAATGTGGGGTTCTTTAAAAACAACGACAACCTAACCACCTATTTCCATGTGGAACAGCATAGCAGCTAAAAGATTTGCCAGACTCTCGTGGAGAGCATGCTCTACACTGCTGCTTGGTGACGGCTCATTTCTAAGGGCTGTGGAGAGAGATGACACACAATAAGATGTTTAGGGGAGGTGGCTTCAAAAGGCCAAGCAGCCTGGTTCCATGATGGCAGAGGACATTAGGAGATGATTGAACATGACTGAGGGGTGATTTCTTAGATTTCTAATTTAAGACTCAAAGCCCTCTAGATTAGACAGGAGCTTGAAAACTCATCTTATCTGTCCCTCCGTAGTTCAGCAAGATACCAATATAGGCATCCAGGAGACATTAATTGCTGTCACTCTACAAGCTGTTCAAAGCCTGAGACAGCACTTTGGTAACTCTTCCAGGCATTCCAAACTTCACTTGCTTTTTCTTCTCATCTTTTTCAAAATAATAGCCAAGCATTTTTTACCAGCTCCCACTTATCAGTGCAATTAAAGAAGCCAGAGACATATAATCCCAAGAGTTAACAATCTAAAAATTATTTCTTTTGGCTCCAGAATGTCACCCCCTGAGAGACAATCAGAAGTAAAGCAGGTTTTTTCAAGTTAGATGATGCCCGGCAAAGCATGTGGTTAGCCACTGAGTGAACACATAACCATTGGAAAATCATGCAAACTTTTCTTGATTTCATTTCTTCATCTGTAAAAGGAGAATAATAATATTGTGTCTCTGGGGTTTCCACAGCTCAAATGAGATCATATATGAAAGCTCTTTATAAGCTATAAAATATTATTCAAATATGTAGAATTATTTTACTATTGTCAAGGTTACATTTGAACACCAGACCATCTGGCATGTGTGTAGAATTGAACACCTGACCAAAGAAGCCCAGGAAAGTAGCTCAGCTCTTTAATCACATTGGACTGGTGAGTTCCTGAGCCAGCCCCACTCAACAAAATAAAAACTTGTTCCCTGGTCATTAACTCACTGTCTGGCAGAATCAGACCTCAAAAACCACATCTTAGAGGAGGTCAGGGGGTTCTAATTAAGTGTTCTGGTAGAAAAGGAACCATAAGCCTTCTCTTGCTTCTCTCTCTGGGCCACAAACTGCAGCTTAGATGAGGAGCAAATAAGTAAACCATCGCCCCTCCACCCTAACAGTCACACAGTTAAGTAAGATTTCCGGGAGATAAACTGTAATGTGAGTAATGAAAAGCCCCTTGAAACCAAGGAATCACTTTATTTTGTATACTAGGTTGGGGTAGACCCAATCTTAGCTCTCTGGAGCTTCATACCATAAAAGTAATATTTTTAATATGATGACAGGTTCCTATGTGGTATTGCATTTCTTAGCATTTGGCTTACACAATTTGACTTTTAATGACTCACAGTTAACTGTTAAGAAAGTACTTGCATTCCATGAGACCGTGAATAGAGCATAACAAGGCTTCATATTACCCCCTACCCCACAGTCAGTCTCGCAAACACGTCCTGGGCAGCCACACCTACATGGCCAGAGATGACAAGGAAAGAGAATTGTCTTTGACATTCCAGCCTTAGACACACCCTGTTATCATAGAGCTTTCTCTGGCTCCAATAAGTCCTTATCATATAGCAGTGAAGGCCGACAAACAGTTTGGTCTGTGATGTGTGATCCTGTCACAGCATGCCCAAGCTTAGGCCATGAGGCAAAAGTAGAGGGAGACGTGAACTGATACCAGGAATGACAAGAGAATGTGCCAGGTCTGGGACCAAGGTCAGAATCAGAACTGTGGACTGGTATTCTGTCAGAGCTAAGCAGGGAGGATACTTCACCACAAGGCCCAGTCCTAGGTGGGTTTGGCCCTGATTTATCTGGGTTCTGTGAACACCATCCTGTAGTGTTGACTGAGGACTGGCTTCTGTGGACACAATAAAGCTATTCCGAAAGGGGTATCCTCTAAGCATAATTGTACAGAGATCTCTCACTTGTCTTTGTATTCTCCAAGCTCATCCAAAAGTCTGATATTCAGATTGTGCTTAATAACTGTAGAATGAATAAATGTGAGAGTGAAGACTTGGACTCTGCTCCCTGGGTCTCCTGTTTTCTCTTCAGAATGGTTTGCTGCTATTCCTTCTCCCAACCACTAACACTGTAGTAAGCAACAAAAAAGCACTTTAGAAATGCTCATTTCACTTCATTCCAGTGACTCTTTAGCTAGTATTGGGGGAAAAATCTTCAAGGAAGAAAGGTTTTCTCCTTTTTGTCTTCTTGTGTACTTTTATATAGCTACATTCCAATAAAATTTTGATCAGACATAATCATACTTAAGATACTACCTCTTAATCAATCTATAAGGGTCTCACCTCACTGAAGAACATGGGACTTGTTGGAGAGCCCATCCAAGATACCAGTTGTCTTTTGATACAGTTCTTCCTTCAAATTATTAGATCCTGATTTATCAGCTCCCTCAGCTTTCCCATGTGCTAATCATCGAGTGAAACCCTCCTTGGTTCTTTATTGTAGAAGGAAAGTCACAGTGACCCACAAGGCATGGAGGTCAACAACATCAGTTGAGTTTTCCTGTGCCTATTGGAAAAATACCTTCAAGTTGATCTTTTAAGAGGCTGTCAGAAATGCTCAAGGTATATAGATGAGAGAGAAGAAAGAATGTCAATGGATTTTATGTTTTTAATAAATGACAAAATGCATCTTAATTATTTAAGTTGACTAAACATATGCTTTTTGATCAAATAATAGAAATATATATATATATATATATATATATATACAGTTCAACAATGAGATGTTTCAACTAGAAGAGAACTTACAGAGTTCTTAATAAAATATCTTTTTTCACAGAGAAGAAAATCTCAACTAAAAGAAAGAGAAATGATTTTCTTAGTCTACATGAATAGTGATGTGGATTGAATTAGAACCCAGGGATAAATCATTATGGGAGGAGCCTTTACGTATGACTGAGAAGCAGGATTCGTGTTTGCTCTCCTTGTGAGCGTTCCTGGTGGCTTGAGTTGCACAAGCAGTCATGGGGGGTCTGGGAGTTTGATAAAAAGAACAGGTAGTAGCCTTGGCCTTTTGAGGCTTCTTTGAGTCTTTACGCTCCAGATGACAGAAAGGTATTGACTGTTCTGCCACATACCAGGATCCTAAATTCAGAAAGACAAAGGCAGATGCAAAGTCAGGGCTATTTCTTCCATTGATGCTAACTGACTATTTTTAAAACCCATCCATAATCCTTCTCACCACCTTGAAGATTGAGCAGCAAGATTTTGAGTCTGCATAGGGGAAACTGAAACACAAAGTATTCAAGTAATATGAGCGTTGGCCTCATATCACACAACTAGTAAGTGGAAGGTTATTGAAGATGGTCCATTTTTCCACCTGAGTGAAAGAAATCTATCTGCAGAAAGAAACATTTAAGTGACCCCACTGATAAAGGAGGCTACGCACAGGGTCTGGTAGAAACTGGGCAGTCGATGGTTAAGGAAACACTGAAGGAGCAGGGAGACAGCTGTGTTCTTCTGTCTCACATGTGAGGTGTGCCTTGTCCATCAGGGTGGAGCATGGATTTGTCTGACAGCCATTGCATCCTGCTTTGCAGTACACCCCGACTGATAATACTTTCTTGTGCTTGTGGTACTGTACATCTCAGACTCATTCAGATATTTCTTTTGTCTTTAAAAAATTCATTTTGACACATGTCCACATGTTTTATATGCTTAGTATGAACATATGTTATTCAAAAACCATCAACTTGCTCTGACACCCAGCCATCAGAGGCAGTGGTGCCTGACTTCTTGGCAATCACAATCAATGGAAAATGGTGGGCTTTTCTTTAAGAAAAATCAGACTTAAAAAATTCAATGTACAAAATCATATTCTCTGGAGGTGCTTTTTATTCTGTTTAAGAATTAATTTCAAAAAATTTCTGAACACTGAGATTGTTTAATAGATATCAAGCAGTTTCCATTTCTAAAATGCTTCATGTTTAGCATCTATCTAGGTGTTCCTGTATAATTGTACAGAAAATGCAATTCTGACATGATAAACAGACTAAATTTTGGGACCCCATAATTCAAGGCAAACATAACAACATTTTACCATATGTTTAATGGGTTTTAGCATTAGAAATTCTTTTTTGTATTTCTTACACAGAATTATAGCAGCTAACAATTTTTGAGGAACTACTAGGTATCAGATTATGATTTAAACATTTTTCTCTATTTCACTTAATTCTCTCAACAGATAAATGAGATATATATTATTATTATGTTATTATAACCTCCATTGTCAAATGTGGATACTGAGGACAGAGGTTCTGTGTCACATGAGTGACTTAAAGTGTCACACTGGTCGGAAGTGACAAACTCAGGTTTCTGGGGCATGAAAGGCATCTACAACAACCCAGGGAACATGTATGGTATTATTCCATTTCTGGAGGAGAAAAACAAGCCCAAGAAGGTAAGGCAGCTTTCCAACGCCACCAGGTCCATTAACAGTAGGATGGGAACCCAAGTCTGGGATAACAAAGCAATGTTCTTTCCAGGAGGTGGTCTTGGAGGAGAGACTGTGGCAGGGTGGGTGTATGAGCCTCCACCCTCCGGGCAGAGCAGTTTTAAGTCTGCAGGCAGCAAGGAGTCTCCATTGGGATTGTCTGGGCAGTGTCAGGAGTTAGTGTCAGGAGTTGGCCTCAGGCCGTTAAATTGAGCTACACAAGTATGACAAAAAACAACAATGGGGGAAACCATGCTACCTTTTGTCTCCAACAGGCAGCTGGCAAGGCTCTGACCTTTAAGACTTCAAAGGAGGTGTTTGCTCTGTCACACACACAGACTCTGACTTTGGAGGCTGGAAAATGTTCATTGCTACTCTTCAGCTCTGCCTTGGTCCTGCTATGAACAATAACCACACCACTATTTATTGAGCCCCATTATGGGACAGGCCCTTGTGCTAATTCTCAAGTGATTTGAACCCTCACAACACTCCTTTGAAATAAGCAGCTCTGTTATTATCTCCCTTTTGACAAAGTAAAAGATGGAGACTCAGATGAAGGGACTTGTCCAGGGTCCTCTCTTCTCATGGTGCCATGTTGCTTCTTAAAATTCAAGTCCAAGATGGAACATCTCTCTACTTCCCCTAACAAGTGTACTCATAGTCCTTGTCACTCAGAGATGTCAGATGTCCAGTTGTTCAGCATAAAAAGTTGGGAGTCACCCTGCCCCCTACTCTTCCCTCCATATCTAATCTGTAGACATTGCCCATGATAGGAAATTTCATTTATTCTACCTTCAAAATAGATCCAGATTCGAACATACTTCACCTCTTGACTGCCATCACCCTGAACAAAGCCACTACCAATTCTGCAAGTGCTGAATAAGTTCCTGGACAGTCTCCCTGCTCCTACCAGCAGCCAGTTCTCAGTGTAGACTCCCAAAGTGACTCTGTCAGAACAGAAGTCCAGTCCAGGAGGCCACCTCCAATGACTCTCCACTTATCTGGAGGGAAATCAACTTCTTACAGTGGTGCCCGCAGCTGAAGAGCATTCAAGACCAGCCTCTCCTACCTCATCTCCTACTTTTTTCTCTCCCAGCCACTCCTCTCCACCTGCCAACCTGCTCACCATGATTCAAACATGCCAAGACACTTCCTATTTGGGGACTCAGCACTACCAGTCCCCTCTGCTTGCAATGTTCTTGCTCCAGATACTTACCCAGAGGTCACTTCCCAATTTCTTTCAAGGTTTGTCTCTCTCTTGGTCACACCTATCCCAGCTGCTTACTTCAAATTGCAACCCACTCTCTGGAAGTCTTGGATCCCCTTAGTCTGCTCTGTGTCTCCCTTACCATTGAGCACATCATCATGGAACCTAGTGTACATTTCATTATTTGTCTCACTTAGGACAATAAATACACCCTGAAGGACTCAGTCAGTGGAATGTAAGTCCCATCAAAGGAGAGGTTTTTGTTTGTTTGATTCATTGTTACATCCCCAGCATCTAGAATATTCCCAGTACTTTGTAGGCACTCACAATGAAAGTTGAGCAAATGCATGCAAGTTGAATTAACAAATAGAAACTTCCTTCTTCTACCAGAAGGAGAAGAGAAACAGATGGAGAACTAGTGTCCATGTATAGAGGGCATCTTTGTACGCTCCCTGACACCGGATTCACAGACCCCACTCTCTCGATGGCTCTGCCACCTTGACCAACCTGCAGCCTGGGAGTCTGCAGAAAGATGCGCTGCAATCTCCTCGACTTTTATGCAGATTTGGGAACACGTGAAGGAAACAGTAGGTGCCACACAGATCCCAGTGGTTGCCAGGACCTGCCTGGCTATGGATCTTAAAATTGTCACCAGGTAGCAAGAGAAAAGGACCAGTGCACAAGACAGCACTGCAGTCATTCTAGGGGACCCTTTCTCTAGGTTCTCAGGACACTTAAATTGGAGGCTCAAAGAGCAGGAAACAGGTCAGACTGCCCACCTCGGCAGAGGCTCAGCAGGTCCTGATGGCAAACGAGGATTTTAAGAATCATTTTGAATATTGCAATAACATTCGATTTTTACCTTTCTTAATGAGGGTATTTAAATTGCACCACAAGTTTGCTAAACTTTGCTCTATGGAGCAAACTTCTTTAAAAGCCCTGGGAGAACCCTCTTTGGGTAGTGTCTCCCAGAACTTCTCGGAATGGCTGGGCTGGTAGTTACTCCTTTTCTCCAAGCTGTTCAGATGTTGCTAAGACCCTTAGTGATTTCACGGGAGGCATTAAAATTCCTGCCAAGAACTCTTTTCTAAAAACCCCTTTTACATAGTTTGTAAAGTGACATTTGGAAGATCGTTTCCTCTCTGGGACTATCCGGTTTCAGGCTCTGTTCACCTGAGAAGGGGCAGGGCAGGTACTGCGCACCTGGGTGGGCTGTGGTAAAGAGGGTACCTCCCACACGTGTGCTCCGAGCTCCTGCGGGCGGCGGGGGGGGCAGCTCTGGAGCCAGGAGGGCGGCATTGGGCTCTCATGCACCCCTGGGTCTTTAGGCAAGTCGCTTCTCTTTTCTGAGTCTTGGTTCGCTGCTCTGGAAAAGGAAGCTCGTACTATCTGCCCTCTTCATGCGGCCACCCACCTTACACTGCTCAGAAGTGCCTTGTAAACTAGAAACTCCTGTTCAGTTGTGGGGTGGCTTTCATGCTTCCACTAAAGAACTTGCTCCTTAGGCTCTGGGCAGGAGGAAACAGTATGCAGTGTTTCAGAGAGGGAAAATGGAGAGAGAAGTCACCCAGGCCTGGCACTGGGGCTGCTTGAAAGCAATTGTGTTGTGGGTAGCTCCTCGGTGCCTGGCATTGCTGGGAAATTGTGTGGCCAGCAGCGATCAGTGATCCCTAGCTCCTTCCTGGATAAAGGTCACAACATGGATTCTCACCCCTTAACCATTCAGCGGGAATTACCAGGCGCAGCCCAAGGCAGGGCCTGCTTTGTCTGGGTGGCATCTCTCATTTATTCATCAGCTTCCCTAGGGAAGGAGAGCCGTGTTGTTTGGCACTGACAAGGAGAACAATGCAGCCAGTATTTATAGCTCTGCCCTCACACCTGCAGGGGCTTAGCTTGGCCCTGAGCATGGGCAGGAATAAGAGAGCGGTGTTTTCTGTCCTCCGCACACGGAGAAAGGAGGGAGGTTGCCTTCAGTTTTTTGTCATACTGGGCAAGTCTGAAACTCAATTTCTCCTCTGCAAAATGATGATCACAATAGTAACGCCTGCGAAGCAGAGCTCTTGTGAGCCTCAAGTGATAGCGCCCTATGTGAGCACCTGGTGAAGAGTCAGCGCAGACGCAGTCAATGTTTGTTGCTGTCGAATCTTGTAGGAGTAAAGCAACAGCCACTCGGGAAACAATGAAAGAACAATACCGGGCAGCCTGTGATAGAGCGCCGCATCAAACATCACCGGTGCCAACCTGCGCGGCCCGACAGCCTCCTCAGCCCCCAGCAGCACCGGAGAGCCCTGACAATGGGGAGTCTGTCTCATTTGGCAGGAGAGGGAGGGCCCGCCACCCACTGTGGAGCCGTGATGTCTGGGCAGTGGAAAACTCCATCTCCCTGCGTGCCCGCCCATTTTTACATCCTTTGGCCGAGTTGTGGGTGAGGAATTATTTCCCTTGCAATTCAGTTCAAGTTTATGAAGTCCTTAGGATGTAGGCCTGGAGTAGGCTTATGAAGATACAAAATAGGTACAACACAAGACTGGTCTCAAAGAGCTCATAGAGTAATAGAAAGTCTGTGTATATGTGTGTGTAAATAAAAACTCAACTCATATACATATATTATAAATATGCACATACATATGAGTCAATATAGATATGCATATCTATGAATCAAACACATATATATGGACACATACATACATGGTCCTATTAACCTGGTATAAATAAAATGCAATAGTGCTTTAAAACAAGTAATTTGGAAGTTAGGAGGCCTGCAAGGTACAGAGGGCTTTTACCATGGTGGTAGAGGAAGCTGTGACTTGCAGACAAGAGAAACATGGGCTCACCCTCTAGCTAAACAACACAGAGCCTCAGCCTTTTATGCAGCATGCCCAAACACAAAAAGGAAAGCATATTTTAAAGAAGAGATAAAGAATTATGCCTGTGACAGAAGTCAGTTCTGGAAGATTAGTTGCCAGCATCAGGAGAAGCAAAAGAAAACATGTGTGAGAGTAAAAGAAAGCCAATATAAAGAGAGTGACTTTGGAGGGTGACTGGACCAGAAAGTGGGTCAGGGACCCCAAATCCATCTCTAGGGAAGGGTAGGTGGGAAAAGTAGGGTTTGGAAAAACCATGGTCATACTCAGGTAGTGGACAGCGTATTTTTAGTTGAAGTGTAATAGGGGTTGGTGAGAACAAAGGGGGAGAATTCTGAGAGGAGATTGTGGTCCAAACATGGAGAATCTTATGAGAGACTGGGTCTGGTAAACCTTGACCATGGGAGATGACAGGGTCAGAAAAGTGCTTTGAGAAGACTGTATTTTTCATCATGGAGGTAAAGATAAGAGAGAAAAAGAAGTAGAGGAGATTACAGACTACTCTGGGACCAGGCAAGTCATAATGGCTGCTGGAATCGAAAATGAGGAGGGACAATGAGACAGTCTGGAGTTGATTTAGCAATCGTTTGGATGTAGAGCGGTGAAAACACACGATGGCCCTTTACCAGCCACAGAGTTGCCTGCCCCCTCTCCCTCCTTGCTCTGCCAAATTCCCTGGAGAATGGGAAGCACCTGCCACCTCTGCTTCCTCCCCGCCCACTTTCTCCTTCACATCCGGCAGTGTTCACACCCCCTCCTCTGCCCAGAAATGACCCTCTTGAAGGTCAGTAAGGCCCTCCCCATGGCACACCCAGGGCCTCTTCTTCAGTCTCATCTTCTACCACTGTTTGATATTGCTGAACTTTTTACTCTTTGAAACTCTTGCCTTTTTGTCTTCTGCAACAAGGCGCTATCCTGGTTCACGTTTCCTTTCTGGTCCTTTCTTCTCCTCATTCTCTGTCCTTATTTCCTTCCTTTTGTTCCTCCAGTGGAGCATTTTCCCAGAGTATCTGTTTTCTCCTGTCTATCTTCCATGGTAATAGTTCCATCACAACTTTAATTGTTGTGTCTCCAATAAACTTTGTTAAATCTATGCTTCCAACACTGGCCCCACATTTCCAAAAACCTGTGGGACCTTGCAATTATATGTGCTAGGTGACTAAAACTGAATGTGGCTTTCCTTCAAGATCATCTCCTCCTCCTTCCTTCCCTGTTTCTGTTAATAGACACCATTCCCCTAAGCACCCACACTCCAAATTCCAGAGCCATTTTGAATATTTATTTCTCTTCTGCTCCGATTCACCATCATCATTCTTGGTCCTCTGTCCTGAGATAGTACATCCACTCTCTATCCTCACCCCAGATCCATTCCTACCTAAATCATGATTAGAGCAGAGCAATTGCTTCTGGGTATTCTCTTTTCAGTCAGCCATTCTATGTGTGACCAATATATCAACCTCCCAAATATTGTTCATGTTATACAAATTCCTCTCAACACATACTAAAGTTCCTGTTGCTGAACTGACTTATGGGGGAAAAAGACCTGAAAACCAAACCAATAGCCAAAAGGTAATGGAAGATAGTAACACTAAACACCTGGCTGCCAGAGCAAAAAAAAAAAAAAAAAGGAGGATGTATTAACTACCGAGTTAAAGCAGGGAAGATTCAGAAAAGCTGACATTTAAGCCAGTTCTTTAAGGATAAATAGGGGATTAAAAGATAAAGACCAGGAAAGTTGCCTTCAAGAGAGGAAATGGCAAGTCCAAAGACAAAGAGGCATGGAAGTACTTAGCTAGTAGGACAAATGGCAACTGATTGAGTGTCAGCAGGGTATTGACTGTGGCTGGAGATGTGCTGGAAAGGTGGACTGTGGTCTTGCTTTTGTATTGAGGAGTCCAGACTTTATCTTCTAAGCAATGAGGCATCAAGACATTTCTTAGCAGAGAACACTGTAGTAGTTTAGTCATTAGGGAGAAGACCAGACATAGACTATGGCTTGGATCTGGAAGAGCAGCACGAGGCAGATGAAGGTGAATGTCAAGTCCTATCATGAGAAAGTGGCACCAAGCATCAAAGCAAAATCACTCAGTAGGTCACACCTGAAGGCAGCAGAGACCTTTCCACCTACTTCTGATATGAAGTCTCAGAGAAGAGAGAAAATCAGGAACCAAGGGCAGTGAGGGTGGTTATGAAGATGAGGAGGTGCTAATGAAATTCAGGACAGGGGATCTAATTGGACCCCAGTAGATACTGTCATCTCAGCAGCAGGTTAGCTTTTGAGGGGTTAGGTGCTTATACTTTTACACATGATATCGAAAGTACAAGGGCATATCATATTATTCTTGGGCCCATTACTTTGGTGACAGAATGGAAAATGAAATAAAGGGAATAAACATGGAGGTAGAAAGTCAGGAAATTTGTCTTATAGTCTTAGAATCAACGGGCCACGTGGACAGAGATGATGAGATGGAGTTGAATATTCTTTGGCAATCCAGAAGCCTTAATGACTTCTAGCATTTGAGATCAAAGAGAAGAACGATCCAAGCCAAACTTTATCAATTTGGTCATGCCATTTATTTGCTCAAAAATAAACACCATTTTCTAAAATGTTACCAAATTTGTGGGACACAGAAAATTTTAGATGACATAAGACACTGTAATAACATCAGTTTTCATAGGCAGCAACTTGTGGATTCAGTTCTCTTAGGATATTTCTGATGACATCAAGGATAAAATCTGTTGAATTCTGTTATGTATGTAGAACTCCTTTAAGCCCTGATCACATCCTTTTCTAATAGCAATAGAGCAAGTTTAGCGCTTTCTATACAATACAGTTCATAGTACATTTCAGTCTCATTGCTTATAATGTAATCTCTTTTTTCCATTAAACTTCTAAAATCTCTTCTAAGTGTTTCATGTGATTTTTTGTTTTCTGTTTTACTTGTTGGAACATCAGGAGAGTTCCCTTTAAAGACATGAAAGCAATGAAGTTATTTACTTCTATTACAGCTCTTTATTCAGCAGAGTACACACACTCTTGCTCAATGGATTAGGGATAAGCAAAAGAAACAAGAGGCATAACATTGGAAAGGAGGAGAAAAATCACAATAGATAAAATGCTCACTTACATAGACAAAGAAAATCAACTAATTACTGTACCAGCAATAGCCAAACAGAAAACGTCTTTGAAAGTAAATAGCAATTATAATAAGATAATAAACTCAAAGAATCTCAAATAAAAATCCCCCTTAAAAGAGACATTAAAAACTTACAATAACTAGAGATCAATGAAAATGCACAAGATCTAATGGAGAGAAATAAGAAAACAGTACGACATTCAAAAAATTTTTAAAAAATTGTCATTCATGAATGAGAAAACACATAAAATCCCATTTTTCTCAAGTCATAAAGTTTATAGAAATTCAGTGTAAGTCCAAGCACCTTAAAATTAAAATGTAAATGAAAACTAAAGGTCTACGAAAAGCTTATGTATTTTGAAAAATAGCAAAAAGAGAAAATTCTCTTCACCTTCCTTGATAGTAAAACATGTTACTAAGACAGATTAAAAAAAACCAGCATGACAGGGTATGACATATAAATCCATGACAGAACCATGGATTCAGAAACAGAACAAAGGATTCAGAAACAGAACCCATATATATAAGGGAAACTTGTCCATCGTGGAAGAGATGGTGCAGATTAATAGTGAAAGGATCAATTATTCATTATATTGTGATTAGGAGATGGAAAAACATAAAAAACTGTAAAATTAGAACCCAAATTCAAACTACTTGCAATAATAAATTCCATGTAGATTCAGAGTTTAGCTGTGAAGAACAAAACTATAAAACTAATAGAATAAAAATTTGGAGATTACCTGTGTTCTTTTATTGGCCACATGGTTTTTAAGCAAGATGCAGAAGCATTTAGCATTAGGGGATTATGGATGAATCTGACCACATAAAAATGAAATATTTGGTTCTGAAGAGATTCTCTACACAAATGTGACAGTTACTATACAAGGAAAATATATTGCAAAACACATGACTGATGGTAATCCAGAATATAAGCAAGTGATATAAATCTGCAATAGAGAGGAAATGGACAAAGGTAATGTATAGACAACTTACAGAAAGTAAAACTTAAAGAAAGTAAAAACTACAAAACTACAAAACACACATATGAACAGGTGTTCAACTTTAGTACTAATCAGGGATATAATACTTTGAGTGAAGTTATTATAAATTAAAATTTATAAAAATCAATTAAGTGGAGACACTACTTTGTACCTATGAAATTGGCAAAAATAAGAATGTGTCAAATACTGGGATAGTATCAAGTACTGGAAAAAAGGAAACTCATACACTTTGCAGGTGTAAATGTAAGCAAGTTTAGTCATTTTAATATAAAATGTAAAAGATGTGTCAAGTGTATATGTGCACAATGTCCAGTGTGCTCCAAAATTCGTATGCTAAGTATTAGCTTCCAAAATAGTTCTACTTGAAGAGAGAGTCTTTTTAATGTGAAGTTAAGTCAGAAGACTTCAACAGGATTGGTTTCCTTAGAAGAAAGCACAGAGATAGCAGGGGTTCACACAGAGGACAAGCCACATGAGGACAGAGAAAGCAGGGTCATCCGTACATTCAGAAGAGAGGCCTCACCAAATACCAAGCCTGTTGTCACCTTGTTCTTGGACTTCCAACTTCCACAAATGTTATAAAATTCATTTCTGTTGTTTAAGCCACTGTGGTATTTTGTTATAGTAGCCCAAGCAGACTAATAAAGAACATTTTAATTGATATAAATTTTATGTCATTTTAATTGAAATAAAAGACCACCATGATAAGTGCATATATCCAATGAAAATTAGTATTTTGAGCTTCAAAACCTGTACCTTTTCACAAACTCTTCCAGATTTTTATGAGACCTGAATTAATTTTTCTGTTTTTCAGGTATATTTGTAATCACTTGCTTTACCTGTACTCCGTATGTACTTTTATGAGCCACCAATTCTCTTTCTATGTGATCATAGGTAAGACACATTGCTTCTTCCACTTCAAAACCTTTTGATAGAGCAGTAATGTTGATTTGGGGGCAGGACATAACGTGGGATTCCAAAACTATAGACAATAATGACTTTCCAGAAGAACTTTCCAGATTAGTTATGGTCATAGAAAATAGCACACTCATATGCAAACTAAGATCCAGACAAAGACCTTTATAGATGTTGACAGTCTTACCTGTCCTTCCTCCAACTTCCCTCCCATCTCCTAATAAAACCCAAAGCTGGATGGAATACACTGATATTTATACAGAAAGTCTGGACATAAAGACTTCCATAAAATTTGGGTGATCACTGAGTATTTTGAAGAAAGTGTTTTAAATCAACTAGTGAAAGGATGAACACTTTGCACTAAAATCAAATGGTTCTTGTCAGAGAGATGACCTCACATGTGGCTTCATGCTTAGAAAAGAGACTTTTGTAGTCACTACTAGGTTGGGGGGTGGGGCGCCGTCAATTATTCTAATTAATTCATTTGAGAATGTAGAAGATTATAGTCACAAGAAAGACGATTTGATGTGGCAGGAGAGAACACCGAGGTCCATGAAGAGAAGTCCTGAAGGTCACTTGACGGCACATGGAAGAGCTGGTACTAAAATCTGCTAGCCATGTCCTTTCCACCAGACCTCAGTGCACACCATCACACCCAGCGTAATACCACTTAATGAAGGACATTGAATCGTGGTAATGCTAAGGAGAAAAACATTGTAAAATTATGAACTCTAATTTATACATTTAAATAGTGCTTTAAGGAGTTTTATTTTACATTTTAGTAAGTACCAAACATGCAAGTCAGAGACATTCAGGTGGGGAGAGCAAAGACTGGACTTAAGGGTGATTATGGTGGTTCCTGTCCTCTGAGAAATACCCGAGTAGTTGGAATACAAGCAGATTTGCAGATAACTAGGGAATGCATGAAAAGAAGAACTAAAGGTAAATAAGAAGACCTTTAGAATGAAAATAAAGTAAAGATTTTGAGTTAAAACCTTGGTGATGCTACTGATGAGAAGCTTTAAAAACCTATCAGTTTGTTATTTGGGAATTTGGAGTCCTAGGTCATATCTAAATTATGCACAAAATGGTCAATCATCCACAAATTATTGTATTAATGATCAGGTGGGAAGAGGGGTCTAAGAAGAGGAAAATAGAATGAAAGTGACTTGCTGAGTCAGAAATTGTGTCAATGTTTACAGAAGAGGAAGAGTTGATGTAAGATTTCCTGGAGACAGGTAGTCATTTACTGAAATTCCAAGAGAGAAAGTTATTTGGTTGGCAGTACTTAAACAATCCATCTTTAATTTTGTGGCTTCCAGGAATATGGCCCAGTCATCCTAAGTCTAATATGCTTCTGTATATTCTCTGCCTTCAGGAGAGGCTATGGACCTGGTGTAGGGAGAATAGCCCGCCACGAAAGTTTTGGCAGGATGGACCTATGTTAAAGTGGGGAAGAATAGCATACTCTTCTTTACATGCCTGCTTCCAAGATCTCTGTGTTTAGCTATATTTATGAGGTGTGGAAGACAACTAGAAGTAGACAGCCCAGTCCTGGAAGGCAGGTTTGGGTTATAAGACATTATGCACAGCAGCAAAAAATATTTATATAAACTAGTCTGATCCATTTCTGCCAAGAAGGATTTTGAGTAACACAAATAGAAAACACATTTTGAGGATGATTTCAGAGGGAGACAGAACTATTACTTGGCTGGCTGGGATCATAAAATCCCCCAAAATTGTTATGATGTGTAGGTGAGCTCTAAGATGGGGTAGGCAGTGGGAGAACTACTGGAGGAGAGGAGAAATTGGGTGAGAGATGGAAAAGTGGATAGAAGTAAAGGTGCCTCTTAAGTTTTTCAAGAACCAAAGAATTTACGGATCAAAGAATCCATCTGTCTGCCAGTTGTTTCCAAAGTGAGTGTCTTTAGGTAATATCATAGGCCAAATTCTTCATGAAATACACTCTGAGATCAAGATTTGTGTGCAATAATTCAATGGGGAAAGAGGGAGTAAGACTTAGCAAGAGAGTTGAGCTGCAATATAGTGGCAATAAAGGCACCAGCCAATCGTTCAGGATGCTCCAGATAAGATGAGCATTCAAGGATGTCCTGATAGAGGCAAGGACTTCAGACCTCTGTGCCCATACATCATTCAGTCATAAAATGCAGGTTTTCCCTGGGGAACAGGCATAATCTAGAGAAAGGTGGTTCTAGGCTTGCTTCCTTTGCCTAAGAGCAATGCCCAGAGACAGATTCAGATATGAGTCATTAGCAGTCAACACAGAGGTTGGGAGAATGAGTACTACAGTACTGAAGGGAAAGTCTGGGCTTTAAGAGATTGGAGCCGGAGATGTAAACTGCTACTTAATAGCTATGTGGCTCTGTATAGGTCACTTACCCTCTACTGGGTCATCTCCTTCTCATCTGTAAATGAGAAAGTTATATAAGATGATATTCAATATCTCCTCCAACTTGAGACTCTGCGATTTCTTCATGTGAAGAATATATTGACAGCAACAGCTATCTTTCCACTATTTTCTAGTTCTTCCACCATCCAAATTTTTGTTCAATTTTTTTCTGAAAACTTTTATGATTTCTCCATCTATCCTTCATCTCCACATAGACTCATTCATAAATGAAAAGCATTGTGCTAAATACTGTAGAGGACAGGGGAATAAAAGGGTTGTGTTTCTTCAAGATATGTAATCTCCAACTAAGGGACAAAAAGAATCCTTCTAGATAATTGGTAGATGCAGGATTGGAGATTGGGTGACAGAAATTTGGAAGGCGTTTGCACAAAAGTGAAAGTGAAAGTCAACAAGGTGAGGTCACTGAACAGGGAAAGAAATCAGAATTCTGGAAGTCTGAATTCTAGAGAAAGGCATGCTGGTGGAGAAACATCTCTAACATTTATGGGGCCCAGGACAGGAGTACCTAGGGAGTCCACATACTATTTAAATGCTATAAACCAAAGAAACAAGTACTCAAATATAATAGGTTCAGTCATCCCACTCAACAAATACTTATTAATTTTGCCAGGTAGAAAAATACGGGCATTATTAGTTTTGTATTCATGAAATACCAAAGAGCACTAAATTTAATGTAATTATTATACATTCACTGACAAACGAATGATATTTAGATGATCAGTACAATAAAAAGAATAAGTCATATGTAGTAAAATGCATTACTGTCCTTACTTAACAAAACATACATATTCATAAATAATTCTATTTTATTGCATAGAATTGACTTTGTATTTTATTGCCTTCATTTCAGCAAAGTTACTAATTGTATACTTATAATAAAAAATTGCACATAATTTGTATTCCATTCATAGTACAAATTCAACATTTCTTGAGTCATTACAGTTTTTGATGGCTTCATATTATTTTAGATTTGCATTTCTTCTTCAAAGAATACACAAAGGCATAACCAATTAGAATTTTAATAAAATTCTTCACGTAAAGTTTAGATTTGGAAACCAAATATTGTCTTACATAGCATCTTCATATTTTATAATAGAGTGGCAGGTGATAAACTACTACTGTTAAAATGTTACAAACTTTTAATTTTATCATTGTAGTTTATATTATAGTTTCACCATCACTAAGTAGATCTCTATAGTAATATCAAGAATCAACATATTCGTATTTCACATACATTACGTCTAGGGCTACAGAAATACAAACTTAAAGGTAATAAAAAGTATTGACTATTACAGAAATACTCCTCAATCATATAAACAACTACTGAGAACACTAGACTCATTTGTGAGTACCTCTGGAATAAAAAAAAAAAAACAGAACAAACAGATAAGCAATAATATGGATTATTGACATTACTGGGAAATAATACCTTATTATGCAAGAATCTATTATATTATTGCTGAGAGAAAGGATTTTATAAATTGATCAATTTATCTTTTTTCTGCACCAAATACTTACCTGGTCAAACCTTCCCTACTTCAAAAATAATATTGATTTCTAAAATTAACAGAACTAACATACTTTTACCCTAAAAAGACATGCTTACCTTTCATCCAGAGGTGAATAAAAGATTTTTCCTTATGCCAGAACAGAAGCCTTTCAAACATAAAGTGTCAGGGTTACTGCTCATGCTGAGGCAGCACTAAGAACCAAGTAACAGAGATTCCCAAGTGTTCTTTACTCTGCTAGTGTTCATGACACTTGGAGTCCTCTAAAGCACAGGGTCCCTTTGCCCTGTCTAATGGCAGTGATGCTTGAGTGTGTAATGAAGAGAGAAATGAGAATAAGACAACATAGACTAAAAAAACTCAGAGTTCTCTATATGAAGGGACACTCATATCAAAATAATTAAGATAATAGACTTCAAAGTGAAGTCTGTCTACTTTTTCTTAGTTCTCTCTGTCTACTCTTCCTTAATTCCAAAATATCCCCTCTATTGAAGTCAGTTATCCTTGTAAAGAGGAACTCTGCTGTAACAGCCTGATTTAAAACACATTGAGTGCTTTCTATTATGTTCAGAATGAAATCACATATACTAATCATAACTTTATATAAAGTTACCCTGGTCCATATTCCCATCTAACTTTGAGGTTCATCTCTTCACCTGCTCTGTCCAGCACTTTGTGATCCAGGTATCGTATCATATTTCTTTCTCCTACTGCATGCTCTAGGTTCTGGGCCCTCCTACAGTTGTTCTTTCCTTACTTATCAGTCAAGTTTCAAGCTGGACTTCTCATCCTGTGGGCCCCTTGCTGAGCATCACCTTCTCGTGATATGTGCTCTATAATGCATTTCTTCTTGAAAGGATTTTATCCACCTGTTTATTGTTTATTTGCTTGTGCATAAGTTCTGTGAGTTCATGGAGTCACAAGCACCTGGTACAGGAAGGTGCTTAATAATGAACCATTAAATGAGTTAATATGGTGGAACACACTGATACTGTGGAAATTTTGCCAGCTCTGAGCTCGAGCCAGCTATACAATGAGTCTTTTAAAATTCCTGCATTTCCATTTGTATCTGTTAAAAGAACAGCAATATATGCTCTGCTGAAATTGCAAGATAATGGTGCCAAGTAAAGGAATTGATTTAGGTGAAAACATGTTAAAATTTGCAAAAGATAAAATTTAGATATTGGCAGGCTTTATCTATTTAATAGTAAATCATGAGCATAATTTACTGTGCAAGAGATTAAAGATTATCTGTGACTTTTAACTAATTGTTCTGCAAGTCTTAGCTGTTTAAGTACCTAATTGACAAGAGGTGACTTTGCTTCGCTACTTTCTGATGAGTGGAATCAACTGTTTAAGCATATCTTAATAATAATCCTGTGATAATAATTGTGGAGTTCTACTCAATAACACTACAAGGAATAGACAAAGTGCCTTCTCCACTGTAGATTCCAAATATAAAGCATCTGTGGTCAAAGCTAGTACTTAAGTGCCCCATAAGGCAGCATCAGAGCCACAAGCATTTTTCCAAATAGGTTGACTTTCAGTGCTCACTGTCAGGTTGCAAGAGCTGTTTTGTTTTGGGGTTTTTTTTTGCAAAAGTTTTGATTATGCATCTTCACATTCCTAATCCCATCCTTGTAGGGACAGAACCTGTGTGCTCTCTGGTTGGTACTGTGTGGATCTCATTGGCTTTATTGTTTTAGTCTATCTGAGGAGTTTGGAGCCACTTGACCTCTATGTTCTTTTCTACTATTGTCATTTTATAATTATTTTTCTAGGGATGAGATCTATAATGGGACATTAATGGATTCTGTAGCCTCCATTTACAGACATAGCTCAGCAGGATAAAAATGCATAGTCATTGGAAGAAACAGGAACCCACTGAAAACTCTCCAAGAGTATTATGGCACGTAGCTCTGATAGGATGCTCAGAATGATCTTACCAGATCTTATCAGAATGACCCCATGGGAGTCATTTAACCTCTGGTGACCACAGCTGAGAGTCCCAGAGTCACCAGAAATGACAAGAATTTAGATTAAAATCATCCTAAGTTTTCAGTCTAGTTCTGCCCGGCTGTGTGAATTTGGACAAGCTGCTCATCTTTCTGAGCATAAGTTTTCTTATCTATTATATAAGGTTTCTGAAAGTTGCCTTATAAGGTTGTGATTAGGATAAATGACATTACATATGTACAAGGCATATTCCTATAATACTGAGAATCAAATGGGTAATGAAAGATCCATTGTAAGGCATCAATGGATATAGTTTAACATATTGCTATAAGACTGGGTTGCTGTTGGGGAGTGAAACAGAACAATGTAAAATAGAAATCAGTCAAGTTGCAGGAAATAAATGCCTTTGAATAGATAAACTTTCAGGAATTGCTCAGATTTACCATAAAAGAAAAGAAAGTTTACAGAACTCTTTCTACCAGGTTAAGGAAAAATCTAAGCATTCCCAGATGGCAGAAGTAAACATAGTTCTCTAGTCGGAGAGGAACTTCAAGGTTTTCTATGGGTTTGTGTATTAGCAATTAGGAACAAAAATACCTGAAACTATAGACATATAATTATTGAAGTTTGTACAGTCAAAACCTAACATTAGAATATACAGAACAAGACAGAGGTTCTGAGAGTCACTTACATTTACGAAAGTCATGTTATACAACAAAACAACTACCTTAAATAGTCCTAAAATAGACTAATATGAGAGGCAGAAGGAGATCAAAGGTAGCAGAAATTGGCACTTGAAGAAGTAATTAAGATATCAACAATTATCTTAATCACACCACACATCAACAGGACAACTACATATATGTATATGTACATATACACATATATTTATACATACTCCAGGAATCCCATATAGGCATATACCGTTTTTTAAAAGTAACTTGTAAAGAGGCAACACATAATAGAAATCAGATAAGTGTTTCTTCTTTATTTTCTTTCTGAGACAGAAATTGGAAAACATGGTAGAAAATTCCTTTGAGTCCAAGACCCAGTGGCAAAGTGGAAACCAAATTACTGATTAGTTCAAAGTTGGTGATGAGCTAGTAAGCATGTCAGCTTTTTCTTTGTGCAAATATAGCTGGAAACATGTGTTTGGAGGGTTCTGTATATCTTCAAAAACCAGAGTCTGACAAATAAGTGAGTTTGAAGAATGGCCTTAATACAGAATGAGTTGCTTTGTTCTCCATCCATGTTTTTTTGTCTAATTCACCAACCATAACAAGCTATGCAGATGCAGATTGATGAGAATGCTGACTTGTTTGTCATAATGCAGGCACATAATGTGAATTTCCATTTTGGTGCTTTGAAAAGTGTTCTGAGAGCAACCTGCCTGATCTACAGCCTCTTCAGGAAGAGATTCAGACTATCAACATGTTTATGAGGTGAGAGAAGTGCAATACATCTCAACAAATCTCAGGTATATATATGAACTGGGGAATTTGCTTCTACACCACAAGCTTACAAACATCAGTTTAATTAGTTGCAAATTATTCCAGAATTGATTTGTTGTTAATTATCTCAAAGCAATTCTTTTGATCTGCACTTTTTCCAGTCCCAGAAATTAAATTATGGAGAAAGCTGTTTGTCAACATCACCACAGACTTCATGGTAGTCAATTAATTTTATTTTCCATTCGAATGCTACAGTATCTACAGTAACAATCATGACAGCATCGATGACGGATAATGATGGCCATGATGATAGCAATGATGATAGCAATGCTAGCTGTAAACCCACAATCACCCTGGGACTGTGATGGTCGAAGATGAATATCATAATTTCAGATGAAGAAAAGGAAATGATGAAAGAGTATCGGTAATAAGCCAGGCACTTTTGCATTTATTATTTTAATGGATATTTCCAAACTCCAGTAAGGTATAAACCATTAGTCTCATTTTACAGTGAAGCATAGAAAAATGTTAGACAAATTGCTGAAGATGCTGCAGGTACAAAGTGGCATACCTAGGACTCAGACAAATCCAGCACTATTAGTCTTTTTACTTTAGCACCAATTACCATCTTGTTCATCTGCCTTACACCTTAGCTACTGTGTAGTATGGAGCCTTGCTTTGTGCTAGGCTGTTGCTTTCTAAGAAGCAGAGCCATTATGAGTCCAACACTGAGGGTTGGTGTATTACTTGGTTGCTGTCAGTCTGCCTCTAATTCCACTGCCAGGGTGGTTGACTTGAACATCTTAGTATATCCCACCTGCTGTGTTTCATCTAGATTAGAGATGTGGACTGCTGCATGTCATAATTTCCTGACTAGCTACTGACATATATTACAGATTTGCTGATATGTATGTATGTATATGTATCAACATATCAACATTCATATAAAAATATATATCGAGTATGTTATCAATGAAAATTATACGATTGTAATATTCTTTTGTAGGTTATAGAGTTGTATGATATTGAAATTTTACTGTAATAAGTTAAGGATACATACTATTGTATCTAGAGAAACTATTAAAAACAACACAAAAAGGTAATAGGTAAGACGTTAATAAAACAAAATAGGATATTAAAGTTAATCAATTCACACAAAAGAAGTCAAGATAGGAAAGATAAGAAAATTCACATGGGACAAATACAAAGCAAAAGCCAAAATGGTAGACTTGACTTCATATAGATGAAATGTAAATAGACTAAATGCTTCAGTTAAAAGGCCGAGATTGTTGGGAGTGGATAAAAACCAATACATAATTATACACTAAGAGAACTATTTTCAATATAGATTAAAGAGGAAAAGATATATCATACAAATATCAAAGGAGAGCTGTAATCAGTTCAGAGAAAGTAGAATTCAGACCAAGGAATATGAAAAGGGATAATGAAGAATATTTCACACTGACAAAGGGTCAATTCATCAAGAAGATATAACAATTAAATGTGCACACAACTGAAAGTGAGATCTTTCAGACATAAGAAGCAAATGCTGATAAAAATGGGGGGAAAATGAGACAACAATATAATATATGATCACAGTTGGAGATTTTAACAATCCTTCCTCAGTATTGAAAGAAAGAATAGACGTAAAATCAGTAAGGACAAGATTAACAATGTCAACCAACTTGAACTATTCGGTATTTATCAAATATATCACCTAACAACAGCAGGTTACATATTCTTTTAAGTGTATAAGAAATATTCATCAAGAAAGACCAATGCCTTCCACAATAAATTTAAGCCAATTTAAATAATACCATTTATATTCTCTGACAACAGTAAATAAGCCAGAAATCAATAATAGCACGAAATATGGAAAATCTTCAAATATTTCTAAATTAAATACCATATTTCTAAATATCCCATCAACCAAAATACTTTAAACTTAATGAAACAAAAACATAGTATATCAAAATTTGTGAAATGTAAATAACATTAAGTCTAGAGAAACGTTCATTGTCCTAATTGTACTATTTTCTTATTTCTAAAAGGAAAGCTTCAAGTCAATAACATAAGTTTCCATTTACACAGAGTGGAGAATAAGATAAAATGATGCCAGCAGTGAGAAAGGAAAAAGTAATGAAGAAGAGAATCAATACAATATAAAGGCAAGGGGCAGCAGAGAAAATGAATAAAACCAAACCTGTTGTAATTGTCAACAATATTGATCACCAACACTGAATATCTACAGACAATAATGGAAAATGATGACATATTTGCAAAGATTATATGAAAATAAATTTTATTGATCAACATAAATGATAGGGAAAAAAACCTTTTAGAATACAACTTATCAAAATGAACTTGAAAGGATATTTGAACTTTGAATCATCGTATATCTACTTTAAAGAAAATTTGACCAGTAATCTAAAATCTTTCTACAAACAAACTACCTGCTAAAATGGTAAACGTAATGAAATATTTACAGAAAATATAATACCAATCAGGTTTCAGAAAGTAGACAAAAATAGTTATTGCTTTCCAGTTAAATTTTAGGATGAAGTTTCTAGAATAACCTGAAACAGAAACCTGAAAAATATACTTCAATAAACATATTACCAATCAATATCCCTTGCAAACAGAAGTAAAAAGTCTGTAACATAGTATTAGAAAGTCAGGGTTAGCATTTTTAAGTAGCTCAATATCATTCTGAATATTTCAGTAATAGAGGAGAAACATCATGTAACAAACTCATATATCCAGGAAACACATCTGATAAAAATTCAACATAGATTCATGATTTTAAAAGATTCCTTAGTGATAGTGCATCTAGTAACAGATACAAAGTTGTGGTCCCATTTATAAGAGGTTTAAGAGCAAGTCAAAACTCATCGATGCTTATAAAAATCAGAATCATTCCCTCTGAAGAGGTTTGGATTGGAATTAGGAAGGGAAAGTCCAGAAAGGGATGTGGGAGAACTCACTGCTTTGATGGAAATTTGTGTGGTGGTTATAAAAGTATATACAATTTTCAACACTCATCAAACTTTAGTTCTATGCTTCAATCTGAACACTTAAGGTCTATGCATGTTACTTTATATCAACCAAATTTTAGTTAAAAAAAGAAGTCCACATATAACAACAGAAAGACACAGATAAAAAGATTTTGTTTGCAATCAGAAATGAATTACTGAAAGATGGAGGTGGTAATGGAAACTATATTTTTGGATCTTCCCAAATCTGTGGATTAACAAGAGATCAAGTAACTAGATAAAACCAAAATCCATGAACAACATTTATAACAAAACTAGCTGACAAAGTGCAAGTTGGTGGTGGAAAACTATTTGATGAAATACAAGCAGATGGGGCAAAGCACCAAAGACCACAAGACCTGTAAGAAAAAGCAGTGGGCAAAACTGAATGCCTGGCTTGGAAATGGAAGAATCCTCAGCAGTCAATATGCATCTATTGGAAACACATTTGACCAAATCTGAGAGTAGTTTACCTCCTCCAAAAGCAAGTGAGGACAAGAGTCTGTTGTAAGGCTTTGAAGGTGGTCATCATGGACACAGGGGCTCTTAACCAGGAGAAGGCCCAAGACTGAGAAGAAATCTTAAGGGTAAAGTAAAAATCAAGCACATAGAGAAAAAGGGAAGACATGGTGCAAAGAAGAGTGAGAGAAGAGAAAATAATTAGGAATCTCTACATATGAACTTAACATATAAACATGTAGTGAATTACAAGCTACTACAAGAAAAAAGAGAATGAAGATCAGTGAAATATCCCTACCGTGAAAGCACATCTGTCAAAAATGAAAGAAGACATTAATGTAATACAAGATACGAGAGAACAACGGAAGTCAAAATTTGAAAATCTCAGAAATAAGGTGACAGAAAAAATAAGAAATAAATGAAAAAAATCAGTTTAGAAATGGAGGATAAACAAAAAGAAATGAAAGAGCAAAGAGCCACAAGACATAATATCTTTGAAGAGTATAAGTTACAAAGAAAGAAAATTAAATCAGAAACAAATGAAGAGATTAAAATTATTTGAAAGTAATAAATATTAATGATGCACAAAGGAGATTCGACACACCAATGATAGATGTTTCTGAATAAAGAAAACTAAAGACAAAGAACAAATATTGAAATCAAGAAAATGTTTCTAAGATAAAGAAATCATTTAAAATCACATATTAAGAGAGTATACAAAAGAAGAACGATAGATACCAGATGACCTCACTCATAGGTACAATGTGAAGAGACAAAACAAAGGAATAGATGAAACAAAACAAAACCTCAGGCACTTGCAATAGAACTGAGGTTACCAATAGGGAATAGGGCAGGGTTGAGGGCAGACAAACGGTGACATGGTGACGGAGCCCACTGGACAGTGGTGAAGAACACTTGGTGATTTGATGGTGGTTAAGGTATGTTGACATATGTCTGAGGAATATGAAAATTGCACATAAGGGGAACCTATATATATGTATATACATATATATACATATTTATTTTAATGCTCAAAATAAAAGTTACTACAATCAAAAAATTAAAAAAAAAACAAACAAGCATACAATGTATCTGAGAATATCAGTGCAGAATATTCATCATAAATGTATTCTATACATGTCCTAGTGGAGCAGCTGAGGTCAGTCATCTCTGAAGGAGCGCAATCCATGGTCATCCCAAGTACTGGGGCAGATTTCCTGAATCTAGGGGGAACTACCAATGTGAACAACTAAATAAAAATAAATAAAATACTCTTTCTCCTCTCTCTTACTGCCTGGGTCTACTTCCCTTCATTCCTACCTGTACCTTTCCTTAAAAAATAATGTAGTCTAGCTAGGTCCTGATGGCTCAGGCACTAAGCCAGTTACTAGGGTGTGGACCATGTAAAGCACAAGAACCCAATTATGTGACCTGGAGCTAAACAACCAACATAAATGAAGGTGCTTGTTTTTGCTAGCCCTCCTTCCCTCTCTCCCTCCTTCCTCTCCCTTCCTTCTTTCCTTCAAGTGCCTCTCTTTTTCTCCTTCCTTCCACTCTTAAAAAATGTATTCTAATAACATCACCAAACATCTTTTAAGAGCAAGTAGGCAAGAAATTAGTATATTACTTAAAGAGAATAGCCATGAATTATCAGATTCTTATATAATAAGAAAAATGGAGTTACTTATTTACCAAACTCAATGGAAGAAAGGGTGAGACAATTGTTTTCTGTTATCACATCATTTTGTTTCCATGCGCCCTGCCTAAGGGATCTGCTAGAGAGAAATAGACACAGGACTAGCAGTGATCATTGCATTCCATATAAATGTACTTAATATGCATATACTCAAGAACTGAGATTAAATAAGGGCTAATGAGGAGAGAGAATTGTATGAAATGGATATATATTTCTCAAAATGCAGATCTAACCAACCATGAAAATAAGAGGAAGAATGGGTATAATATATACAAACATTTTTAACTTCTTTGAGAAATCCTAATTGGTGGAGGTAGTATTAATATTATTCTGAGACTGTTATTTATGTATGTAGGAAAGAGTCAATGAATAATGATATGATAATTTTCTCATTCCTGGTGTCCCTGAGTAGGATTATAAGTATAATGGAAGGAGACACATAATTTAATTTAGAAGGGATTGAGGAAATACCATGTAATCATGGGTTTGAAATGGAAATATCAGTATGAACATATGAAATTATTATATATGTGTGTGAATTTTATATATGTATCTATATCTCTATTTAAATATATACATTTAGTACATATATTACATATATGTAACCCAGTAGCAATCAACATCTCTAGTGACCACATTGTGTGTGTGTCACAACAAGCAGTGCTTCTCAGAGCAGCATGTAATATGAACCTAGAATACCCTGTCATAACAGATAGCGTGAAAGCAATGAAAAAATACTAGAGTCATGTCGAAAGGACTCAGGAGTCAGTGTGAAATGGTTCTCAGAAGTTAAAGAGCTTCAATAAGGAAAGCAATTGCAATGAAATGAAATCCACCAACTATCCATAAATCCACAAATGTATAATGATATTTGTAATTATTCACCTCTAGAAGGTGACAAGGAAGCAATTTGTTATCTTGAAAACTGGGTTAATAAAAGTTAAGATTCAAATATTTACCCTGCCTTTCCTATCTGAGCTATATTACTGAGTAACAAAATATAGGATGAGGTAGTGTTTTCCTCATACAAATATTCCAGCTATTAAATGAAAAATGAAATGATGGATTAAAGCTGTTACCAACCTTGGTGAATAAATGAATTAGGCTGTCAGACATCAGTGGCTCTTACTAAAAAAGAGTGAAAACCAGACATCATCCTGGTGACCAGAGAACACATACCACCACCAGCAGTCTGGACAAAGGTATCACATCTGAGTGTAGTCAAGTCTCCAACTAGCTGCTAATTTGTAGGAATGCAGAGGACCATGGAGCATGCTGACCCACACCATGTGCACGCGTTCAGCAGCATCTTATCAAATGTGCAGACTTGTCAACAGACCAACTGCAAGGAATATGAAAGAGGAAGGAAAGAAAGACATCAAAGTTTTCTGCTTGATATGCCAGATTACCCATAGCATCTAGGCACTTGAGAGATAAAACCATAAAGTAACACAAGGACAGAATTGCTATAAAAATTAGGTAGTGGTTGTTTTTTAAAGGAAGAAGCCACACTGTATCTACGGTGAAGTCTGTGGAGGGGAAGTTCAAATCCTTTTGTTTCATCTGGGGAGGTTCAAGGGCATTTTCCTTATAATAATTAACAGGTTATAAATAAGTTTTGTAAAGTCTTTTGTTTTGTGTCTTTTTTTACAACAAAATATGTATGTGTGGGTACATACATATTTGTATTTATCTGTGTGTATATATGTGTCTCTCAATCAATCTATTTTTATGTATAATGTTTTAAATAAGATGCCTTTTAACAAAAAAATCTCTAGTATTAGAGAAGTGCCCCTAAATGGTCAAAATTGACTTTTATACTCTGGGGCAAAATGGCAGAACTCATTCTCTACATCAAAAAAATGAGAATTAAAACCAAGGAAATCGAGAAACCAAGGCCAGCATTCTTGATATTAATCTCTGAGCAATACAAGCCGCCCCTAGCTTATGGGACTCCACCCTGACATGCACTCCACTGGGGCCTGGCTCTCCCTTTGTCCTCAGCAATTAGCACAGCTCATGCTCCAGTGATCATTGTTTTGACCTGCCCTAAGTCCCGGCATCCGGGCTCCATCACCCACCACCTGCGCACTTGCCAGGAGGACCACTCAGCATCTCTGCAGCAAGCACCGGAAGTGGGTCTTGGCCACGGGCCTATGATGTGACAGGCAGCCAAGGGACAGCGACTTCTGTCGTTCACAATCTCAAGGACCAGAGCTGGTCAAATCAAACTACAAACAGACTAGTTTGTCTAGAATATTCTGCCCTATGATGAGAGAAGGCAAGGTAGGGGATAAGGGAAGAAGAGAGAGAAGAGGACACAGAAAACAGGACAAATACGAGAGAAAATAGAGAAAAAAGAACAAGGTCAAAAGAGGAGGCAAAAAGGCAGGAAGGAGAAGAGCAAAGGAGAAGTTAAGAATGGAGAGCACATAGGCAAAGAGAGGAAAGACCATTCCTTCTGAAAAGAACTGGCAATTGCTGGTTACATTGTACTGTGAACTATGCTTAAATATTTTCATCAGTAAATAAAATACAGGGTTTAAGGGATTTTCTGCCTCATCCTTGTCTAAATATTTATTTATGGACAGGGTTTCCACAGTAACTGAGAAGCAGCTGAAGTCCCCCACCAACTCTACAAAAGACCAGAACAGCTTCACATTATTATTTGGAGATGCTGGGGAGCCAGTGGTCAGACTGGGGCAGCAGTGACATCAACATGCTGAGGCAGTGGGTTGAATACCCCAAACTGGGGTAGAATGGTGCTTTGTTGGCACTTGTCTCTCAGCACAGCTGCTGACCAATGGGGACAGCTGTTTGGAACTGAGTCTGTGACTACTGAAAAAGAGAAGAAACGCCTCCAGCCTCCACAACTCTGCAGTGTCCTTCCCTGTCCCTGAGCCTAAAGACATCCTCTCGCTTACCTGACTCGACTTGACTGGGTCTGTCATCTTTCAGAAACTGCCTGAGAGTGGTGAGAAGCGAGCCAAAGAACATGCTACCTTGTATGCAAACTCATTCCCAGTGGGAGACCAGTGATCAGGTGTGAGCTGTGAAGACACAAGGTTGTTACTAAGGAAAAAGTACTACAATTTGTAGCACCTTATTTACTTTAGGTACAGATTGAAAAGGATCCAAGATGATCTCTATAATCACATTCCATTCCTATATTTAGTCCAGAGTGGGATGAAAAGGGTGGAGGTGGGGGGATATGACATTGAGCTTTCTATCAGGACTCATGCCTGGGAATTTATTCTACACGTGACTGTATCTTGCACAGAAATTGATGTGATATAAATACATAAATCAAATATAAGTTCTAAGAGCATGGAGAGTTGTGTCTTTTTGACTCACTGCTAAATTCCTAGTGTCTAGAACCAAGCCTGGCACATAGCAAGTGCTCATTCATCTTTATCAAAAAAAAAAATAAATGAATAAATGACATCTCTTGGCATCTCCTCTACATGGATAGAGAGCTACTTTTTTGGACCATGTCCTGGAAAGTCTCTAAAAACAACTTGTTTAAAAGATTTTCTTCTTTGGGTGGTTTTGCCTCAGATTCAAGGTCTTTAGGCGTTCTGCCTATTGTGTCTGCTTCTACCCCTTGAATGCTTACCTGAATGCCTCTCTTGATTCTGGGCCTTGTCGCATCCTGCTTCCTGGGGGATGGCCTAGATTTGGATTCCTGTTTCTGCCTTGACCCCCAGCCTTTGTGTAGTCCGTGGTTCTGGGACTGTCCCTCCATGTTCTCTTCCTTCTTTCCCAGACTTTGCCTTGGCTCTTCGGTAAGTCATCTCAGGACACAATGGCCAATGCAGGACCTGAGAGGAAGAGAAGCACTTGCTGGAGGAAGACTTTCTTGCAACTCAGAAAAATACGAGAATCAGCTACCATTTTTGAAGGTCTTACTCGGTCTCAAGCTAGTTCCACAGCTATGTGTGTTGATGAATCCAGTAATATAATATAAATGTATCAATCAAATATAAATTCTAAAAGAGCAGAGAATTTTGTCTGTTTGACTCACTGCTAAATTCCTAGTTCCTAGAACCACACCTGACACATAGCAAGTGCTCATTCATCTTTATTGAAAAAGAAATGAATAAATGGCATCACCTAAGCATGGTTAGAGAGCTGCTTTTGCAACATTTGACTATGTCTCCCATTTTCAGATAAGGAAATTGAGGCACAGAGAAGTTAAATAAGTTGCCTAATAAAAGGAAAGCCAAGCTTTAAACTCTGGTGGTTTGCTGCTGAACTGGAACTTGGCACCTGCAGTAGACCAATGCCTCGTGTTCGGTAGAGTAACAGGAGCACAGTGGGATGGGATGTGCATACATTAAGGAAGCAAACCAGTCTTGAGATTTCTTTCATAATCAAAAGTGAGTTCCATCTCCACAACACCCTGTCATTGAGTGTTTACATTTGCATATCATATGTCAACTGGGATTTTAATTTGTCTTCAGAATAAGCCCACGAGATGTGAAATTAGGTTTTCAAGGTTTTTCCAAGGTTGCTGATCTAGAACCAGTAAAAACAGCCTTTATTCTCTGTGTTAGTCGCTGGCTTGTGCTCTTAACAGCACGTTATACAGAATGCCATGCATAGCAACTCCACACACATCCTCAGGATGCCTTGGCCCATGCCCTCACCCACATTCCTCATTGCTGACGGTTGTGGAGGCACAGGGTGCTAATCTCTGAGTTCTTTGTATTATTTTAGTATCTGTGTTGCAGTGAGTAAGGAATAGGCTTACTTTATGTTCCAAATATGGTTGATCTTGAGCTGAGCATTTTTTCTCACCTTGACCTAACATATAATAAATGTGGGTTGAGCTCAAAATAAATCACAACATAAAATGACAGTGGAAATAGCACAGCAGTACAAACTCTCATCATTCAATCATATGCTGCTGCTGATACCCATCCCTTGAGATTCAGCAGTTTGATTAGATTAGATTTTTCTTGACATTTGAGATGTTCCCTTTAAAGCAAGCCTTTTACATGCTGTTGATTTCCCACCATTTGAATTTTCTGACTTCTTTCCATATATTGTGACTGAATCCATTTCCGGCAAATAAAATTGTAGGAAGTGTCTACTGGGTGTGGGAATCTGGGGTCACAGCAAAGGGAGGCAGACACAAGAACAACTCATCTGAAGAATGGGACGTGTTATAAAACAAGGAGTCGGAATCAGGGTTTGAGAGGAAAACTGCAAGATAATAGTTGATCTCTTCTTTGCAGAATGAGAGTTAGCTAAATTCACGAAGAGGAAAAGTATAGTTTTGTTTTGTATTTTTAACTATGTGAAGATGGAAAATCAGGAGAGTGTAATTTAGAGGTATGACCTGGGATAATGTGTGAACCTCATGAAATTTTGGGTAGATCATTCTTTGAACTTTTTTCACCCACAAAACAAGGAAGCTACACTGAATGGTCTCTCAAATTCCATACAACTTAGAATCTTCTGATTGTGATCTAAAATACCTTTCTGAATCAGTCCCATGACCCAGTCAACCCATCATTCTGTCTTTAAAAGTGTCATCAAGGAATGAACTGTAGTGATTACCAACTTGTGACATGGACCACAAAATGTTAAGTACTATGGGATGAAAGTTTTCCATGCTGCCTGTCTAGAAAGGTTTGGCCACTGACCAAAGTCTGACAGCCATCAGCAGGCAGCATAAAGAGTCTGTTCCTGCTGCCTCGTCAGTTCCTGGATTAATGGATGGTTTCTTTGGCTCATAGCTGCTTCCTTTTTAGGTTGTCTTAACACATCCAGTTAATCCTGACCTCATAGCAGGAGTTTGTTTATGACCAGAGTAGAAACAGAGCATCTACATTCATGGCAACAGCGACAACACGTGATGATTTCTATATATTGTTAATTCTGAGGAAGAGAACTATGACTTATTAAAATCAAGGCCAGTTGCAAATTGTCATGTTTGTTTCTGTTGAGTGAAGAGTACATGCAATGAGCAGGGTCCAACAGTTACTCAAGCACTTTAGTATCCATAAGCCAGAGAGGATGGGTTAGATAAAGTGCTCCCTTAGGTCTGGTTAGACAATGTGCTCTCTTAGCTTCTACATCTGGTTAAAGTCTGACCCATTATTAGCCACTTACTCCTCCTTGCTCCCTTCAGTGACCCTTCAGGCCAATAGTCGTAGCCATCTGCATGCAGGATGCCAAATGCATCTTCCAAAGCAATAGATCTGAATCAACCAACTTTCCCTTCTTGTCTGGTCTCATGAGTCTTTGCCATGGACACTTCTCTGTACTGCAAACAAATAACAGACAGCAGAGCGAGAAAGAGTGCAGTGTTGAGCCTGCCAATGCTCAGGGCGGTGCATCCTTGGCCTTGCGTCTGTGACAGTATAATGGATGAATTATTAATTATGATTTATCACCAGGATAAAGGAAACTTGTAGGCAATCCTCTCCAAAGACAGGAGTACAAAAGACGGTGCCCGGGGCTCAGGCTTTTATTAGTGGCAGATGAACATTTGAAATAGAATAATAGAGATGATGTCTGATATTTTTCACCTCCCCTTTCAGCCAAGCACTTAATAAGTACTAATTCATTAATTTTCAAATAGCCTTGTGAGGAAGGAAGCATTATTTCCCATGATTTTAAAGATTGAGAAATTTAGGTATAGAAGATCCTTCCTGTTTCTTTTAAAAAGCATTCCTAAATAAAATGTTTGTTCTTTAAAGCACTGTTTAAGTTGAACATCACCACTCAAACTATTTCTTCTTCTAAATACAGAGAAAGTTTCATTGTACAAGGAAATATATAAGAAATTGAAGCATTTGTTTTGATTCTGAATGTCAGAGCAAGATGTTTGGAAACTTTTAGCAACTCAAATAAAATACCCCATGATTTGCCTAAAAATGCAATTTATTAGAAATAATTTCACCTTCTCTACAGCTCCAAGTATTGGTGATAGATGCAGCCAATGTGTTTTCACAGAAATCACCTTCTAGTTTCTTACCTTAGTTCTTACCTTCTGCCTTTGAGAAGTATCTACAGAGTGAGTCAAGTTTCAAACGCTCATTCTGAGAGCATTCATTACCTGCCCACCACCTGTTGACTGGTATAGAAGTGTAGTGAAGACAGAAAGTAAGCAGTTTGTGGCAAAGGTCAGCTTATTTTCATCATCATCATCATCAACATCTTCATCATCATCAAAATCAACATCACCATTAATTCATTAAATTACTATATTATTTCACAACTCACAAATGCCTTCTTAAATATTGGGTGGTTAAATTCTGCAAGAGCCCTGACGGATAGGTTTTGGGATCCTATCAGAGAACCTGCCTTCATGAGATGATATAAATAACAATGACTTATTTGGGGTATACAAGAGGGCCAATAGTTAACATTTCTCTTTTCAGCAGAACTCTCACTAAACTGACATAGGAGATTAGACATTAAAGGAATAAGGTGTTTCATTATTATTGATAAAGTAATCAAGGAACACGGCTTAGAAGTGTGATGAGGATAGGTTTCCTACCACCAATTCCCCAATCAGGCATCATCCCCACAAACAGCACAGACAGCACGAATAGCCACAAGTCCACTTCATAAGGATAGAGACATTAATGCATGTTTCAGAATAATTCAGGACACAACTCCATGAAAGCACATCCCAAAGAAATAAGAGAAGGACCATGACCCATTTGTTCATCCCAAACTCACCAACTAGAAAAATTTCTTCTCTCTTGAAGGGAAATAAAGGAGGGTTTGGAGGCAGGTTAGGAGTAGTTTAATGGGTATCTCTATATGTGAGGACCTTCAGAAGAGAGAATAGAGTGTTTCCAACATAATTACCACTATATGAATTTTTCATCTTTTTATTTTGATGTGATGCTTGGAGATAGTTGGAGATTTGCCGTTGTTCCTGTTGTTTATTTGCTTATGTGACCATCTTGTGTTATTCTAGCTAATGGAAAACAGTTTATTGGGCCTGGTCAGCAGAGGCAGGAGGCTCTGCCAATACAGGGAGGTTTGAAGACAATCCTGAAATTTCTCACTTGAAATCCATCTCTCTTCACCTTCTTCTAGTAATAGAGTCACCTTAATATGACTCATTTTTAGAAAAAACTAATTATATCCTGAGGCATGTATTATTTGGTCTGTCTAGAATAGTTCTCCCTCTGAGCTTATGTACAACCTTACGGTCAACCAGTAGTAAAATGTAAAGCCCTCTCACATCTTTGCAAGTACATATCCCTGGGCATCCATGTGGTCTTTCAGATATTCAGGAATATTTTTGGAGATTTTAAAACTCCTATTGATGGTTCTTACCTAACTTTTCCTTTTAATCTGCAGGTTATCCTATTCTTTGCCCAAACTATTATCTATCACCTTAGTCAAAAAGTTGAAACACTTGCCTATAATTGTTTTAACCAATGTTCTCACAAGTTTCTCATGAAATAACTTTTCACATTGGCAAGTTTTGTGTCAGCCTTATAAGTAGAATCTTCTAGAGAATCACCAAATAGTTTTTAAAAAATGACAATTATTTGGGCACAATTCTTTGAAAAATTTCCCACTTCTATTCTATCACCAGTAGATGTATTGCTGTACCAGAGCTGTGGTTTGTTATTTTTTTAGGCTATAGTTGAACTGGAGAGCAGAGGATGGAACTCAAGCAAGTTCTAAACCATAAATCTTGCTGTTTTTACTGAGATTCAGTTGTTTTTCTTGAATAGCCTTTCTGGGTTTGCTGTAAGTCTTCACTTAATTTCCAGAGTTCTGAAAAAGTTGGTTTTGACAATTTTTTTCTTATTTTTGGTTGCTTTTATGGAATGGTGAATTTTAAAAGTTCTTACTCTGTTGGTTTTCTTGGTGCTACCCCATTCCAGCAAATTAAGTCCAGCTAACAAATAGACAGTCAATCTTGGATCACCTTTAGTTTTGAAAGCCTTCTCACTCCAATTTAAATCAGCCTCCTATACCCTAGAGGTATTTGAAGTCCATTATGGAAATAAAGCATTGGCTGAAGTAAAGAGAATTTACAGTTTGAAGAATACAAATTGAGATGATTTAGGTTGAGGTAAAAGGATCCTCTAAATTGATGAATAATCAAGTTTAATCTGTACTTCTCAAAGCATGCCTATCATTCAATCACTATGCATCACCTCCGTTCTTCCTAAACACTGTCACCACCATACATCATTCCTCTTCGAATCAGGTGAAAATTTAACTCCTTGTGGAGACAACAGAGAAGAGTGCTAATAATTATTATCTATTTTGCTTTCTGCATTTCTCTGTTGCCCCCCTCCCAAATAATCAGACACCACACTGACTTGAGTGTTATTCCTTCATTATAATCAATAATATACTTCTCTGCATTAATTACTCTGAGTGGTCTTATTTGATCTTATGGTCTTGAATCTCAATATGAAGGATGATGACTATCAAATTTGTGTCACCAACCATGACTTTCCTCTGAGCTTAAGACTATATATCCAATTAAGAGTTTAGCATATTTACTTGGCAAAGAAAACTTCATATGCCCAAACTCAAACTCTTGGTTTATCCTCAGAACTGTTTCTTCCTCTTAATGCCTTCCATCTGTATAGTTGCTGCTATAATTTTCCGTATAATAACATCAAGATGGTGGCATTATCTGGGAGCCTTCTCTCATACTCTTCACATGTCCTATTGGAATCACCATCAAACTATACATCATATTTTTTAGAGTACACTGTGTTAGATGTCAGAATAAATACTTTAATTCTCAGAGTTTAGCATGTTAGAACACTGATTCCATATGTGCTGTCTGTCTTTTGGCACACAGGATGTCCAAGATTGCTATGGAAAGAGATGAGAGAGATGGACAAGACACTAGCTCATAACTACCACAGCCTGGAGATGACACACATCCATTCTACTCATTGGTTAGAACTAGTCATTTGGCCCTAATGTCACTACAGAAAAGTTAGGAAATATAGAGGAACAAATGAAATATTTGGAACACAATTGTAACCCAATTAATTTTCTTACCACGTACTCTAATCCAAGTCACATCATCTGCCTGAAGTACTGCAATATTTTCTAACTTATTTTCTTTCTCCTAATCATGCCCCCCTTAGATCTTCCATGTTTGCTATCTTCCACTTTTTGTTTTCCAAGTTCAGCTAAAATGGTTTTGTTAAGTATAAACTAGATGGTATTACTTCTTTGCTCAAAACTCTCAAACTCCTTATTCCAGCCTCCAGGACTCTATAATTTGGGTGTTGCATAGTTCTCTGATCTCCTTTCCACCACTTCCCACCTAACCACCCTGCCTTCAAGCTCCTCTTGAACACACCAACTTCAAGAGCTATACTTATGCCTCTTTCTGCCAAGAATGCTGCTTCTAATTTATATGTGGCCCAGTACCCCTGCCCTTCCTTTTATACCTCTGTTGACTATCACCTTCTTGGAGAAGTTATCTTTGGCCATTATGTCTACAATAGTCAGCTTCTAGCCTCATCTCTCACCAACTAACTTTTCACTCTGCTTTTTCTTTTTTACCACTTGTCCCTTCCGGCATTTCCTTATTCATTTAGTTGCTTATTTGTTATCTGTCTCCTCTACTTGAACACAAACTCATTAAGTGCAGGGACTATGAATATTTTGTTTCCTGCTGGTTTTCCAGGACAAAGAGTAGCACCTGGCTCATAGCAGTTTCTCAGTAAGTCCTTGCTCAATACTCCAGTGGAATGATTAATTAGCCAATTAATAAAAATATTAAACCACAAATATTTTTAGGCCAAGAAAAGAAGCAGACACCTAACCCCAGTTATAACCTTATTATTACACTGGACACAAAATTGGCTCTTCCCCGAGTTGTCTGCACAACCTATCTGTGACTCCTTGAGGTTTCCTTGAAATCCATAAAACTCCTTCCTTGCTGTCCTCACATGTTTACTCAAAACAGCCAATACCAGTTATAAAACAAGAAAACCAGAATAAGATCAACACACGTCATGGAATTTTGATGAACTTGTTAATGGGAACCAAGAGAATCTGAGCAAGATCTTCAAGACATTATTTGCAAATGAAGCAGTGAGCTCCTTGTCTGAGCTGTATCTTTAAAATGAGCCCATGTTCAGATAGAGAGGAGAGACCTAAAAATATAAAATTCAGCCTTCACTGGTAATGGGATATTAAATTAGTGAGAACACAATGAAAGGAATTTTACTCTTCTGTTATGGTTACCTTGATGATCTTGGCGTGTAAAATTGAAATGAGGACAACCAGGAATCCTCTAATTTTTGCATTTCTTACTCTAGGTGTAGCATTTATTCCATTTAGATTTTTCACCAGGACTTTCTTACTCTTTCACTATTCATCCCAGTGGGGAAATTGCTTGCAAAGAAGTTGAAGAGGCATATAACGGCCAGAGTGTTCTTTTATTGGTTTCTCTAATAACAATTCCCAAAATGTTTCATCATTTTTTTCTCCCTTAGGCAATGTGCTACTCTCTAAGTAGTGTGAAGTTGTGATTACATAGTGGTCTAAGCTTGTGCTTCACAGTGTGTGCCTGGGACACATATCTGCTCTTTATCCCTGTACCCAAGAGCTATTTTGTGTAAGACTTGAGTTAAGGAACAGATCCTTTACTTTATACATTTATATAGCAAAGATTTTGAGACCTCCTACTCTAAAGAAATCTCTGCATCTTCACATAACCAAATATCTCCAAAATCTGTTTGATTTGCTGAAACTGTTTTATTTTTGCTTAACAGAGTGCTATTTAAGTGGGACAACACTTCCTGCCTAGTTTGGCAAGGTTGAGGGACATTTCGGTCACATGGTCTTGAGGTTTCGTTGGCATTTAGAAGTCAGGAACCTGGGGTGCCACCCATTATATAATACGATGTTCTATCTTTCCCACTTAATGAAGAATTTTCCACCCAAAATTCCAGGAGGGCCCCTGTTGGGAAAATTTTCCCACTTTAAGGTCCCTAATCCTTCCCAAATTCTTCACTACACAAATGGAGAAACAGGCCCGGAGAGAGGGATGACATAACTAAGGTCACATAACTGTGTGCATGGTTGCAGTCAGTACTGGGACCACTTCTTTTTCCCCACTGTAATATTTGCTCATCCATCAATACTGCACTGTCCTTATTATACTTACATTAACACACTTGAAAGAGGAACAAAAACTGAGCTGTTCAAGAGAATGAAAAGAAACTTTCTTAGAGCTCATAGACTGTCTAATCTTCACGAAATATTGATTGATGAATGACTCAAAAAATAAAACAACACAGAAAAAAACAAAACTAGCTTTTATTTGGCAAATACTACATGTCAAACCCTTTTCACACATTGGTTCTTTTATGCCTAACAATAATAATCATAATCATAATCATAATATAACACGAAGATCACTAACTCGATGCAGATGAAGAAAATGAGCCTTAAAAATCTTAATTAAGATGCTCAAGATCACCAAGAAAGTAACAGAAATGGGACTCGATTCAGTCTGTCTGACTTCAAAATATGAGTACTTTTCTTAAGGTCAAACTGAATTCCAATCACCCACCCCAAGTTCTTGCTCTCAGAAATGTAAAGCAGCAGGCTTTCCTGTATCAGTTAGATTTTTATGTTAAAAATTACAGAAATCAGTTCAAGTAGACTTAAGCAATGATTAGTACTGCTGCAAGGATATATGGAATCCAAAGATATGTTGAACAACCCAACCATGCAAGGACATGGGGCAGCTGAATTGTGTAGACATATAGCCTAATACTGTGCTATTGAGGACACTGACTAATCTCTAACCCAGTCACTCACATCAGTTCTTGAGAGAGACAATAGCTTTGGTTGAGCTTCAATCAGAATTTCATCCCTGCTCTAGCTTGTCATGTTTATGGGATTAGGGTTACACATAGAAACACAACTACCAATAGAGCACTTCTATGAACAGGATGGGTTTCCCCAATATTTACCATGGCCAAGGGTATATAGTCAGTCCTTGATAACACTGTAAATGAGTTAGTTTCATTTGCATCCTTCCTATCCCCCAGGGAAAATACCTTTCCATTGTTTCAGAGTCTGTGATTTCTTCAAAAAGTTATCTACCATCTTTGTATCTTTTTCCTCGCATTAAACTTTCCTTGGTAGAGAATTCTCCATACTTAACTTCAATACATGCTTCTGACTAATGTTGTACTCCTTCAAGAGCCTTTTCTTTTTAATAAAACATCATTCAGTGTTATATATAAAAGTGTTCACTTGCATGTAAAGAATCTTAAATAAAGAATTGTCCCACTCTTCTTTACAGGGGCTCAAAGACAGATAAGGCTCAATTCCTGCCCTGAAAATAATAAAGCTGACAGATCGCAGCTGAAAGAATGAGGCTGGAACTGTAAGAAGGGGAATTTAGAAGGAAGGGGTCTTGAAGGAAGGGCTCCTCAAATCACAACAAAGGTGACTGTCTTGCTTATCAAGTTTTTTAGGTTCCCCATGTGCAGAAAGTGGAGACTCACATGACAACAATAAATTCCAAAGGTTGTCTAATATAATTGGGGGTTGGGTGGATGGTGGAGGAGAAGGGCCAAAGAAAGAGACCAGGGACATCCACTTAGACCCTGGCAAACAAAGGGATGCCATCCAAAAAAATAAATCTGTAAGTCCTTACCCCTTAGGAAAATATTCCCTCTGGGGGTTTTGGGTTCACGTTATAGAACATTCTGCGTTAAAGTTCTTGTTTTCTTTGTCAGAATATGGCTCCATCATTCACATTCCCCAAGGAGGCAGAGAAAAGTGAGGGAGTGAGTCTTCATTCTGATCTCTAACAATACCAAGAGTGAAGTAAGAAGCAGTGTTCTGGTACTAGTTAGTAGGCATGCCTTTCCATTACACAGGTAGTACTAAGAACATCATGATAAGCCTGTGTCTGCAGCTTCTTCCTAACTATATCACAATCTATGCCCTCTCTTTCTTTTGTTTCTCCATGAGTTTCCTCACAATCGCATCCCGTCCAGGACTGCTCAAATTAGAACCATAATCTGGACACTTGATTTATTTTCTCATTTCTCTCCACAGAAATGGATTGGTACTTTAATGGCCTGAAATGTTTGCCTGTGATAATGAAGGCTACTCTAAGCTGTTTCATGACTGAGACTCACAACTCTCTGAGGGTCAAGTATGCTGTACTTTTGATGCATTTTCAGCACAGCTCCAATGGTTGTCACCACGATAAACAGGAAGAAAGACACACTCTAGCTCCACACTTTTGATGCCTTGAAGTAAACTTATTTCTGGATTCTCCCACCCATACCCTAATACATTTATAATTACCCTTTAAAAATTCTTTAAAACTGCTTTAAATTTTAATTCTATTATTGTTTGAAATCATACTTTGTCTGATTTCAGTCTTCTTAAATGTATTGAGACTTGTTTTATGTCCTAGAAAATGATTTATTCTAATGAATATTTGATGTGTACTACATATGTCTTCTGCTATTGTTGGGTAGAATGCTCTATAAACATGAGTGAGGTGAAGTCGGCTGGTGGTATGATGCTTTCAGTACCCTCTCTTTTTCATCTACTTGTTCTGTGAACTGCTGAGAGGAATGTTGAAGTATTCAGTTACAATTTTGGATTTTTCTACCTCTCCTTTTATTTCTATTAGTTTTTGCTGTACTGAGTACACATATATTCTTGAGAAGTTGATTCACTTTCCATTATTATATAACAGTCTTTGTCCTTGGTTGGGACTCTTTTAATGAAGTCTGCTATGTGATAGTAATAGAGTCACTGGCTTTCTTCTGGTTGTTGTTTGCATGACAGACTTAATGTTACATTGCTCATTTCATTATCCCTTTTCTGTTTGTGCTCCCCTTGCTCCCCTTTTCCTCTCCTTTTGGCCTTCCTTGGGGCTAATTGAATTCTTTTATGATTCAATTTTATTGACAACGTTGGCTTATCAGCTCTCTTTGTTTTAATTTTAAGAGGTTGCTGTAGAGTTCACAATAATCACCTTAAGTTATTAAAGCCTTTGTCAAACAATGATATATCATTTAATGTACAGTCTAAAAATATTCTAATAATGTATCTCTATTCTCCCTTCATTCTTTTGTGCCATCATCATATATTTTACCTTCATTTATATATATTATAAACAGCAAATGATCAGTTTTGATTCAAAACTTAGATTACCTTTTAAATAATAAATCTGTATTTTAATGGAAAATTTAGCCACCATTTTAGAAAAATCAAAGCATAAGTGTAGGGTCCGTTCTGTGCAGGTCAAACAACATGATTCATGTTTAGAGATACTACGTCAAATGTATTACTTTTCAACATCTTTCTACTCACTAATACGATGAGTATATTTTTATTCATCAGTTGCCTCTCATTAACTGTTGTGCATATTGCTCCTTGTATAGATGGTTAATGACTTATTTAGCCCCTACTGACCAGCCTTTAGATGCTTTCAAACTTTTGCTATCACAGAAAAGATGTGCCATAGCTGTCTTTGTCCAGGACTTTACACATATGTGTGTCAATTTCTGTAGGGCAGATCATGTGCAACAGAATAGCTGGTCAAGGGTAAGACCATTTAAATTTTTAATAGATACAATCAAATCACTCTTCGGTGTAGCTATAGTTATCTACCTCTGCATCAGATAGGACTAAAGACATCTTTAGATTGCTTCTGAGGTTAGGTAGCTTGGTATCAAGACTTTCATAGTTGTATGTGTCTGTGTGTGTGTGTCTGTGTGTGTGTGTGTGTGTGTGTGCGCATTCATGTATACATTGAACAGTCCCCATTGACAAAGGGTAATTTCATTATCAGAAAAGAATGTTTTAACCACAATTTCTGAAACTGTCCATTTTCAGACATTAGTGGCTATCTTCTCAGATATCCTATTAGTGATCAAGACAGAGAAATAGAAAAAAATAACATCTTGGAATTTATGCTTTGTAAGATAAGATACCAAGGAGTCTAGTTCCATCACTAATGAGTGGTGATTTCTTTAACTCAGTTATTAAAATTAAAAAATTATAATAAATTAGATGCTCCTCCTAAGAGTGACTTAGGTAGCATCTTTCCAAATGAAAAACTAACCCCTAGTGAAGTCACTTGTCCAGCTACTTTTTAAGCAAAATCCCAGTCTCCTGATTCCCAGTCTAAGATATTGATCTAGAGGAAAAACTAGCTAAAATACAGACTCTTTGGATTAGAAGCAGCCTTGGAAAGGACCCAGTAGTCATATTCATCTTAATTTAGCCTCCTGTGCTAATAAAATTTCTCTCAATAAAATATCTGATGTTTCTTACAACTTCCATGTAAGTATTTTCTTGGAAAGGAAATTCATTAATTTGTAAGAAAATACACCATTTGAGGGCAGCATTGATTACTAGAAATTCTTCCTCTCATTGTGCTGAAATCTGCCTTTTCATAATTTTCAAAACTTCTGAATCTTTCCATATCCTGGATCACAGAAAATCAGATTCCAGTCTGCTCACCACTTCTAGTTCCTCTGGAGACTCTCCTATTTATCAGTGTCCCTCTTAGAATGTGGCTTGCAGAAGAGGACAAGGCAAAGGCTCAGTTATAGCCTGATTAATGCAGGGTGTCCTGCAACCATTGTCTCCTTTAATCTATACTCTGCACTTCTATTAATAGAGTCCCAAAATGTGGAGCTTTCTTAGCAGCTGCATTCCTGAGCTCCTGGTCAATGGCAACACCAAGTTTTGTTTGTTTCAATTGACATCAGTGGAGCCAGGTCTGCTTCCTGTTCTGTTTATGCAATTAATTGCAGGAATTTTTTACTTTAAAAAAAGCCTATCATTCAGCTTTTAGTTAGACATTTATAGCTTTTGAGAATTTTGAATCTTCAATGTTTTATCAGAATTGTTTGTCTTTCTCTCAAATGCACCTCACGCAAATTTGGTAACCAATCTTCCTAAGCTTTTTTCAGAAATCACAGAAGAGACAAATAGGACATAATGGAAGTGGGTGGAGGGAGCTGGGGGCACACATGTCATGATCTTTGTCCAGATGATTTTTGTCCAAATTGATTGATTATAGCTCTGAATCTACATGCAATATGTGGAAAAGACCTTTAGTTACCCATTTTCCTTTTCATTGTTTTGTTTTAATGTGACTATCACGAAAAGACTGTTCAATGACTTCTCAAATAAAAATATTCTATATTGTTATAACATTCTTCCAGTTTACTGCCTAGTAACCATTTCAGAAAGAGGAAGGGGGGTTAATTCCACATGACCAGTTTATAGTGAACCTGTACTGACTTGGAGTGATCATCTCTTTGTAAATATCAACTTACAGATTTTCTAAAAGCAAATAACTAGAATACCCAATGCCAAAGCCATAATGCCAAAGCCAAGAAAAAAAATAACGAATATTTTGGAAGAAGAAACCAGTGTTCTTCCAACAAGTTACTGTTTAAGCCTCTTTTGATGTAGAGAGCTAAGCACAGAACTGTGTTTAAGGAAGAGGGGATGGACAGACTGTGTAAGTCAAAGGCTTGTGAATGTCTTGTGGGGAGAGAGTTAGTGAAATCTTTGTGAATGGTGCAGGCATCCTTCAGGAGGGGTGGAGACAAGCTGGGACTTGTACCTACTCTGCCCTTCCCAAAGCACCAAATGCTCCCTCCCTCTAGTCCCTCTCGCTTGTCACCATTCTGCCTGCAGCACTTGGAGTCAACTCTAGCCTTTTTAATAAGACAGTTTGGAAGAGAGACAAGCCTTTTCAGTCTGAGAGATAAAAATAAAAATGTCAGTGATCAGAATTTCCACATATGGTCTCAAATGATAGATGAAATTTAAAGCTGGCAATCGTCCTTAGCTGGAAGGACGTAGGCAGTGGAGGCTGGAAGAAGGTTTAGGGTTTTGTTTTGCTTTTTCACTAAGTGATAATAGAGTGTCCCAAAACACAGCAAGTTCTTTCCTTTTTAAGGGCTGTGAAGGTTGCCAGACCTTGTGCGCTTGCAGCAGACCAGTTGAGAGAGATTTTGCAGACCCTCCCCCAACCTCTGTGAATAGGTTTTCCCAAGATTCCAGGAGGGAGTCCTCTACAGACTGCCCATCTGTTCTTAGGCATGTAGGGAATCTGGGTAACAATTGCATTTGGGAATCACCTGTTGAAGCTCTGGAAGAACGACTGCATCAAGCCTTTGGAGATTTCTTTTTCTCCAGGATAGTTCTGTTTTGGGGTGTGGTTATAGAGATTAGGAGGAAAGATTAGAAGAAATAAGGAGGGATTTATATCTAGACTGAGAAGGGTTAAAACCCAAGAAAGGTTAGTTTTTACCCTAACACAAGAGATGGACACATTTCCAAGGTCAAAGCTCATGGAAACGTTAAGCTCTATAAGCCTAGAGCTCTGAATGTGAATCCAGACGACCTAGGCTCTTCTAGGAATGTTTCCTATCTTTAGGCAAATCATTCTGGTTTCACGTCATTCACCTGAAAAATAAGGAGAGTAAACAATATGATTTTTAGAAAGGCTTCCTGCTAAATACTCCATTCCAAAGTCTAATTTAAAGAATTATGAGACTAAAATAGCATCTGGGCAGCAGTTCCCATACTTGATCGTGAATCGACTGGAGAGATTTTGGACCCCACCACCAGAGTTTCTGATTCATTGGTCTATGGTGGGGCCTGAGAAACTGTACTTTTAACAAATTCTTGGGTGATGCAGATTCTGCTGGCTGGGTGAACCACACTTTGAAGACCGTTGCTCTAGACCATAAAACACTCAATGAATTCCCATCAGTCATGCTTGGGAAGTAGAAGTCGTTATCTACAGGCCTGGCACAAGAACCTAGTGAGCAAGAGATGATGTCAGGGGCTGTTCTTAGATGCAAACGTGCTCAGTGGTGTGGGGTAGGGGGACTGAGAAGAGTCACAGTCTGAATCTGTACCTTAAAAGAAATTAAGAAAATACGACGGATGCTAGGAGCAGTCGATAGTGTAGATAACTCAATCCCGGCCTTACAGATTCATTATTCTCAGAAAAACTTTGTCAGAAAGCGTGTGTGAATCAGTGGAAGCCCAGTGCCACAGTTGACAAAACACTTTGCAGCACATGCCTTGCTGAGAACAGATGAGCATCGCTTTCTCTCCACATACAGGACAACTCATCACAGTGCCTTTTCCTGCCAAAGGATTCTGCAGCCATTATCTCAGCTCTTTGAACCCACCCTGGAAAGTAGAGCAGAAGGACAATTATCAAACTCGAGTGTGGGGTGGGGAGCCACTGGCCTTTGTTGTTCCATCAAGGACGAGATTTAAGATTGTTTGTCCAGCAAGTCAGATGGTTATGTACCAAGTGCTGCAGGCAGAATGGTGACAAGTGAGAGGGAGTAGAGGGAGGGAGAATTTGGTGCTTTGGGAAGGACAGAGTTGGTACTTTCCAGAAGTCTCGTATAACCATGAAGTTGATGAGATTCTGACTATGGCCCTATTAGTGTCCTAGTCTAAACAGCTGACCTAACCAGGTCACGAAGAGTGTTAACAGGATGGTAAGGTAATAGGGCTCTAATGTTCTTTAATCCAGATTAGTAACTAAATTCCTCAACAGAATTATTAGATAGCCTAAAAGCAGAGACCTTTAAAGGACTTGTGCTTTCAGAGCACTGCTTCCTGGTAGTTTAACACTATTAAGTCCAAGCTACTAAACTGTAGGAGAAAAACCAACTCCAAACTCAAAGTAGGTTGGAAAGTAGCTTTTAAAGTCATTTAACAGGTATCTACGGAGCAACCATTTGTCAGGCACTGGGGACATACTACTGGGATGAACAAGGCAGGCATGATTGCTGATGCCCTTATGGAGCTTACAGTTTAGAGAAAGAAGCATAATTTAAACAAGAAATTCCACAAGTCATTGTTACTGGCTATGATAAGGGTCATGGCAGAGAACAAATAATGGTAGTAAAGCACAGTACTCTAGTTTTCCAAGATAACCTGATTCTGGAGAAATAGAAATCAAGGTTTCAGCCATTATCAAAATTCATGACAGGAAGCTATGTCTCATGCATAATCCTATGTGAGGGGCAGTATGGTGCGACAGAATGTGGTGGGGCTCATACTCCCTTAAAAGAGGCCACGTGGAAGCTTTGGGACAATGCTTCTTTGCCTCACCTACTCTAGATAGATCTTTGCCAGGCTCCATGATCATTCAAGAAGAACTTGAAGTGAGGTCAGTACCCTTAGAGAGGTTGAAAGAACTAGGAAAAGGTAAGGAAATGTAAGACAGCTCAAGAATTTAAGAGTCAGTACACTTGTTTTTTCAAAGTATGTGCTTCTAATAAGAGGATGTTGGCATCTTCTCTCCAACTGGACATACAAATATTTGTCCATAATGATGACGGAGTTGCATAACAAAATAACAGCAACACACATTTCTAAAGTTAATTTCTATTTCATAAGGAAGGAACTACTGAATTCTGAAGAATTAGAACAATCTTTATGCTTTGAATATGGAGGGAGCCACATATTTTAAAACATGACATACATTTGAGCTCTTAGTTAGGAAGGAATACTGAGAAGCTCACCCTGATGACTGTCCACCTCCAGGCCAGGGCACAGTTTCATCATTCCAGACAGGGAGATGACACCACCCTGCTACCTAATACATGGGGAAGACTTTCAGGGGAGCAGTGGTTCTAGGAAGGGCCCCACCCTAAACTAGATGCTTGGGGTACCACAAAGAGAAGCACAGGGTTATGCCTTTGGTTTAGAGTTTTACCTGAAATTAAATACAAGTGTCACTAAAGGGATATAAATTATTACTGTTTATTAATACAATAGCAAGAAGTACTATGCTAACTGCTTTCCAAACAGAGGTAATGAAGAGCTAAAGAGAAAGCCCATATGCCTGGAAAAATGCAATGTGAAACGGAAAAGGAAAAAAAAAAGCCTTAGTAGGCCACATGGAGGAGCAAGATTCCTGAGTGAAGGAGAGGGCACGGGTGTTCTGTTTTCAAGCATTTACTGATTGCCATGATGCAAATGCTCCCACCATCTTGCTGATCTCAAGCAGCCAATGCAATGTCAACTGGCTCACAAAATTCCTAGAAACTAACAACTGACTGTGCATACTTCAGGGTAAGTGTGAGCTCTAGAGCACTGCTAGGGATCTCTACCAGTGACAGAGAGACACTGAAAGGAAAGACAGGGAGTCCTTCAAATGTAGGCCTTGTTCACAGTGCTGGTCTCAAGTTTTCAGGGAAGGTGTTGAGTGCAGAAGCTGGTGGGGCATGGGCGGCCCAGGGAAGCATGGGTGGGACTGAAACTATAGGCAGGTGAAAAGTTTGGTGGGCCCCTAATTAGACTGAATCTCCCCATCTGCCTTTGTAACCATCACGCAGAGAAGTAATCTCAGCAACAGTAGCATTAAAGAAATTCTAAAATGATTACCGCTTATATCTGAAAGCATGCTTCATGCCCATTCAAAGACAATGCCCTGGAATCACAGAAGGAAAGTGACAATGAGAAGAAGGGAGGGTGAGGCCAGCTGTTCTCCTTTGTTGGGGAGGCAGGGACAGGCAGGGTTATTAAAAGCTCCATGACATACTTTGGCTTTGGCGGTGAGGTTATGTCTCAGCTTGTGGGATCACTCCCTTCACAGCACATTGGGAAGACTTCAGTGCCAGCCTGGTTGAGTTATTCATGTCCACGGGGCCTAATCCTGCTACATGTGTTCTCTGTTTGATAGGGGCTTGCCTTATGTCTCCACGCTTGACTTTTCATTCCAGGCAAGACAAAAAGGCTGATGCCTCGAATCCAGGCAGAATTGAGAAGTGAAAGCTTTGTCTTTCTCTCCCATCTCCTTTTCAACAGATTTCTTTGCCACCTGAAGCCAACCTGCTGGACCCAAGTCCTTAGTTGTGTTGCAAGACCCCTTTGTCCTTCCACCTAAGGCTTGTATTCTATTACTTACAGCTTCATAATTCTTTCTTTCCTAGTTTCAATGATGAGAGAAATCCCTATGTAACTATTTCACATTAAAGAGTAAATGACTGGTTTTGATTTAGGAATCCCTCCCTCCCAGAGGTATTTATAAGTTTACAAAGCTTTAATACTAGAGAAAAGTCTAGTATCGTTGAACTCCTGATTCTATGGCAGAAGAATGACAAGACGGTTTTGGTGCTCTCACAAATCAGATGCTATGAGTGAACACATGATTATTCTAGCCTGGATTTGACTAACAAGGAATGGTGTCCAGTCATTTACCAGTAAGTCCAAATAGGCACATCAAGAATAGGCTATGTTTGGGGATGGAGAGAGGTTCCTAAAATGGTCACAACTCTTCCACTGAGTCCAAAGACCAAGAAAAGATCAATAAAGATATATATAGGAAGTGTAAGAGTAAATGATTAACAATAAACTGTTTCCTGTAGAAACAACCCACTGGTCAGACTAAGAAGCAGGGTTTGCCCAGGACATGAGCCTTGCATGTAATTCAGACTTGTGACTCGTCTCCATCAGAGATTCTCAAAACTGGTTTGGGACTGAAACACACCCATGAAACTACGGTGTGCTTAGGACACACCTGCCCTTCTTGACCAACACACTCAGCCAGTCACACAGTCAGACCCATCACCTCCCTTCAGTTCTACCCCATTCAAGACAGAACCATCTGATCAGGGTTGAGCACAGGATGATGCTCCAGAACGTAATGAGTGATGACAATTATAAAAACTATCACTTATTAAGTGCTTACTCTGCCCAGCTACTGTGCACAGTTTCATGTATATGTACTTGAATCCTTGCAATGACTCATTCAGATTTGCATGGTCATTATTATTAATTTCATTTTACAGATGAAAAAAGTGAGATTCAGGTTAAACAGTTTGTCCAGAAGCACACGACAAACAAATGGCACTGTGAGGATAGGATCCAATATCCTTGAATCCAAAGAAGCCTTGTTTTCCCCCAAACTCCATGCTCTGGGAATTAGTTTCACTTCTCCATGTGAGCAGAGATGGACCACAACCAATGTTCCCAGACACAGGATCTGCATAACTCTACTGATCTGCAATCAGATTCAAAGTAGAGCCAAATAGACCCCAAATCTAGAAGAGAAATGAAAATCAGCAGATAATTTTTCTAGGATTTTACCGTAAGATTCCTGTTGTTTTCGTATCTGGAAGCGAAAGCATTTGAACTATCTGACTCTCTTCTCCCCTAAAAAATCCAATTTGCAAAGGTCACAAGATGACCATGAGCATATATGTGATGGAGCAATTGGAATAATCTGAAAAGGCATCATGGGATTCCAAAGTCCTTTGGGGGCACCAGCTGCTCTTTCCATATCAAACGTGGCATCTTCATGAAGGTGTCTAAGGAAACAGTGGAAGAAACAAAGGCTCTTTCTTCATATTTTAATGTAAATCTTACTTGCTCCCTGATTTCCTAATGAGTGCACCTAATTCTGACTCATTTTACAAATGAGGGAGCTGAAATTAGGTTGACAGGATTGTGATTAACTACCTAGCAAGAGCAGGACGGAGATGATTTGTGTAAGTAGATCCAAAGGGGCTTGTCTCCACCTCCTCCTTCACAGGCTAGGCCACCTGACTTCAGCATTCAGTAAGGCATTAGGATGAGGGATGAAGAATTAAAGAGGCAATGGATCATGAAAGACAAGAGCCAGAAACATCATCTAGATTCCACCTGGTACATTTAGCATATTTGTTTATTCTAAGTATTTGGAATTCAACTATTGCATTGGATTCTGGGTCAATGTCAAAACATACTGGACACAATTCTTATCCTTAAAGGACTTACCATCCTATTGGGAAGATACAGTTTTCAAATAAAATGCTACGGATGTTGGTAATACCAGCTAAGTGAATGCTCACTAGGCACATACAAGAGTGATGGGAATGTGCTGGGTGTTCAAATATTTCTGATGTGAGAAGGGATTTGATGGAAGAGCAGGGCCAGGGAAGGACCAAAGATGAAGGAGACGGCTGGGGCAAAAAAAAGGAACAAATTGAAGACTCTGGACAAATGCAGTCTTTGGTCCAGCTATCTCCTCACAGCAACCAGCCTCGTTCGTCTTTTGGCTTACACCGCAGCCTCTTCTCCCTTCTGCCCACGTTCTCTCACTCCTTTCTCTTCCTACTATTTTATCATATGAGTTACCGAATCTTCCATACTTCAGCTCATGTCCAAACTTGTTTTTGAAGCCCTTCCCAACAACTCCAAGCATTGTTGAATTTTCCACTTATCAATTTTTATAATGGGTAGATCTCCACCACACCTTGGTAAAATTAATTATATGCTGCTTTATATTGTTTGCTAATAATTTTGTTTTGTGTCCCTAATGACACTTTAAGCTTCTTATGGGCAGGGTTTTGTGTGGCATTTCTTGTATATCCAGCAGATTGCTGAATGCAAAGCAGATGCTCAGGAATGTCGGTTGAAGATCTCACCACCCAAGTCATTACTTGCCTAGCCTCATTTGAAGGTCCACGGCTACAGAGGGTCCTCTGTCAGTTGTTGTTCAGATATTTGATGACCTGAGAAGATGCTTTTGCATCTTTGCAGAATCCTTCCTGTTTTTGTTAAAGCAGTAAAACCCTCCATGTCCATGGAAAGGCCACTAGCCCTCTTACCTCTGTTTAACAACTTTTGATTTTCTTTTCCATTCTTTATGACTCTGGGACACCTTAAAGCTTCAGTCCTTCTCCAATGACTGGTGTTATATAGTGTCAAACATATATTGAATCTGTCTTTTCCTCAGTTTTCTCATCTGTTAAGATCCTTAGCATAATTATAGCTGTGATTTTGGGTGATTTAGGATTGGCAGGGTTGCTTTAAGAAAAAGAAACTATATTGATCTCACATAAGCAGAAATGTAAATAAATAATAAAACTACTTAAAATAATATAGGGAGTGGAATTTTTCCCATGGAAATTGAAAACAGGAATTTGGCCAAAGTCAGCATTCCCCAAATCATCAGCTGTAGCTCTCACTTTATCTCCACACACCTTTCCCTTTCATGTCCTGTCTCCCTTTTCCATTCCTTTCTGAAGTCTGCTTGTCTCAAATGGTCATTGCACGACTCCCGGCTCAGGATCTGAGACTGACATGACCAAGAAACTCTGGTCCTGGAGATTATGAAGTCTGGGCTTGGATGAGTAGTGTCTTTCTGTGTGCAGTCTTCTTGGGGCTCTGGAATTAGATCTGTAGACCCTAAATTCTCAACAGGGAGTCTTCCAGGCAAAGCTGACCTCTGTTTCTCAACACTGGTGTCTATTCTTCCTTGTTCCACTCACTGTATCATTATGCCATCTTAACCAAATATCTATCTGTTGTGCAAGAAATGGGCTAGATTCATGGGCAAAAAATGTAAAAATGGTGCTTTCACTCAAAAAAGGAAAAGGACAAATAAAAATATTGAAAGAGATAATGCTAAAGGATCTCATGAAAAAGAGCTGTGGGTTTCACAGATTATAATAAAATGTGTTACCTATAAATGTGGCTGCCACAAAAATTCATGCAAATTTATATTAATACTAATAAATGTATGTGAATAAGAATATACTACCCGGAAGGAAGGTAAAATCCCACTCTCCTGGCTTTTCAGTACTGTGTTTAATACTTAGAGAAGCAGGCAGTCTGGCATTTGTTCAGAGAATGACCAGGATGGTAGAGAACTTGAAACCTGTACATGGGAAGTTGTCAGTTCCCATGTTGAAGAATTTGAAAGAGTTGCTATCTGTGCTGCAGACCTTGTTCTTCAAACTTCTGTCATGTGGAAGGTATAGTAGGCGCACCTAAAGATCTCAGTAAGAATTGCAAGTGACGAACATCAGTGTTACATATTGCAGACTTTTGAAGACTGGTCAGTTTATGCAAACACTGCCCAGTCATTTTAAAAACTATCTTGGGGAGGTAGTGAGAATCAGAGGTGGAATCCAACAGGGTTAGGGTTTTAAATACTCTGCTAGATGATTTTTAACAACTCTTGTGATTACAAAATTCAAGGAGGGGAGGAATCATTATGACTACTTTATTGCGGAGGAAACCAAGCAATTGATGAAGCAAGGTGATGCAGATGGTTGAGGTTGACATAAAGTGTAACCTCTTGATGCCCAATTGTACTGCTCTGTGCAACACAGTTTCTGCTACTGTTACACCTCCCCTGTAACAAATTCCCTCCTTCTTGCATTCCAGAATGGTGCCTTAATCCTGAAAACACACAGCGAAATGGAATCAGTGTAGTTTCCACTGGGGAGCGAGAGATTTAGATTCTCCTTACATAGCTTTGCCTTTCTCCACCCTAAAGCATCCCTTGGAGAAAATAATCACTGAAAACCAACCTTACCCCCAACCTGCAGCAGGAAGAACATCCAACATGAACGAATGTCGCAGGCTCACTCCTCCATGTAAAAGAGCCTCGGCACAAGCTTCCCGTCAGGCTCACAAGTGTGCATAAAAGCAAAAAGACTCGACAAATACTTTAAAACAGGGCTGGCTTTGCTGACCCTGTCAGGAATAACTGCACAGCTCATATTAGCAGTGACTTTGGGCGTAGGCAGCAGTTTGAGAAAACCACATAATTTTCAAGGGGCAGCATTGCAAAATACATGAATGTAGTCTGGAATATGTGAAGTTCCTTTAAAGAAAGTAAAATATTTGTTTTATGATAGATTAATTGTCTAGTTACTTTCATTTGCCTCTTTTCCTCCACTTGTGCTTTCTTCCTATTTGTGGTGGCTTTAAAAAATCTTTTATCCCACCCAGCCCTAGGCAACCACTAATCTGCTTTCTGTCTTTATTAGTTTACCTCTTCTGGACGTTTAGTAGAACGGGAATTTTACAAGATACTGTCTTTATGACAGACTTCCTTGACTTAGATTCATTTTTCCAAAATTCCTCTATGTTGTAACATGTCTTAATAATAGATTCATTTTTTATGATGCTCAAATATTCCATAGTATGGATATGCTACATTTTGTTTCTTCATCCAGAAACTGATGGAAGTTTGAATGGTTTCCACTTTTCAGCTATTATAATGGCAAGTGGAATGTCCTGTTTTATAATATTTTCAGCAACATGTGAGAGTTCCAGTTTATCCACATCCTCATCAATGTTTGTTGCTTTCTATTGTTTTCATTATAGCCATTCTACTAAAAACAAAATGGTATCTTTTTGTTGTTTTGATGTGTTTTTTCTTAATGATTCTGTTGAGCACATTTTCATGTGCTTCATGTGCTTCATTTGTATAACACCTTTGGAGAGATATCTACTCAAATCCTGCGTCCTTTTTAATTGAATTCTCTTTTTTTCCCTCTCTGCTTTTGAAATCAAACTCATGTGAAAGGGTGAATTCACACATTTCAGAAATCAGTCTGCTATAACAACATCAGCCTCAAATCTATATATATATATGGGTCATGGAAAGGATCATCACTGGGTAAACTGTAGTGGTCTTGCCTGGAGCTAGGGGGATAGACTCTGGGTAGCTTCTTAACTGCCTTCTTAGCTCAGGGAGGCCAGGAGAAAAGATCTTTGTGGTGAGGAGACAGTGTAAGTTCACAAAGAAAGAAAGATCAAGGAAAACAGTGGGTGATGTAGTTCAAGACCTTCACATCAGCCCAGTATTTTAGGCTAGCACTTTCTGTCCCAAAGTCCTGCCTGCAGGATGTAGACTGGAGACGGATGCAGCTCTCTCTTCAAGGTTTATTTTGCAGTGTCTTCCTGTATGAGCCACATCGCTATCTATTCCTAGACCTCAACTATTTTATCAATGAGATCACCTCCAGTAAAAAAGTAACAAAGTAACTAAAAAAAAAAAAAAGCCAGTGCAAGAATATCTTATCTCTTCAGATTGCCAAAGCAAGACACCAGAGCAGCCTGAAATATCTTCCTTTGGAACTCTTAGAGAAAGTCAGAAAGTCTTTCTGACATGGTTAATCATTGTCTAGTCCAAAAAATAACCTCTGCAAGTCAAGTTCTAGATTCAGGATGCTTTGTGTGCGTGCAAGTCCAATACCAGGTCACCAAGAAAGCCTGGTGTCTATCCCCAAGCAAATTTCCACACAAAATGAGCTGCATATTTTAAAGTTTCCAATGTGAAAGCACATTCTGCTTCCCATTATATATTGACCAACATGGAGCAACAGATGCCAAAATGGAGAACAGGGAAATATTGGGGAATCAGAAAAATAACCTGGTAACAGTAAAACTGTTTAGATAAGACAGTCATCTCCCTAGCCAATGTCCTGGGTACTGGTGGAGAAAGAAATCCAGGACATATAAGTGAGTTCTGATTAGATCTGCACATTCCTCAGAATCTCAAACCTTATCCTGGTGGGCATTTTCTGGATGTGCATGTTTGAAGTGGGCTTAGTGTGGGAAATTGTCCCTGGCGGTTTTGCCTGCAATTAAAGCATTAGAGAAGGGGATAGAATCCAATGTTCAGGCATGTGCACCCCAGGCAGCCAGGCTGATGGGAAGCTTGGAGATGAACAGGAGGAAGAAAGATGGCCTGGAGCCACTCATGAAGATGTACATTGAAATCATAAAAGGCTATGCCCCCAACTACACAGGCAGGGAGTGAAGAAAAATCTGTTCAGCAAATGGATCATGTCAAGAGTCAGAATGAGTATAAGGTCAGGTCCTCAGGAGTGTGTGTGTGTGCACTCATGTCTGCAGAATAATAGATTTGGAAATAAACATAGAAAGCTATAAATTATCCATGGGAAGTCAGTGGTGATCAGAGAAAGTAAGGTGCCTTTTTAAAGATAAGAAGTGTTTGGTCCTAAAATAAACCATGTGGGGAAATTTTCATTTTGTCTGCTCCAGAGACTACTAATAAAACATTTCTCTTTTGAGTTATAGGGACTGAGGGAAGCAGAAAGATAGAGGGAGATTCTTAGTAACCAGGGGATTGGAATAACGACATGGTAGTGGTAGAAGTTTCCAGTTCAGCCACAGACTAGCTGAGTGAGTGACCTTCCCTCGCTGTTTGCTGATCTCTAAAAGAAGGTAGAATTGAATTCAAAGATCCCTTCCAGCAATCCCATTCTGGAATGACTTTATGAAATCTACACTAAGGAATTACTTCATTTTCCCTTCACTTCTGGGAACATAGAAAGGAAAAGGTAAATGTCCATGGAAAGGAGTAAAATAATAACAATGGAAGAATTTCCCAAGCTTTGGGTCCATGAATGACAGGAGAAGAGCTCTAAGAAGAGCTATCAGCTCTCTTCCCTTTGTCCTTTAAAGAACAGAATCCACCCACCTAGGGTGGAATAATTTTGAGGAGGATGGAGATACGCATATGTAGAGATAGCTTTCATAAAACTCTTTAGTCAAACTCTTTCCTCTTTGCTTCAGTCATCTACATGATTTTGTCTTTGTTTCTTTCCTTTCTTTTCAAAGAAACCTACATCAACTTTTAAGTGGCTTCCTTCCATCATGTCATTTTATTTCTAAATAACGTTCCATAACGCCTTGTTTCTTGCAATGTCAAGTCTAATTCCTCCTTGTCTGCACCTTTGTTACCTTTGGTGTTCTATTTTTCCAAACACTTTTCACTAGAACCTAGTCTGTCTGGTAAATATACCTGGAATCTAGATCCTAGACCCTTCCCATTAGCAAGGCATTGTTCTTTTTTTTACACATTCTGAATGCACTTCTTCTCTACAGCCCTGTCTGCTCTGCAAGTCTTCTACTCTTGCCACCTTCTCCCCGAAACCTATGACCCATCTATTCCTTCCTAAAGTTCATCACAGTTGAGTCTTAAAGATGTGTGTACTTGATATGGCCTTCATTCTCATTTTTGCAACTGAAACCTTTTTTTAGGCACACAATAACCCTCAATAAAGATGTGATGGACTTGAATACACATGAACTTCACTTTTCTGCAATGAAACTTTATGATTCACTGAGCTTGGGACGAATTGTCAGAGGAGTCACCTATCTATGCAAAATGATAAACAATGAGAGTAGTGTCTGCCTGTGTGATGGTTATTAATGATATTTTTTGATTACTCCACCAGGAAAGGATAATTTACTTGTCTTCTGATTGCTTGCCAGGAGGAACTTGGCAGAATGGAGCTGCCTTGTGTATGGGATCCGATGTTTGTTGCAGGAGATCCTTGCTAGGAAAACAACTTGGGTATAGCTTAGATTCAGATGATCAGAGTGGATGGAAAGCTGTACTGGGCCATAAAAGTTTACTCCAACCAAGATGAATAACTAAATAAAATAATAAAGTTTCTTCCTCCTCTCTTCCTGCCTGCCTGCCTACTTGCCTTTATTCATGTCTGCACTTTTCCTTTCAAAAAAATGTAATTGCTTATCTCAAAAAGAAAGCTATGATCCAAAGAATAAGTCTACTGTATACCTTGGAGGGATATTAAATCTTCCAATATTCAAGTGGGCTGTGTCAGCAATGCAGAATGAAAGAGCACTGCAAAGAGCATCAGAGGGTCTAGACTTTGGTTAGCTCTGCCCATAGTTTTTTTTAACATGATAAAGAGCCATAGAACCTGTCAGACCCTCAGTTTCTGCACATATAAAATAAGAGATTTGCAGGAGATGGTCTTATGCCTTGTAAACTCTGACCTGAAGTAGCTCTATGAAAAAGTTGTTAGAACCCTGTTTTCCATTCTTAGACAGGGACTAGAGCCCTATCATATGTGGGGGTGAAGATAAATTTAATCACAAGTCCTGTCCATTCATCTACCCATCAGTCCATCCATTCATCCATCTATTCATCTAACAGATATTTATTGAATTTCTGCCGTATGTTAAACTATAGCTTAGGGATTCAGTAAATAACAACAATGTCTTTATCATGGAGCTTATATTATAGTAATGAGAGACAATGAATAAATATATACATACATATCACTGATATATATATATGTGTGTATACATATCTATCTATCTATCTATCTCTCTATATATAAACAATGGTATACATAATATGTCTTCTAAAGAATGATCATGGCAATGCCCACATAGGCTATGCACTGCAAACTCCTAGGGAGCACCTTCACTTAGACTATATCACTACATCGTATCTGGGTGGTGATGAGTGCAATTACAAAAGTAAGCAGGTTGAGAAATAGTAATAGAAGGTGTATTTGTAATATCATTTTGAGAAAAGAACTCACTTGTGAGATGTTACTGAAATAGCCTTACGTAAATAGAGAGTAAACCACAGTTATAATTTGGAGCAAGAGTAATCTAGGCAGTAAGAACAGTGTACTAAATTTTCAAGGTAGGAGTGGGATTGACTTGATTGAGAAGGAACTTGAGGATGCTATCATCCTACAGCTCTCTCCAAAACAGCCATAGCACCATCAGTCAGTTAGCAAAAAAATGAGTTAGAACTTGCAGCACCAGGTCAACTCCCTTAAGCCACTGTCCCTGCACTTCCCTTGCCCACATGGTCAATATGCTCTCACCAAGCTTTCATTCATCCAACAAATATCTGGTAAGCACAAATTACAGCACCAGGCACTGTGAATCCTTCCCTACTAACTTCATTTTCTCCTAGAGTTACATTCCAATGCCCTTATTTTATTTTTAAGATCAGAGTATTATGAATGTGCTAGGAAATACAACAAAAAGCAGAGTAGAGTGAGGCTCATTGTATACACCTTAAGAAATCCATATGTCACTTGACTCTAACTTGGAGAGCAATCTTGGATGACATGCTAACCAGGTTCTCCCTTTAGTTTCAACCACAAAGATATGAGAATCTAGCTTTCCATTTTATAAAATGTTGCATTCACACATGAAGACAGTGTCCAAACGTCCATAGTGAGGCAGTTTAAGTGAGTAAAGACTTGATCAACACATGGACACAAAAGACTGAGAGAGAGACAACAGTACATAGGACAGAGACCTTTCTTTAGGGAGGCATCCAAAGAGACAGTTTCAGTAAAATCAGAATGTGGGAGATGCTAAGACTGGGGATGCAAAACATGCTGAAGGAATTGAGAGGAAGGAAATCACTGTGGTCTGAGGTGATTAGAAAAATATTCTGAAAACCTGTTACTTAACATGGACAGGAATTTTCCAAACAGAGTCAAGATGAAAGAATGTGAATAAGACCTGCAGATGAGAAAGATCATGGTGAGTTCAGGGTCTGGATAGCAAAAGAGGGTTGGAGACCTATGTTGGGACATAGTTCCAAGTGAATTGTTTCGGTTAGGCCTGGAAACATTCTAGGTACCTAACTAGAGGTTTTTCTTAGGCAAAGCTGGAATACCAACTTCTGTTTCCTCATTGTTAATCCTATTAGGGCTCATTCAAGTGGTTTTACTGCCAGACTCTCCTATGACAATAACAATAGAAGTGCTCCATATCTGAATAGTCCTCTGCAAATTACCAAGGGTCATCTTTGAAATTTCACAAAGGCCATATGACCATATCTCTCTCTCCATTCAGTTTCTTGAATCTGACACAATATTTACCACATCAGAGACAAATAATAAATTCTCAGTTAATGAAAAAAAGGAGAATTAATTGCATCATTCAGTTTCACAATAACCCTCCAGCTATATAACCAGAGATATCAAATATTCTTTTCCCAATTCCACTGATCAGAGGAGTAAAGCCCAGAGTTGGTATCTGAGTTGTCCAAGTTGTAAGTAATACGGTATCATAACTTTGTAGTAAAAGTTACACTGAACTAAGAACCACAAGACTGGGAATTAGTGAAACAGGGGCTTAATTTTCTCCTTGACCTTCTCTGGACCTTAGTTTTCTTAATTAAATAGGCATGGAACTAAGTATTATTGATCTCAAGATCCATAAACACACACATTTATTTAATCATGTTTAACATCTCTGGAGTTGAGGTGTGTCTTATAATCAATGGTGTGCCATATTTTAATCTGCAGCATTTTTCAGTCCTAGATAATAAGAAATATGGTAACCTCTGTCCTACCTACCTGCTAGAATATGAAAGTGCAAGCGCCTTGTAAACTGGGAAGTACTGTGCAAATAAGCAACAACTAGTAAAACACACATTACTGCTGTCCCCCCTCAATCCCTGGCCCCACACTTCTAACCACTCTGGAGAAGCCAGCCCCCCAGTAGGTTCTGCTTGAGTCCCTGAGCAGGCTCTGCAAGAGAAAGGATTAGGTGGCATTAACCGGACAAGCAAATGCTGGCATCTCTGAGACACCTGGTACAAATCTTCGCTATTGATTAAAGGAATTAGTGGTCTGAGAATCTATGAATAGACAAAAAGAAGGAAATGCAATCCTTTCCCACAAGCCCAAACACAGACCAGGCATTCATTGATTTCTTTTTTCCCTGTTTGTGCATACCTGTGGTTCCATGGGGCTGAATTCCCAGAAGGGAGCCCCTTTGACACAGAGACTCTGCTCCAGAGGAAAAGCCTTCCCCATTAGAATCCCCTCCCTCATGCCACTCCACACCCTCCTTTGTCTACAGCAACACTGGCCAGGTTGACAATGCACCAGGGACTGATAAGAACACCAGCATGGTATCTGCTCTGAGTCTGCTATAGGCATATTGAAATCCAGAGCCATTAGATTGCTTACATTGTCTGCAATTGGCCTCTATCACCCACACCTGTGAAAAGCAAAGAAAATTAAAATGTCATAATTTGGGGAAGGGATGGGTGGGGTATGAAATGAGTTGCAGAGCTTAGTGCGAATTAAGTGAGTGAGGTGCTTGGGAGCAAAATTTAAAGAGGAGCACACTTTCACTGTAGAACCTGTGAATAATATCCTACACTCCAAGTTTATACTCATTCTTGCTAAGTCTTACACCAGTTATTGAATATTTCTTGGCTCTGATACCACCAAACAGATAAAATAGAACTGATACCTAGTTTTGTGTTGAATTTTAAAACCCTTTGTAGCAATTATAAATCTCCTCTACACATACTTTGTCATGTGCTCTTCATTGCAATGTAAGAGATAATGACAATGGTGATAATGATGATTTGCTATGAGAAGGAATCTAAAGTTTGACCAAAAGAACAGAATTAAAATTAAGTAAAGTCACAGAATGTAGACCTAGTCCAACAAGACAGGTGTCCCTATAAGAAAAGAAAGTAACACCAGAGATCCATCTCTTTTCAAATGAGCAAATAGGAAAGGACATGTCTGAAAATCAGGAAGAGAAATCTCACCAGAAACAAATTTTGAAGGCACTGTGGACTTCTGAATTCAGAACTGTAAAAAAATACTTTTCTGTTGTTTAACCAACCCAGTCCATGGTATTTTGTTGTAGCAGTCCCAGGAGACTGATGAGAGTCAAAGAAAAAATGCAAGGTACATTTAAAAATACTTTGAAAATAAAAAATAAAAATACAACAGACGAGAACTTATGGAATATAACTAAAATGGTGATTAGAGGAAAATTTAAAGAGAAGTAGATTTCTACATGAAGAAAGACTCAATATTCCAACCTTCCACCTTGAAAAACTAGAAAAAGAATATCAAACTAAACACAAAACAACCAGTAGGGAGGAAATAATAAAATTTACAGTGGAAATACATGCAATAGAAAATAATGGAGAAAATAATAAAACAAAAATTATTTATTTAAAACCATTTTTAAAATTGACAACATTTTTGCTAGACTGACAAAAATAAAACAGGAAAAGAGTGAGAAGAGAAATGGATAGTGATGAGAAAGAACACTGAAATTACAAAAGTCAGGAATGAGAAATGAAAGAGTGAATATCACTAATAACCTTACAGAAACAAAAATTACTATGTCAATAGTCTTCCAAAATAGGACAACATAGGCAAATTGAACAAATTCCTAGAAAGATACAAACTACCAAAACTGACTCAAGAAGAAATAGAAAACCTGAAGACCTATAAAACTAAAGAGATTGATAAACAATCAAAAAACCATGCCTAAATCAGCTTACTGATGAATTCTGCTAATAATTTATAGACAAATTAATACCGATTTTCTACATTGTCTTGCAAAAAATAAAGGAGGGATTATCTTAACTTTTCCTAAGTCTAGTATTTTCCTGATACCAAAACCAGGCCAACATCACAAGAAAAGTAAAAAGCAACTATAAAATATTAAGAAAAGCAATCCAGAAATACATAAAAGGATTACACATCACAACTAAATAGTATTTATTTCAAAAACACAAATTGGTTTAATGGATGAAATCAACATAATATATAATTTAATGGACTAAAGGGCAAAAACTGTATGATCATTTCCAAAGATATGTAATAAGCATTTGAAAAAAATCCCAGTCTCTTTTATGATAAAATACTGAACAAGCTGGAAATAGAAGGGAACCTCAATCTGAGAAAGACAATCTATGAAAATTCTACAGCTTAAACCAAGCTTAATAGTGAAAGATGGAATATTTACTCTAAGATAAGGAACAGCAAAAATATTTTCATTATCACCACTTCTGTTCAGTGTTGTACCAGCAATGCCGACAAGCAAAATAAAAGACATTCAGATGAGAAGAAGTAAAACTATCTCTATATGCATGTCACAAAAGCTTATATATAAAAAAATTCTAAGGAATTCATAAAAATTATGGGAACTACTAAATGTGTTCAGCAAAGTTTTAGAATACAAACCAATATACAGCAATCAATTGGATTTCTATACATTAATAAGGAACAAAAATGAAATTTAAAAACTTTCAGTTAGAATAACATCAGAAAGAATCAAATGCCCATGAATATATTGGACAAAATTTGTGCAAGAGTTGTCTACTGAAAAGTGGAAAAAAAAAAATTTAAAACAAAGAAAATCCAATAGGAAAACATCATATGTTCATGGACCAGCATGTATAATATTGCTAAGATGGCAATATTGCTCAAGGTAATTAGAGTTAACACAATTCTAATAAAGGTCCCACTTTCTCTTTTTGTAGAAATTGACAATCATCCTAAAATTCCTATGAAAAGTCAAGGAATTTTGAATCACTGAAATAATTTTAAGAACAACACAGTTGGAGAAGTATCCGTGTTCAGTGTGAATTCTGGCTTCAAAGGAATAGTGATCAAGATAGTATAGTACTAAGATAAAGAAAAGATATATACACTAATGGAACAGAATTTAAAGTCCAGAAATAAACCTGTTTATCTGTTATCAACTAATTTTCAACAAGTGTCAAGATGATGCAATGGAGAAATAATATTTGCAACAAATGGTGCTGGAATATCTAGATATACACAAGGAAAATAACATACTTTGACCTCTTCTCTGCAAAATTAACTAAAAGTAGATTATAGGTATAAATATAAGAGCTAAAATATTAAAACTCGTGCAGGAAAGCAACAGGATATATGTACATAACCTTGAATTAGACATTTAATTATTTCTTAGAAATGACACCAAAGCACAAGCTGGTCTTTATCATAATTAAAAACTTATAGGAAGGTGATTAAAAGATGACAACTGGTAAGATCTTGAGTTCAACTCCTTCCCAAAGACACAACAAAACTTTATCCATTTAAGAATTATGACATCTAAAGAAAAACAGGAACAGCATTTCCTCAAAGGGTAGAGTCACAAGTCATCCTAAATGGCAGGAGGAACTGAGCTAAGTCTTGACACAAACAATGACCTTTTTTAAAAAAATATTTCATTGTAATAATTATTCTACACATTAAAATAATTTCCTATGTATAGGTTCCCCATTTCTTAGATACATGTCAACACACCTTGCCCTCCACCAAATCACCAAGTGTTCTTCCCCATTAACCAGTGGGCTCCACAACTTGTCCTCTCCCACCCCATTCCATTTTGGTAACCTCAGTTCTGTAGCAAATGTTTCAGGGTTGGTTATGTTTCATCCGTTCCTTTGTTTTGTCTATTTACATTCCACCTGGTATCTTTCTTCTTTTGACTTGTTTTACTTAGCATAATCCCCTCTAGTTCTATGCATGTTGATTCAAATGACAGGATTTCATCCCTTCTAAGGGCTGAGTAGTATTTCATGAACAATGCCCTTTAATGGGGTCCATCATCTCCAGCAATATAGAACTTCCTCCTAGGGTGGAGGGCTTTCTCCCTGGTGGGTGCCCCCATAACTGGGAACTGACCCATGAACATGAACAAACCTGGATTCAGAGGACAATAGGACACTGGAGAATGCAAGACTAAAAGTATGGGGTACTATTAGATGAAGTGTGCACACACCTGACAGCAGGAATTTAATTTTTTGAGCCAAAAATATGTGTGCAATGTAAGAGGGATAGCCTTCCTGTGAACAGAGAAATAGCTGAGAATCCTCTTTAGGCTCTTATGTCTGTGGTGCTGGCACTAGTGGTCACGATATTTGCAATAGGTCCTGAAGGTGAAAACCCCCGACCTTCTGCATCCAAGCACTTATGAAGCCAGTTTTTTTCTCACAGTTATGGTTCTGGGTTCTCTCAGGGCAGTGATTACTCAGGCTAGTAGTAAGACTCAGTCACTTAGTGCTTTCATGCAGAAAGGTCTCATCAGTCCTCTCAGGAAGGATCACTAGGATCCTCCACAGCAAAAGTGTCAAGATCTCCACATCTCTACCATCTTCCTGGAGGTACTGTTAAATAGTTTTACATATCTGCATGCCACTTGTACCCTAAAGCAGTTAGCACTCCAATGACCTGGGCCCCAGGGTTTATTGTGCCGGGGTAGTCGCCCAGCTAGAGAACAGAGAATTTTGTAGAGAGAGCACGCTTTGCTGATACTGGCTCCCAAGTTTCCTGGGAGATACCTAACGTCTCCTCACCAGTGGCCTGTAATGAATTGTAGCCTGTCAATGGTGTTGACCTGTACCTCACAGGCTTCTCTCTTTGTGCTTTTCCATTCATGCTTGTGACTCAAGGGAAAATAATTGCTTGAGATAAAAATCAAGATCACAGTAAGAATGCAGTTCAGGCAACAGTTGCAGCTTATTGGAAAAGCTCTGAGATATCTTTTTGCATTCTGTGTCCCAACTTCAACTCTGCAAGCTAGGCTCAGGGAGCTTTAGGTCCCAACCATTCAGACTGGTGCAGAGGTTTTAGTATAGATAGCAACAGAAAGATTAGTATTCTGGGCCAACAAAATAGGCCTAAACTCTGCAATCTGATACCTTAAAACAAGATCATTGCATCATGGCAGGGAAGGAAAGTGATTTAGCCTAATTCATAGAATTAAATACAGTACCAAACAGAATTAAGAAACAGAGAAGTATACCGCAAATAACAGACCAAAACAAAACCCAAGAAAAAGTCTAAATGAAACAGAATTAAGTAAACTACCTGAAGAATATTTTAAAGCAAGTCTTAATGACACTCACTGAAGTCAGGACAGCAATGGATGAACCAAAAGAGAATTACAATAAAAATAGAAAATATATGATGCAGTTCTCACAAACTTCGTAGCACTAAAGAACACAACTGTTGAACAAAAGAACACAATAGAGAGGTTCAACAAAAGACTGAAGAAGACTCCAAATCAAACTAGTGAGGTCAAAGATAGGGCAGTGAAATTTTCCCAAGCAGACAAGTGAAGACAAAGAAAAAAATCAAAAGAATAAAAGATAGCCTATAAGACATATAGGATGACATCAAGAGGAACATTCGCATCACAGTTGTCTCAGAGGGAAAAAGAGAGAAACAGGCAGAAACCTCATCTGAAGAGATGATAACTGAGAATTCTGTAACCCGGGGAAGAAAACAAACACCCAGATCCAAGAATCTCAAAGTGTTCCAAACAAAATAAACCAAAACAGAAGCACATCATGAAACATTATAGTTAAATAAATAAAAGATAGAGAAACTTAAAACAGCTAGAGAAAAATGTATCATATACCAGGGATTCATCCTATGACATATGAAGAATCCTTAGCAGAAGCCTTACAAATCAGAAGGGAGTGGCATGATAACATTCAAAATATTGGAAGAAAAGCATTTCCAACTAAGAATATCTTACCCTGCTAGATTATCATTAAGTGATAAAGAACTCTCCAGAAAACAAAAGGTAAAGGAATTAATCACAACTAAACCAGTCTCACAATAAATATTAAAGGAATTTCTATAAAATGAAATGATACCCCACTTAGAAGCAGTAACACACTAAAATTATAAAATGTGGGGAAGAATTGTATAAAATGTGAACTGTTAGAATAAGCTCAAGATTAGCTTTCTTTCATGTTAAAAAAAGGTTATGAGCATGTATGCTTAAATGTAAATCAAAACAAAAATCCATAGAAAAAGCCAAAGATGAATGAAAATGAAACGGGCAACCAAACGCATCATGACAGTTTTCAAAGTACAAGAGAAAAGAATGAGAAAAGAACAAATGCACACCAACATTCTGCAAAAATGACCAGAAAACAAATAACAAAATGGCAATAAACAGTAATCACCCAAAATGTTAATGAATGGAAGTCACTAATCAAAAAGCATAGAGTGGCCAGATAGACCTGAATATTAAGCTCAACTTTCAATTGCATATAGAATACCCATATGGATTCTAAAGACAACCATAAGTTCAAAGTCAAAGGTTGCAAGATATTCCTACAATTAAACAGTACCTAAAAATATCAGGAAGAGCCATTTATAACAGATAAAATAGACTTCCAACTAAAGAAGTCAACAAATGACAGGAGTGGACATTACATAGTGATTAAGTGGTCAATTCATTAAGAGACAGCATTTATTAATAAATATATACATATATATGTAACAAATGAGGGAGCATTAAAATACATATAATTATTAATAGAACTAAAGAGAGACAGTGACAACAATACAATAGCAGTAGGAGACTTCAACACTTGCACTCACAACAATGGATAGATCAATCAGGCAGAAAATAAACAAGAAAAAATCATCTTTAAATGACAAATTTGAGCAGACATTTACAGAATACTTGATCTAATAGCTGTAGAATTCACTTTCTTAAGTGCTCATGAAACCTTCTCAAAGATAGACCATATGTTGGGAAACATAACCAGCGTTGACAAATGTATGATGATTGAAATCATACAAGTATCTTCTCTGATCACAGTGGCATAAAACTAGAAATCAATCACAGAAAGAAAGCTGGGAAATTTCAAAATATGTGGAGGCTAAGCAAATGATTCTGAATGACTATTAGGTAAAATAGAAAATCAAGGGAGAAGCAAAATATATTTGGAAACTAACAAGAATAAAGACAGAACTTATGGGATAAAGCCAAAGCAGTACTAAGAGGGAATTGTACAGCAATCGCTCAAGAAACAAGAAAAATATTAATCCAACCTTACACCCTAAATTAAAAATTTTCTCTTCAAAGGAAAACATCAGAAAAAATAAAAACATAGACAGAAAGTATTTGTCAATTCAAATACATGATATAGAGGATTTTTATCTAGAATATATAAATAAATCTTGCAAACCCATCAGTGGGAGTTTGCACTACTGACACATTGATTTCAGACTCTGACACTCAGAACTGTGAAAGAACTCATCTCTGTTCTTTTAAGACACCAATTTTATGAGTAGTTTTCATGCCAGCCCTAGCAAACTAATGCCTTCGGATATAGACAACAGATTTGTAAGAGACCGAATACACTTCATAAACTGATTTTTTAAAATATTTCAATAGACCACAGGATATTTTTAATCAGGTATCATATAATTTTTCTACAGGGATAGGTAGACTAAAACTCCTGTCTCTACTTTTCATAGCCTTTTCCATCTCTAAAGCAAAGCAATGTAAATATCAAAAGAGCAAATATAAGACTAGGGAAAATTTTCTCCCCAACTTGTATTAATAAAAAAAAAATAGAAGGAAAATATACATAAATCCTTGAAGAACTTGTATGAGGTGAGGAGACATATGTAGATAAAGGGTTAGTAAGTGTCAAAAGGAGATTTTCATTTTTATTTTTAGAATAGAAGAGAAGCATATTTAATATTTAACTAAAGGCAACGAACAACTAGAAAGGAGTCATGTTATAGAACAGAAAGACGTGACTGATACAGGCAGGTCTGTAAAAAGGCTGGAGGGGACAAGATGACCTTCATGGGGAAGTCATATGTATTTTGAATAAAAAAAATTGAGTCTTTCCTTAAAAACTAGATAAACCATATTTAGAATGACTGTATATATTGACATTTTAGGTGAGGGATAAATGTTAAATCAAACTAATAATAGCATTTATGTAAATTCTCATTTTCAGATTTTTGAGATGGAGCAACTGAGTAGATTAAATTCCCTCTAGGTGATTTTTTTTCCTGACAACACAGTTCTCAAATGTGTATATTATAGTTCATAAAAGCATGAAATTTTAGAATTGAAGAAATCCTCTATGTTAAGACTTTAAAATAACTATTTTTCTCTAAAAAGTGAAAAAAACCTGAGATATTGTGGCTCCAAGGTATGACAAGATTTAGGGTAAAGTCCTAAACATGCAAGTCTCAAGTAAAGACTAAAGTCATGAGAGTTATAAGGATCCAGGTATTTTTAAGACTATAAAAGAAAGAGAGTAAGATTATAAGAGAGATAGAAGAGCATAATTTGTTTTATTTTGTTTTCCACAGACTAGAATTAAGGGCACAAACTAAAAGTCAAACATCCAGAGTTCAAATACTAGCTCTGCCATTTAATAAATGTGGAACCTTGGGCAACTTAATTAACATTTACACCTCTTTTTCCACTTTTGTCAAATGAGGAGAATAATGGCAGCAACCTCATGGGACTCTTTCAAGGACTACTGAGTTACTGTTTGCAAAGTCTTACTACAGTGCTTGATGTTTGATAAGAACTATAGGAAGTTTTTGTAAAAAAAAAAAATAGTAATAGGGTGGTTCATTCTGTATGTTCTGAAGGAAATTTCATCAGAAGATTTTATGCATTATCTTAATTTACTCACTTTTTTTTTCACACTAGACTAAGAAACGAGTCTGCCTCAGAACAGAAAAAGAATGCAGACACTTAGGTCCAAGGCAGTACTGGAGTCTGACCACATCCACTATCTGTCCACTATCTCCACGCTGGATACCCAACCACATCCATACCAGCTGGCCACCATGTCTCAGCACCTCTAACATCTTTAGGAAGCACTGAAGGACTAAAGAAGTGTGATGTCTCTGCAAAGTAGGATTCTGGTACTATGGTCCAGCAAGGGGAAGTGCAGATCAGAGTTGTGGGCTTTTCCAGGAAGTATTAGGGAGATGTGTCCCAAGCCCCTTCTAATTATGGGGCTCTGACTTATAACTAATAACACTGGAGCCAAATGTGTGAATCCTATTAGAGGAAATCCTTCCATCTAGTGATAAGGCATCAAAACCATGTTATCTCAACCCATCACTGCTAAAGGGAAACCTCCTAGTTTCTTCTCAAAGAAGAACCTTCCTGTATCTGGTCCCCAGAATCATCTCAAGAACATCTCTGGTCACATGCCAACAAGTGGTAGGCTGGAATTTCAAGTCATATCCTTCTGATATAATAAATTATCTTTCAAGCAGTCAAAAAGAACATGCAATAAGGAAGCATATGCTCCTAAGGATCCTTCCTGGGTTAGTTTAAAGAGTTGGAGAAGATGAATTAATCACTTGTTCTGATGGTCTGAGGAATGAGAGCCACATCACCACCATATTCTGAGCTCTATTCTCAGGAAACCCCAGTGGATACAATACCCAAAATTATTGGGCATCAGTCAAGAATGCATGCATTCTTTGGCACTTGGTAATAGGAATTAGCCAAAGGCCAGACAGTGCCTTAGACAAAGTTTTATTAGGATCAGGGGGGTGGAAGGAGCACCCAAGATTTGGGAGACAACAGAGATTAGGGCCCACAAGTGGAGAAACAGTCAGGATACTGAGTGCAAAGCTGCTTATTTGGGTGGTCACCAGTTGACTCTTCAGTAGTTTGTAGACAAAATGCACATAGGATGCCTCTCTGTTGCAGTCACATTAGTGATTGACTGCTGACTGGAGTACTGAGAGCAATTGCCCTTTGTTCTTTCTCCTCTTTCAATAATACCTAAGAAACATGCTGAGAAGATAGTTTACTAAATATCCCCACCCCAAAAAGAGCTCTCAAGACATGGGATTGAGACTGATTAATTAGGTAGTGGACGATGTCAGGGTTAGATGAAGTTTTCAAGTGTGAGCTGCAGATTCCCATAGATCAAAGGTCAGAAGGTCCACAATGTTCCTTTGAAGATTATGCTGTACAAGGCCCGGGGAGTGGGTTTTGTCTCTCTTGCTAGGCATCTCCCTCCTGTAAGAACACAAATGTTAATTACCCATACCTGCCATGTTAGTCTGTGGCTCTTCCTTATTTTACTCTTTTAATTAAATTAGGGAGTAGGAAATGGTGGTTATCTAAAATTTTAGGGGTGATGGAAAGTTGAGAATTTCAGTAAGAGAAAGGGAGTACCTGGCAAGTTGGCCTCACAATGGGAAAGTTCGAAAGTCAGTGGTTTTAACAAAATAGATTCTTGTTAAGGTTAAAGCATGGGGGGCAAATGGGAAGGCCTCCCCGACTCCTGGTTCTCATGCTATCTGTCTCAAAATTATTTCTGTGATAGAAATGTAAAAATAACAGACCAACTATGAGAAGTGTTACATATGAACAGTAAGACCCAGAGCATTATGGATGTTCCCAATAAGAGTCGCTACCTTCTCTGGCTCCCTGCATCTGCACACAATGGCACCTGTAAGAGATTACCTAGAAGGCCAGGCTGAGAGTCCATGGAGATTCAGGGAAAATTGTTGCAATTACTTGCAATCCTGTTCTCTGAAGCAGGATAATTTTCAGGAGCCAAAATAAATCCCTGACAATGAGTAATTTTTATGGCCTTTCAGCAGCCATTTAACCAATTACACATCTCACATTTTACAATATTCCCTCGCCATCAGTATGAGTCGTAATTAGCAATGGTCTTGGCCTCTTAGGCCTCAGAACATATTCAAAATTGTCAGAAGAAAAAAACATCTGCCAAAGTCTACTTGGTACCATCACCCTTATACCCTCATCTCTTGTTGCTTTCCACCTCCTGTGGCTAAATCAGCATCGTGGTAAAAGATTGTGCCTTCTCTGAAGTGATTAGACCCTATTGGAGACACGGTTAATCCTTTTCTCCCATTTCCTTTTCAAAATTTTAATTCTGCAAACTTTTGTAAGTGGGCTAGGCTTGAAGGGTATAAAAATTCCAAGACATGAAAGTGGGAGGGAAAGACAGACACATAGAGAAATGCCATCAGCGTGATGAGGGCAAAACTCAGCTAGACCATGGAACTCAGTGGAGATCCGAAAATGAATGTCCTTGCTCTCCCAGTGGTCAAGGAGGTGATGTATAAGTTGAGTTGTGAATGTTGTGAAAGTTCTCCAGGGAGAAAACTGAGGGAAGTTTCCAGGGAGGTGAAGCATGTGCAATGGATTCCTATAGCTTTGCACATTTAGGGAACTTCGAATACTGCAAATAATGAAGTTAGCTATAGTTGGGAAAATAGCAAAAGAGCTGATAAGGTGAGGGGTGGTTGGCAGAAAAAGGTTCCTGAAGATCTTGCATGGCATCTGGAGGCATCTGGACTTTAATCTGAAGACAATGGCAGAGCTTCAAAGGTTTGTTTGTTTTTGACAAGAAGTAGCATGGAATTTTAGAGAATAGTTACCTGTAGTGTGGAGCAGAGGCAAACCAGAGAGAAGGATACTATTTCACAGCTAAATGCAGAAAGAATAGTGAAGTCAAACAAAGCTCAGAGAGATGCAACTGCAAGAATCAAAGAGTTCAGGGACTGATTCATTTGGGTGGTAAAGGAGAGAGAAGGACATAAATATGCCTGACTCTGTGACCAGATGGATGTGGTATCGTTCAACAAGATAAGGAGTATTGGAAATAAATTGCTCACAAGTTTGTGAAGCAACAGGAATTCTCATTCGTTGCTGGTGGGAATATAGAAGAGTACAACCACCTGAATAAAATGTGGCAGTTTGTGACAAAGATAAATATACTTTTGACATATGACTCAGCAATCAACATCCTTTGATATTTACCTGAACGAGTTAACTCATGTCCCCACAAAAACCTAGACAAGAATGTTTATAACAGCTCTATTCATAATTATCAAAACTTGGACATACCCAAGATCGTTGGTGGGTGAATGGATAAACAGCAAACTGAGGTACATCCAGACAATGAAATATTATTCAGCAATAAAAAGAAATTAGCTATTTAGCTATGAAAAGACATAGAGGAAACTTAAATGTATTTACTGCTAAATGAAAGAAATTAATATGAAAAGACTACTTATTATATGATTCCAACTACATGACAGTCTATAAAAGGAAAAACTACGGAGACACAAAAAAGATTAATGGTTCCTAGGGAGAGGAAGAAGGGAAAGCATGATAAATAGGTGGACCACAGGAGATGTTTCAGGCAGTGAAACTATTCTGTATGATACTGTAATATCAGGTACATGTCATTATACATTTATCAGGACCCATAGAAGGCACAGCACAAAGAGTGAGTCCTAATGCAAACTACTGTTTAATTAATAATAATAACCAATAATGACTCATCAGTGCAGTAAATGTACCACAGTAGTGCAAGATGCTAATAATAGGGGAACCTGTAGAAATCTAGCGTGGTGGGTATGAGAACTCTGTACTTTCTGCTCAATTTTTCTGTAAACATAAAACTGCAAAAATGTAATTAATAAGTATAATTGTTTTAAATTTTATAAATGGTTTTGACTTATGGCTACTTTTACACACACTTTTTCTCTACTCTTGTTTGACTAAATGAAAGCAGAGAGCATATAGTTCAAGATAAAGTCTTCTAATCTATAATAGAAGTCAACATATAAAGAGACATTCTTCAAAAGATTAAGATGTGATTTCTGATCCAATATAGCTACGTATAGTGAAAGAGAGAAGAGTCATACAGAGAAAAGTGTAGAATGTGATGACTGGAAGGGATTTCATACCTGTACTCCTTAAAAAGAGGGAAAACGAGTCCCAGAGAGAAAATAATTTTCCTAGAGTCAATGCTTTTTTAAAAATTCATTTATAAATTATTTATTAAGTCCTTTAATGTATCAATTGGTGCATGGCATTGGAAGTAGATGAATGAGAAGCAATGACTAATATCAAGGTGATTATAGTTCAGTGTAATAAGAGATCAACTGTCAGAAAATCATAATATCAATTTATTTGTTGCTATTAAAAAAGTACATTTGGGATGCGAGAAAAGCAGAACCAGGGACAGGATAGATCTCGACCATCAAGATCCAAATTGTATGTTGATTTGAAAAATATCACTTCCCAAGGTGGAGTCAGAGTTGGAATCTCACTCATTTCATTTTCTCTTTACTCCTTCTCTTGAGCATGAAGAATCCATTAGGAATAATACTGGGTGGTTGGTTGGGAAATCAAAGTGAATCCTGTGAGAGTTGGAAGATAAATGAGAAGAAATGCTTTAGGTGGATTTTCTACGTGTCAAACTGATGCTGAGGTATATATGTCCCATTTCCAGCTGCTTGTTCCTCAGAGGTAATGCTGGTATGCATAGCCACATAGCTTTAGGTGTTTTCCTGAATATTTTCATAGTTTTCTTCCTTCTGGATTCATTCCACAGTTCACCATGGCGATAAGCATCCTCCCTTCATAGGATTTTTCAGCCTCTCCTGCTAAGACAGGAAGTGAACTCACCTGTCATTTAATCTATCTTGTCTTCTCAGCCCTCATTGACTTGTCACAGTGTCACTAAAGAGACAGTCCTCTATAAGCGCCCCCACAAACACATCTCCTTCCCATTTTGGAAGAAAACGCTATTTTATCTACATTTCCACTTGGCTTTTTAAAAATCTTGAAAATCAGATATTTTATATCAAGTGACAGGCAACAACTAGAAATTTGAAACCCAGTAGAAATCTTTTTTTTGATGAAAAATCTCTTCCATATGTTTGAAAACCAAGCTCTCCTATTAATTGAATACACTGAACACACACAAAGCAAGACAATCTTTAAAGATCTTTGTTTCACAATTCTGGATTTAAAAGTGTGGACTTCCAAATGCTGTTGACAAGGTTTTCACTGTTTTTCAGGTATTTTACATGCTCCATGTTCAAGCTGTTTTAGACCAACCTCTCAATTTTCTGATTTATGTGACGCCATTTTACACTTCTTAAGTAAATGGTAGAGAAAGCTATAAAGTCACCCAGGAGAGTGGATGATATGTGACTAAGATTCGAAATCAACAGACAGGGTAGGTTTAGTGAGCAGATGCCTGGATAAGAAAGATTTTTCCATTCTGAGTCTTTTCTGTTGGCCTGCCTGAATAATGGGAGAAAAAGTCGTGTGTTCCATTGTCTAGAATCAAAGAGATGAAAGAGGGTGAAGTAATAATGACACATGAAGATCGCATGCGCCAATCCAAAGATATCTACGCAACTTGATGTTCTTTTTCTTGTCTCTCTCGACATCCAGGGGGGCAGACAAAGGAGCCAGAATTACATGCGTGAAAACTAAGAAACTAAGATTCATCTGCACAAGAAGGAAACATTCTGCAAATATATACCCCAGAAAAATTAAAGTGAACTCAAACTTTGAAGTGTGTGGTACTATGAGTGTTTCACAATCATCTTTCAGCCTTCCCAAATAGTCTTCTTGGCCCTTCCCCAACACAGACTCCACTTCCAACCCCGCCGGGTTACCTGACATTGCAAGAACATGAATGAGTCTTTGCATGCGTGCTTTTCCTTCCTTGCTGGGAATCTCCCACTCATTCCAATCCACCTGACATGTGCCTCATCTTCATTCTGAAGTCCGCTTCAAACTGTCTCCTCTATGGAGCCTTCCTGATTACCACCAGGAACTAACACTTTTCTCTCCTGAGGCTTTGTGAATCTTCACTATTCTGTTCTTGCGTCCATTACAGCACAAATCTATTGTCATTATCTGCTAACATAACTGTCATTCCCCAGGGACTGTGAGATCTTTGAGGGTAAGGATAGGCTTATACATCTTTTTATCCCTAGTGCTTCATATGGTGCCTGACATTTAGTAGTTTTCTAAATATCTGAGTCAATCTGGTGTGACAGAGTCAGTGTGCACTGACAACATGAATTGGCTTGCAAGAACTGATTGTTAAATTTCCAGAAATTCTGTTAGCCAGTATTAAAAATGGTGCTGTATAAACTTACAATGAAATAAATTGCATTTAAAAATGATACTCAAAAGGCACCGCTTCCTAATTATGTTGCAATATTTTCCTATTATCTGTGTACCTGAGATCAGTTACGTCTAGTAACTTGCTCCCAGTCTTTGCTCATGCTGTGGTGGAAGAAGTTCCTACGCTGCAGCTTCTCTCAAGCTCCACATTCAGCAACAGCACATTGAAACTGGCCTTGGTAGAATTATTTGCACACAACAGAAATTGGCAAATGCTACAAATCAGGGCTTGATTTATTGTTTTGTTGATGGTCTAGATTTGTCAAATAGATGGAGAAAATGTTAACAATGCAAACTAAATTAGGAGTGTCTATAATCATTTCCATGTGAATAACAGGCACCCACACAAACTCTGAGCTATCCTCTTCAGCAAGGAAGCCTCTCATGTCAGTGATAAGAAGAGAAATTATGACATATGTCTTTGCTGTTTCACTTTCATTTTATTCATTAAAATATCAACTGGCATTTATGTCAGAATAGCACTTGTTTATCAATTGTAATCTTAGGTTAGCTACCGCTGTAAGAGCTTGGCAAACATCAAGGAAAGGATTTTGTGAAAATTAGTTCATAAAACTGATGATAGAGAATACTGTATATTTTCTTTGCAAATCGTGGGTCACACATTCTTTATATCAGTACAGCTTATTATAAACTCATGTACGTGTATGAATTCTTATATTTCCACCCTCCTCCTCTATCGCTGTTGTTAACATCTACCAGCACATCACTGGATTCATAGAATGGAGACCTCAAAGGAGACTGGAGTAGTCAGGAATTGTTTACAGAGGAGGCAGGACTTGACTTAGGCTCGAAGGGTCAAAGAGGGAGGCTGGCTGGATGGAAGTGAACCAATATTTCTGTCTTGGAGAAAAGCACCAGCAAAATTGCAGGGGTAGCAAAGGCCACATCTGTGCTTGAGGCCAATGAGGACTCTGGGCTGCATTTCGGAGGTGGCAATGGGGAGTTGTGGGAGATCAAGCTGGATAGACTGGGAAGGGCTGAGTTCCGGAAGCCAGTGCAAGTGAGGCAGAGAGGCCTGGATTTGATTTAGCAGGCAATAGGGAGCCACCTCTGACTCTTTAGAAAAGGAGTGATGAGAAGTAAGTAGTGATTTAGTAGGATTATTAGAGCCACAGTGCTCAGGATAGATTGGAGGAGGGAGAGACAGACTCAGTCCCTCCGGAAAGCAGAACAGAGACGGGTGAAGATTCAGGACTGGAGGAGTGAGGTAATGCAGCCTTCGCCTCTGTTCTCCATCCACGTTCTCTCTTCCTTTTCCTCTGCCAAGCTCAGCCTCATCCCCCTCCCTCTAGCCTCCCCTGCAGCAGCCTTTTCCTCAGGGGTCTATGATTAATTCTCTCTTAAAAGTATCTGGTGACAGATCTAAGGGGCATTTCATAAATTCTGCCTCATTATGTGCAGCCTACTTTAAAAAATTCCTTTTGTCTGGATCAATTATGAAATAATAAAATCTGACCCGAACCTAAGCTTGCATCTTTCTCTGAGAAAAGGATTCAGTGATGACCAAACAATCCTATAATAAAAGAATTTGATTCTGTGGTGACAAGAGCCCAAGGAGTAAGTAGCTAAATCAGCATGATTAGTTATGCTTCAAAATCAATTGTATAGATTTCGTCTCTATTCACTTTCTGTATTTGTGTGTCCAGCTCTCATACACATGCATGCGCACAAACACACACACACACACACACACACACACACACACACACACACACACACCCGTATCCATGAGTATGGCAATTGGCTCTCTACAGCGATGTCATTCCTATTATGGAGAAGAAGAAATTCTCAAAATGGGGTGTTCAAACAAAAAATTAAATTATCTACCATTTACAATCTGCTCAAGACTACTGGTTGCTTTTAGAGACACTGTATGGAACCTAAGTCATTGTTTTGTTTATGGATCATATTTACTGTTTATGTAAATGAACCTATGCCATCCATGATCCCATCTAAAGTGAGAACAACGTTTGACTAACAAAACCATGGTGCTAGCATGGCGCCATATTAGACCAAGCACTGATTTAATGGTCTTTGTTTATGAGATTGAACTGGTCATAGTGATGGTGTTAGTAGGCATCCATAGCTCCTCTGACTTGATGGTCTCCTGACTCAACATTGACCTGTCACTGTTTTCCCAGGGATGTGACTGGGCAGGTGTAGAAACAACATTCTACCTGCCAAAAAATAAATATTCAAAGTGAGTAATAGCCTCACATTTTTCCTTTTAAAATATGATCTGTTTCAAGACATTATATACCCCTGCTATATTTTGTTTTTTCTGTTCGCATCGTAAAAAAATTTCTAGATGCTATTAGCCTAGGTCCTCGAGCACATTTCTACATGCCTGATTGAACACATACACACACTATATTTCTATATGGCCTTCAAGTCAACCCAACAAACGTGTCTACCCAAATTCCTCAGACACTTATAACTGCTGCTTTCGTATCCCATTCCTCCTAGTTGCCTCTGATAATCCAATGGGCTTGGCTCCCTAATTTTTCTCCCTACCAAGGACAAAAATAAAAAAGTCATAAATGCCAGAAATTTCTAGGGGCTAAGTCAGCTCCTTCTCATGGGTGATTTTTATGCAGGGTTCTGTCTGACCTCTGAAATCTAAGACATGCTGGTTCCCACACTTTGTAAAAAAATCTATCAATACCAGACAACAAGCCCCCTCCCCTCTTTTGCTGTGAGTTGAGAGATGCAGGGTATGAAGAATGTTTTCTGCTTTCAGTGGGAAACAGACTAACAAAGAAAACCATTGGAGAATAAGACAGTGCTAAAAATGGTAGCCCTGACCAAAGGAGGCAGTTCAGGATTGTCAACAAGTGCTAGATTTAGAGTAGTAAGTGTGGGCTCTTTCTACCCTCTCTCTTTTCCCCAAAACAAACAGACCTCCAGACACTCTCTTTTTAACAATACTAATCCAGTTCACTTCTAACCCAATATGAAAATTTCCATCAGTGTGAGAATAAAGATGCTGAAGATTGTATTTCACAAATAACAATATTAGCTATGCTGGGGTACACGGGCACTACTGAGCTATCAGAACTGTGCTCCACTCTGGTTAGATGCACTAGCTGAGTATGCAGGACCCTAATATTCCGGACATTATACAAAGTCTTCATGTTGGCCTTTGCTCTCAATCCAGAGAGGGCACTGACTATGCCAGGGGTTGTCCACACTGCCCCCATCTTAAACAGTTCTCTCACTGGGAGGAGTGCCCAGGGAGCCCACAGATACACAAAAACAACTCCCAGTGCTGGCCCCACTCATGGCCAGGCCTGGTTTAGATACTAGGGATATAACCTATCACCCACAAAGTCATACTGTCTGCCACAAAATATGGTGGAGAGGAAAATGGCTAGAAAAATCAGTAGGCTTCTCCCTCTAAGAACTAGAACCCATGTTACCAAGCCTGAAAGTGCAGTTCTGTCTTTGGCAACAGACGGCCTTTATAAAAAGAGCTATAGCAAAAAGGTAAGGAAAACATGATGAATCAAAAGAACTCTCTGAGAAAGTCAGTGAGTCCCCAAGTAGACACTCTGAGATGGCATGTAAGTCACAGGGCCAGGCTAAGAGAAAGCAAAGATGGTAACCTTTCCCCAAACAGCTACCAACTACACATTTTCCCAAGGGATTCTATGACGAGCACAGGAAGGAAAGCACACCTAGTAACCCACGGCTCCAAAATGACTGCCCTGCTGTGTTAAAGGCCGCAGGTCATGCGTGGCCTGGAATGTCTCCCATCCTATGCAGCCATCTTCTGGAGCACATGTCATATGCTGAACACATAGCATGTGGCGTCCCTATTACACAGCACAATTCTGCGAGGTCAGTGTGGAAGCTCTGTGACCAGAGAATACATAGGATGATGCCATCCTGCCTCTGGTGCTATCTCCCTCACTTAGACCTAGGGAAGAAATCTACTAAAATTACATAAAAATGAAAATGGCAGAATTTCAAATAAAAATATTAAAATTCAGCAAAATTTGCTATCAGCTGGCAAGAAAGACACAACCCTCTCTCTGTGGGAAGCTAAGGACTAAATCTAGAACTTTTTGACCATGCTGCACTGACCACTTAGCTGTGCCAAATGGCTTCTGCTCTAAACATGGGGATATTTCCCAGAACAGAACGCACACCTCACTGGTGGGTGGGGTCCATTCTGACAGAGGACATAAAACAAAATAGACATAACCCAGCTGACTCGTCTTCTACCTATCAGACCCTCAGGCAGAGAGGTGAATGAATGCAATACCCAACCTCTCAGACTTAGAGATGCACAACTCTCAGACAAAGAAAGGGAAAGAACTGGGTCAAAATCACCTCTAAGATCAGAACAATTAGGTTTGGACAAATGATTCATATAAACCACGAGTAAGGCAAAGAGATGGTAATCATGTGTAAACTCCAACAACCATGTACAATTCTGAAATATAATCTCAGCAGAGACAAAACAGAATCCAAGGAACAGAATCCAAAGACATATGTGTCACACTTGAAAAATTTTTAATAAGAGCTTGAACTAACTTTTTGTAAATACCATAAAGATTAGATGACAAAATCACGAAATAAGATGTTTCTGGATCTACAGGAAATACTTGCAGTGAAAGTAATATCACAGAATAAAAAAATTAAAAAGAAACTTAGGAAAAGGGCAGTTTTAGTTAAATATCAAAGCACTAACAGAGAGAAAAGTCTTAAGATAACCATAGCAAATGGAGAAGAAAAAATGTGAGAAAATCAGCTGGAATACAATAGACATAGACAAGAGGAAAGACAATATATGGATTATTTATGTAATTGATTTCCTGAAGTAGAGAATTCAAAGAGACTGGGAAAAGGACAACTTATATATGTGGAAATTTTCCCTAAAGATAAAAAGTTGAATATCTGATTGATCTGAACCTTCCATGGAACATGACACGGTCTTAAGTACGAAAAACCACCATAAAGCTAGATGAAGATGGCAAGAAGCACTGTGGTGTACTATAACAGCAGTTTGGGTTCCACCCAGCATCCTCAAATCCCCCACACCGTCCTCTCCTGGTACTTTGTGCAAGGTCATGCTTGTACACTCAAGTCAGAGACCAAACCAGGGTCCAGCATTCATACAACTTGAACTTGACAATGAGGAGGGGTGCAAAGGAAAGAAGGAAAACACCAGAAATTCACAAGCAGCAGTATATCCAATCCAAACATGCTTAGCCCAAAGTATGTATTTACTGGCTCACACAGATACAATTCTGGGAGAGGTTTGGCTTCAGGCCCAGTTGGCTCCAGGTGTTCAAATAAGGTCTTTCTCTATCTTCCAGGTCTGCTTTCTTTTATGTAGCCTCCATTCTCAAGCACATTTTCCTCTTTCAACAGAGGAAAGAGACTCTCTGTTGGTGGTACAGGCTTACATCTACACACTCTGGCTCCAGTGGAAAGAAAAAGCTTTTATTCCCAGCAGTTCCATCAAAAGTTCGTGTATTGAGCCTCCTTACATCTGATCAGATCATGTACCCATCACTGAGCAAAGCCCTGTGCCTAGTGGGGCTTAATGATCTAATTATCCTGGGCTGAAGCATAGGGCAGAAGCAGGTAAGAGCTACTCTACTTGTGGAATAATCATAGGAGCGTAGGGACGGAGTGTTACCTAGAGGAAATGAGAGTTTTAAAGAAAGGGAAATAGATGCTGGGAAAGCAAAAATATATATAGGTCTACCACATTAAAGAACAGGACACATAAACTCATGGGTCTAGACCATTTCAGGCACTTAAAACAGTGATATATGAAGCTGTGCACATTAATATGATACAAACCATTAATTCAAGGCTAGAGACACAAGTAAAAAAGGACCATTGGTGAACTAGAAAGGATTCCAGTACCTGAAGTTTCCACATGCTTACATCCACCACTGCCATCCCTGTTATAGAGCAAGTCAATCAATCTCTTTAGTCACCAGTGTGTTACAAAGGATACCATGCTCAAAGAATGAACTAGGAACAATTTTTTTTTAAATACTCACCCTGTTTATATATATAAAAAAGGCCATGGAAGGGCACAGATAAACAAAGAGAGAGGAGATATATAAATATTTGAAAGAACATTCATGGAATCACAGAAAATGGAGTAATTCATTCTCTATACATTCATATTGTACCTACTGAGTGGAGACAGTACTCCAAGACCTGAGGATGCAATTCCTACCTTCAGGAGCTAGAAGTCAACTTTTCCAAAACTCTACCTACAGAGGTGTAGACTATAGCCCAGAGTTGATAAATAACAGAACCGAGATCATGAAAATAATTAGTGGCAGAGCTGGAGCCGGAAAGACTATCACCTGTGTGTCTATCCCCTGGAATTGTGGAAAGAGCATGAACTTCAGTATACCTGGGCTCCAATACTAGCCCTGTCACCAACTGGCCATAAGAAACCTGCCCTTTTCCAGCTTCTCCAGATCACATGCTTTCTGGCCACCTCGAGGTGTGAATTAGGTGAGCCATGCTGCCTCTGTGGATATCTGCTTTGTGAGCTTGGGGATATTTCATGGAGATGTTTCCCCTGACAGGTTTATGGCTGGTCTTGGCTCAGTGCCTTGAAAACACTCATCATGTGATTAAATAAGATTGTCCTCCTGCCTACTATCAGAAAACCACATCAGTATTCCTGCTCTCACCCCAACACCATCCCACTCACACAACCTCCCTCCCAGCCTCCATATTGCAAAGATACCCAAATCGTCTCTTTCGGAAGTGACATCCAACAGAGTTCATTGCTCCTGAAGAGTGGCCAGAGCTTGCCTTACTCATACTTTCATGTTCTGTGTTAAAAGCTTGAATTTGGAAATGAGCAAGATGTCTACAGGAAAACCAGGGAACGTGCTTCAGTTTGGGTTAGGAAATAAAAAAAGTGGCCATCAGAGGATCACAACAGATCCTAGAACAAGATATCAGGTCTTGTCTGAAAAAGCAGAAAGAGGTCTGGTCTCTGGATTCCACACTAGGTTAATTCATCCTGTGCCTCACTACCTGGGGGAAGAGTGGATTTCCCTGAAGTAATTGCTTGTGGGCCTGCGTTTCCAGGATGCAGGGTGAAATGGAAGCCACCATGCTGAATTCTAACCGTAACTCTGACAGATACTGGGGAGGAGCTTCAGTATTCCTAGCACCCTCATAAAAATCACATTGACCCTTTCCACAAACTCTCCCATTCCCCTTGTCCAGAACACGCACTCTGGTATTTTATACCAAGGGCACTTTCATAAATGGAAAGAACTATTCCTAAAGAAGCAGGAGAAGGCACAAAGATGATAAAATACATTCATGCCCAGGGCAAAATGCATCACTATCTTGGGGGAGTCAAAGAAAGGTAAATTTGAATGAAGGTTAAGAATTATGAAATCAAGAGATGCCAAAATCATTAAACTACCAAATCTGTTAACTATTAAGACTCTTAAACCACACTTTCACCTAACCAAGCATGTATCATGTTCTTCACCATCCCAGGAAAAGATGACATAATGGCGGAATATTTTGAAAAAGATTCTGAATTGGGAATTGAAGGAAGAAGTCAACTCTTTGCTCCCTCAATTTATTTCCTCTGGGACGTTGGGTAACTTACTCTACAGCTCAGTGTTAACCGGTCACTTGGAGATGATCACACAATGGTGCATGACTGCTGTTTGAGGTAAATAAGATGATAGGCTGGAGAGAACACTTTATTAATTATACAGCACTGTTTCAGTCATTGCTATTTCCTGTCCATTTCCCATCTATTTTTTGTGTTTGCTCTTGTGTTTACTCTCTATATTTCATGTATACTCTTGTATAAGTAGTATCATACAAGTTTCTGAATGAATGACTGGAGAAGAAAGGATGGGCAGTCACAGAGTCCTGTCCTCCCCTGTCATTCCCAGGACCTGGGGGCACTGTTCCATGTCTGTGTCTGAGCAGCTTCGACATGGCTGCTCCAGATCAGCCCCAAGGCTGTCCAATTGGCCATGCTGGGCTAGAGTCCAGCAGAATGCCTTTGTTCTGATGTCCATCTGTTCTGCCACTGAAGCCAGCAATAAACTTGGTGGTTGTGACTCATAAACACAGGACTGCCCCAGCCTTGACAGGTCATTCCAACAAGCCACCTGGCTGTAGTCAGTACCTCTCCTGTCCCCATCAGCCCTCTACTGAGCTTGCAGAGCCAGTCCTCGGGATATAGAGCTAAGAGCCAGAGCTTACAGAGGTAGCAGCCTCTGTGACATGTTTATCTCACAATTCCTGGTGTCAAAAGCAAAGGTTGTCTCAAAAGTCATTAAGCAAATGCTCAGTGACTCTCTACGGGAATCATTTCTTATGGGAATGGCAGTGCTGCTCCAGTCCTGGTGAGATGAGTGGGTGAGGACAGCATCTAGAGCATGCTGGAGATACTTAATAAACACCACACATCGCCGTATTTCAGTCCTATGTTCAGTACATCTCTGTAGTCCTCAGCATCTATAGGTTTTCAGAGCAAAAACTCAAATGAAGAGAGGTCACGACTGCTTAGTCGCTAACCAGAGACACCTGGTCACGTGTTCTTGTTTGAGTCACTGCGCCATAAATTGGAACACACCGCTTCATACATTTGCATGAGGCACACAAAAGAGGGGTGGAAGGAGTTGACTATCCTGGATGAGGGGGCACACTGTGGGTGGGAACCTAAAAACAGTAATAAAATAGAGTCCAACTACTGTTTATTATCACCTTGAGCTAAGGATTCTAATACTGTCCGTGATCACATGATCCTTCCCATCGGGGTAGGTGATTCCTTCCTCTCTCTACTTCACTTTGATGCGTCCTTGGACCACATATTTTACAAATTCATTCTTTCATTAAAATATCCAGTCAGTCAGTTATTAATACAACAAAACTTTTTGGAACATCTGCTGAGAGAAAGACATTGTGCTTGATGCAGAGGAACCAGAAGATAGGTTCTCAACAGGCTCACACACTGGAGGAGAAAAAACAAGCCACCAATATTTACAATAACAATAACTAGGAAACACAAATATTCCAGAACCTGCCAATTTTGGGAGGGGTGTCAACTTTTAATCAATATTTAATACCATATTTCATCAATTCTAAGAAATGCATTTATTTACATTTTAACTTGCCTGGAATCAGGATTTGCCTTATAATTGATGGCATCTCATAACTATAATGGACAGCAATTTTTCTTTTTTGTTGGTACATAAAACCACAGTGCATCCTGTAGTCACTGGCATTTCAGACTTTCTGTAATATGATAACACAGCCAAGCCCCAGTCTGTGTGTCTACAGAAACTGTCTTTTTTTTAATGCAATATTTATTGAGGTAACTTTGCTTTACCAAATAATATAAACCCATTTGTGTAGGTTCCCCATTCCTCAAATATATGTTAACACACCCTACCCACCCCCAAATTACCAAGTGTTCCTCAGTATTGTCCATGGAACCCAACCGACACTTGGTTCTACCTACCACCCCACTCCCTACTGGTAACCTCAATTCCATTGCCAATAGGGTTGGTTTTTGTTTAGTCTCCTTCTTTGCTTTGTCTGTTCACAAGGAAACCAGTCTTTGTGAGGTCTTCTTAAAGAGGATTTCTGGATTCCTCAGGAATCACAAGGCCAGCATATTCATCCTGCTTGTTACCTCTGTCTGGGTTTCTCTGGTCATCCATCAGAAACTGCTATCATTTCTCCAGATTTCTACCTCCTCCTTTCACTGATTTGTCCTTAATACCCCAAGTGAGCACTGCCTAGGCTGTGACAAACTTGTGTGGAGGTGAAATAAAACCCTCCCTTTTTGCAGCATGGACTAGAACTGCACACTATGTCGGTTGTACCCACTTAGGAGGTCCTTCCTGACCGTGTCTTCCCACAAGGTCCACCCTCTGCCTGGGCCCAAACTCCGAGGAGAAACAACACCCTTAACAATATGATCATTTCTTCTTCTCTAGACAACCCTGCCCCATGTTGTCACCACTTTTGATAAGTCTTATCTTTGTTGTAATCAAAACATACTAAAGACTTTTCCCCAATGTACCAGCAGTCCTCCCAGGACTTCTCCAGATCCCTGCTCTAGGAGTTCTGCCATGACCTGGAGCATAGGGCTTCCTAAAACTCATCTGCGCCCTGACCTCCTTTAACAATCTGGTGATGTCTATAGACTCAGAAAAAAATAAGTGCTTAAAATAAAATACATGGGATTAAAAAGGATACCAGTAATGCTGAGGCATAGATATCAAAATAACACAAAACACGTTCACGATACAATAGACATGCTTTTGTTATAATACATTAAATCACATGATCTACAAGCAGGTCTAGTAAACACTGATTTTGAAATAGTGAAACACATAAAGTTTATTTCTAGATACCTGCAAAATCTGTAGTGCCCATAAAAATATCTTAGAAGACAATGTCACAGTTACTGCTACTCCTACCTTGATTTTTTTCCTTTTTCATAATAGAAGGAAATACCAACTTTCAGTTAGAGTTTAGTGAAAACAAAGATGTCATTTTAATCAACCCAATTTCACACATCCCCTGAATTATGTCAGAAAAGGTTACAAACTTCTATTACAGAGCAGCAGGCACTAGACACTGGCAACTTTTAAGATGTCATCTTTTAGCAGAAACTGCTCTAAAGATAAGTTCAATGATGGAGATGAGTCAGAGATGTCAGACATGTTGGCCAGCCTCTACTTAACCCTCCAGATCTGTACTCTGCCTTTCTCTGACCTGCATCACCCAGATTCTCTGGCCACCTAACTTCTTATTGAGTTCTGACACTGGGGTTCTTTGTCTGGAGGTTGAAACACAGAAGGAGAGAGGTTGGAGAATTTCCTCTCCAAGAGCTGCATCTCCCCATCTACCAGAATCAACCGAAGGACTTGAAAGACTCAAGTGGACTTCCATTTCGGAAGCTGAGTACCTCTGTGAACTGGGTAGGTCTCCCAAAGGAAAGTCTCAGAGTCCTTGTAAATAGCCATAACGACCTCTGTCCCATCTATTTGAAGGACTGTGCTGAAGATCAGTTTAGACAGCAGAAATTCTGCACAACCACAAATGTTATTATAAAGAAGTTCAGTGCATACATGTGGCAAAGGCAGGGGAGAGTGTTAACCCTTGTGCTGTGGAGGAGCCAAAGGCCCAAAGTAAAGGGAGAGCTGCAACATAAACAGACCAGCATCCCACCTCTCTTCTTTGTCTCTCATAGAGCTGAATGTGCAGTCGAGAAATTGAGGTCAGTGAAAACTGTGGTTCATCCTCTGTCTGATGTCAGCAGTCTGCTTCTGCAAAATGTTCTGGACCAGCTATTTGGGAACCAGACAAGAAGACAGTGGACCCTACTACCTCTAAGATCCTGCGCTGCAGCCATCTGGAAGGAGAAATAATGAACATTTTAAGGGACCAAGGATAGGCGATGCTAGTGAGTCAGCCTTACTGATTTGGATTCTGAGCAGTAGGAGGAGGGGGCCGCAGTGATGAGGACCGAGAGACAATGCCTTTTGCTTTGAGTCCAGGGGTCAAAGACCCAGCTATTAAGCTGGAATCAGCTTAGCCTACTGAAATAATTTCTTAGGTGAATTTCCTGGATCCAATACTTTTTTTTAGCACCGTCTGTTCTACTGTCCTGATTAATCTTCCCTAAAAACCCTTCCAATAGGCCACTGAATTGCTTTAAGTGCCTCTTCCTTATCACCTGTCCTAAGAGGCGTCTATTACACCTTCATTCATTTACAGAAAAAGAAACTGAGGTTCAGAGAAGAGATGTGATTCATCCAAGGTCATGTGATTCATTAGGACAAATAAAATCTAGACTCCTTAGTCTAAACTTCAGCTATTTATATCTTATCCAAATAATTTTCACTCTGTATTCCAGTCAAGCTGCACTTTCTACCATCCCATGCATAGCACAGTACTGTCCTCCTGTAGGTCTCTATTGCTCATCCCCCTTATAGGATAGAGACTTGGATTAAAGCACAGCTCCCTGGGTAGACGTTTTCACATGGGAACAGAAGAAATAATGACAATTGTCACTCTTGGAAAGACTTTCCCAGTTCCTCAGTGTCATGGAAATGCCTTGCCACATTTTGTGGATGAATCAACAGTGTCTGGGAAGAATTTAGAGGAAATTTAAAGACAAATGCAATCAACCAAAGCCTAAGAAATCACTTGGTAACACATACCAACAGGTGTAGAAACAAATATTTCCTTTTTGAGTCAAAGAAAACTTTTTATTGGGTATGTGGGTTTAATAAGAATGGTGTTTCAGCATAATGGAGTCAAGGTTTCTTACATTCTTAATATTCTCCAGATGTTACACACACACACACACACACACACACACACACACACACACACACTTTTAACCAAAGTAATATTTGTGGCTCAGGTTGATACTAATGTGGACCTGCAAATCTAAAGTAATCATGTAACAACAAAAACTTCTGAGTATTGAAGACATTGATATTTTTGCTTAGACCTATAAAATAAGAAGTGTTCAAAGAATGTCTTTGGGTCATAACAAGATTTTAAACCACTGAGGAAGCTTACTCAACCATTTACTGCAACTACAATATAAGCCTTCTTATCTGTTCTTATGGTCCTTAATCAAATCATCTGTTGATGATATAAATAGGGAGACCTAACACTAGGTCTAATACATGATAACTATTCAAGCAATGATCCTTGAAGCAAACCATTCTAGGTAATTGGCTGCATTTAAACCTATTGATTGTTAGTGCTTCTTAAATTTTAGGGAGCATAATAACTATCTGGAGGATTTGTTAAAACACCAATTATTAGGTTCCACCCTCAGAGTTTTTTATTCAGTATAGGTCAAAGGTAGGGTCCAAGATGATGCATTTCTAACAAATTCCCAGCCCAGGTGTTGCTAAAGCTGCTGGTTTGGTGACCACACATTAAAAAACACAGCTATTGCCGCTTGTTCTCTGTATGAAACACTCTCCACCTTTGGCTTCTATGGTAAAGACTCCTGCTGATTTCTTATCCAATATCCTTGCCCCCTTTTACTTACTATTAGACTGTGATTGTATTCTGGGCAGCAATGTTTATAGTCCATTTCCCTGCCTCATTGCTGATAAATACAGTCAATCATATAGATGCAGAAGCTGTCTAATAGGACTTTCATTTATTGTAATGGGGACATGATGGTTGGAGCTCCAGCAGCTATGCTGGACCATGAGGACAACTTTAATAAAGAAGTCGTATGTAAAGGATCATAGAACAGCAACATAAAATGAGCCAGAGTCCTTAACGACAACTTGGAACAGTCATGCTAGACCATCGATTATATTTCTCAAATTTCTTCTGTCTGAAAGAAAAACAAATCCTTAAATGTTCAGACCACTGTTATTTTGGTTTTCCAATTTATATAGTAAATTTAATCATCTCTGATTCAGCCTCCAATGTTTTGTAGTGCTCTTTTTGTCTTCCAGTTTCTCAAATTACTCCTTTTGACCTTTCTCATCCAACCCCTCTCTTCTGTTTTCTCTGATTTGTTTTCTCTTTAAACTTTTCCTGCCTTTTAAACCATGTTTTATCCAAAGATCTAAGTTCACCTCTTCTCTCTTCTCTACTCCATTCTTTGCTTCTTTCTTTAGACTTGTTTTTGACAATCAGAGCCATTTTCATTGCTATAACCATAACCTCTCTTCTGAAGATTCAATTTTGAAACCACAATCTTGCATCTTAAGACAAAGAGCTTCTACACATCTCTACCAAAATATCCCAATGAACTGACACATTGAATGTTTTCAAAACAGAATTTCTGACTTTGCTTCCCAAATCAACTACTTTTCCTTTGCTTCCCAGTTCTCTTAATAAATCACCCTGATTTATACATCACAACCTAGAAACCTGCAAGTCATCTTGATTTCCATCTTCCTTGGCTTGATAGATGATCATTTATAAATGCCATCAATTCAGTATCTGTTATTTATCATCCTACCCAACTCTCTTCTCTATTCCAACTCTTGTTGTACTTCAGCTCTCCATTAGATTTCTAACAGTTCTTTCTACTTCTACTCCATTCACGGACATCTGTGAGTATGGGTGAAGTACCAGTCTCTTGATAGTCCTTTCTTAGTCAACATCAGAATCCACGAAACATGGACCACTATCTGACACCACCATTTCTTTCAAAACATAATTTCTGCTACTTCCCATCACATATTTCATCTAAACGTCATCTAACCTATCTGATTTACCATCTTAAGTATTTAACCTATAATTTCCTGTTGACTGTTGTTTGACAGTTTATTTGTTGATAATTCTTGCCACTTCCTACTCTCTCTTGCATGAATCCTATAGATTCTTTAGGTCCAACAACAATGCCATGTCATGACTCCACAAAATCTTCCACGGTCTCTTGAGCTAAATGTTTTCTCTCTAATACTGTATTACTTTATGCGTACATCTTAAGGCATTAACTTTTCTCTTTGGATTATGGTAATTAAGATATATACCTTATTTTTTAAACTACACCTGTCTTATTCATCTGTGTGCCTTTCAGAGTAACATCATGATATGTTATCAATAAATATATGCTGACTGAATAAACAATATTTTACATGTTGAGTGCATTAATATATATATGTATATATAGATAGATAGATATTCATGTCAAATAATTCGCTTATATGACTTACAGTTTGACTTTATAGAACATTTAGAGTTTATCTTCTCATCTCTGTGGTCACCACTTCCTCCATATCCATTTTCTAGCCTCCACTACAAACAAAATTGACAAAGAGAACGAAGAAGAAGACAAGGAAAATAAGACTTATGCCAAAATCTTCACTGCTTGAAAAACAAACAAAAGGAAAAGGTTAAGCTGCAATTCAGTTTTGATATATATGAAGGAGGGGATTGTGAACATTTTTTTTCTGCAAGGGGATATTTTTATTCCTTAAAAGTTATGAAGGATTTTTCTGAAAAGAGCCCAGTTGTCCCCCTGCATATCAGACTATAGGGACTTCCTATTTGCTCTGCATGTACACACCGACATGGGTTCATTACAACCTAACTGGACTTCAGAGAGGTAACATGCCCAGCTGAAATAGGCAATGCCTTTCAAAGACTCTCCTGAAGCATTTTCGAGAGCAAACCTCTCTCTTATTCATTGCAACCTGACGGGAGAATTCAAGTGCCATGAATCACATACTGAGATTCATTAACCATGTGTGGTGCACAGAATAGGACATCACGCCCTACCCTAGCTGTGTGAATAGCTGTGTCCTCTGCACCACTGGCCCCCAGAGACTTTGCAGGTGGGTTCCCTCTCTCCTCATAGGGACACAGGGACAGTTAGGTACAGGGAAGAGCACATGCTTGGTCTACTGAGCTGGAAACATGCTATTTTACCATGGTGCTATTAGCAGGCCCTCTAGTTCTGAGTATTCTTATCAGAGTATAATCTGCATCAGGACCCTCGTTTACTGTCATACAGAGAGTAATGGTAGTTAAAGGGAACTTCATGTGCTTTTTTACAGCTGGGTCATAGTCTAAGGGAAAAAAATTCCTGTCACCTGACCATCCATAAAGAGGGTGTGGTTTATACCTGTTCGATGACCCTGAGGGTGGGGAGGGAGGGAGATTTTTCCTCCTTTTGCTCCTATTTATCTTCTTCCAACTGAATACACCCTGTGTCCCAATGAATCAGCTTCCTGCTGAAGAGATGGGGTTGCACTCTAGTCTAGGGGGAGGGGAACGGGTGGAAACCGAGCATCGCCCAGGACCCACCTCAGTCCTCTTACCCCTTGGGAAGAGGGGAAGCATCACACATCTATCTCCTCTTCTATTCTTGCCTACAACTTGCTAAAACTCTGCTTTTAAGACCTTCTTCCTTTAGTGTCTCTTTCACCTCCCCTTCCCAGGACATGCCATCTAGTGATTATGGGCTCACAGGGTAACTTTTCAGATCTGGGGCTCATTTTCCAGTTTATATGGAGGGCAAGCATCATCCCTTCCATCTCCTTTCCTTTCCAGACTATTTTGAGAGGAAAATAAGACCTTGATGGTAAAGCACTAGAAGACATCTTAGCTACCCAGTTGCTAACTCTGCAGATGATGAGTAGGGGGCATGTCTCAGAGCCTCTAGTCTCCAGACTCTCCACCAAGCTGACTGGAGTGGTAGCATAGTGGCCTCCAGAGGACATGTACACCCAGAACCTGTGAATGTGACTTCACTTAATAAAGAGATCTTTAAGGGCGTAATAATTTTGAAGATCTGAAGTCAAAGTAATTCTGGATTAGCATGGGCCCTAATGTCAATGACAAAAGACCTTATAAGAGACAAGAAGAGGCAGAAGCCCAGTAACATGGTCATGTGAGATGGAGCAGAGATTGGAGTGAAGCTTCCTGGAGACTGGGAACTCCTGGAATAACCAGGAGCTGGAAGAACAAGAAAGAGCTCTCCCCTGGAGCCTTCAGGAGAAACTTGATTTCAGAATTCTGACCTCTAGAACTCTAAGAGAAAATATTTCTTTCTGTTAAGTCACCAAGTCCATGGCCATTCATTATGGAAGCTGTGAGAAACATCCTCTCAGTAAGAAAACATGATGCATTGGTGGAGAATTCCAGTCTTGCTAGAACATCCCAACAATTCATAAATGTGCAGATTGCAGAGTCAGATAGAGCTTCGATTTGAATCTCAGCTCTACTACTTTGCAGTTAATGTTCTTGGATCTTTGCATGTCCTCTGAGGTCACCAACCCTCATCTGTGGAAAGCAAAGGTTGAAACCTCCCTTCAGCGGGTGTTAACAAAGAACAAATGAGACAAAGTCCAGAGGGCTAGCTTTATCCACTCTCAGCTTTCTCTTCTCTCCTCCTTGCTCAGAAAGCTCTGCTTCTTCTTTCTGGTGATCTATAAAACCGAGTCCCAACTCCATAGCATATGCTTAAGATTCTTCACATTTTGTCTGTCACCCACCCACCTTCTTTCCTACCCTCATTTCCGTCAACTTCTCCCAAAACTTCTAATTTGGTTACTTTCTGAATGAGGTTTCTCTTATCTCCCCAAATCTTTACACAAGCTCCCTACACACCCCCATGCCACTCCATCCTCCACCACCCTTAAGCGTCCTGCCTGCATCGCCTCTCCGTTGTCAGGACACAGAGCCATTTGGATTCCGCTACGGTGCACTAGGAGGTGGAAGACGGGGAGACAGAAACGATCTGTTCCTGTGCCCTTGAGTCCGTTCACTCCTCCCTATGCCTCCTCTACTAGCCCAGGCTAACTTTTTCTCTGTGAGCTTGCTCTTAGCAACCCCTTCCTCACCACCATCGCACAGCTCACTCACCCTGTGGTGTAAAGCCATGACAAGAGCTTAAGTACTGCCTCCCAAAGGAGATCCAAAATGCTAAGCCTAAGTTTCATGCATCATCAAACAGAAGAGATCTTAGGGGCAAAGGAGAAAGAGGAAAGTCTTTTCTAAATCACACCCAGTAGCTTCTATCAGGAGTGCTCCTGTTCCTAGGACTAGGAAACTGCAGCGTTCACCTCCCTCTCCCTCCACCAGCCTCACCTTCAACGTCCAGCTTATCGGCCTTATTCTGAGATTCGGACATCATTGGTTCTTGCCTTTCCTTGAATCCTTCCTTTGATCCTCACCCCACTTTTTCCCTCCTTTTTTGTTCCTGTTACTTCAGGTTCTAATTGCTTCCTGTCGGGGGGGCGGGGTCCATCCATCTTGTTCACTGTATTCAATTAGCGCAGCTCTCAGCTGCCCAGCTCCTCCTTCTGGCCCCCTCCCTCCTTTTCCTCCCCCACCTGTCACCCTTCAGGAAGCAATACATAACACCCTCCAGCCTCTGCAGTCTACTGGCCACCCGCCATTCCCAACCTGAGTCTCCATTAGCTGCGCCAAGGAAAATGAATAAATAAATCTCCTAGAGGGGACAGAAAGAGAAGGAAGTATCCATTCAGAGCTAATGAAGGTCACCTCCCAGCCAGGCCTCCTACCCTCGCTTCTAGGAAATGAACTCAGTACAGGGGCGGTAGCTTCCTGCTCAGACGAGAATCCTGTGCGTGTCTGTGTGTGTGCGCACCCTGGGTACCTTCTAGGTGCGCAGCCTATTGTCACAGTCGTGATGTTACTGCAGCTCAGTTTGCTCTTCACGCATCTGACAATTTAGGAGCTGGAAGGCACGGTGCCACTTGTGGAGACGACAGTGTTGCTCTGATGATTAGTAACACGGCATTCCAGGGGCTCAGGTGTTATGAAGTCGGGCACCATAGGCCGGGTAGATGGACAGAGCTATCATCACTTCGAGAACTGGGAGACCATCTCACCCAAGACTGGAGGTGACAGTCGAGACACAGCTATTCATTCCTATTCTGATTTTCATTCATTCCGCAGTTGTGGCCTGGCTTCCTGCCAGGAGGTGCATAAAACCACAGTATATGTGAGCCTGGCTCTCTCATTTCATTTGCAGTAAGTTATTTGATACATAATTCAATATTAACCTCATGATATAATATTTTTATTATATACACATACATATATACATACATATACTTATTGGGAAGTTAAAAAAAGCCTTTATATTGGCTTTTATTGTAAAACAAAGTAATTTCAAGCTTGTCTTCTTTACAGGATCAGTTCCCCTGGGGTACACTCTCACTCTCTCTTGATTTAGGGACAGACCTTGACAGGCATAATTTGAGACACTTTGCCCGCAGCAGCCCTAGGCTGAGCCAGTGCAATGGGTTTCACTCCACAGTCTTTCATCTACAGATTTTCGATGGACATATATATCTTATGATGCAGAATGTAGACTAGAGCATGTGTAATCTAATTTTGATGCCTCCTAGCCACCGTACTCTTTTCTTTCATTACATCTTCATTAAATTTACCTCTCATATCACTTTAGTATGTCACCTGAACTAGTCTCTCTCTCCATCCTTGTTGACTCACTAGTTGGTACTTCCATTCTCCAAGTCCTTTGGCCAGAAACCTGGGAAAGCCATTCTTTCTTAACTTAGCCCATGACCACCTACTCTCTGCCCTATCCAATCCAATCCGTCACTCAACTCAAAACAGATCCAAAATACATGCAATTCTCTCCATCTCTGTTCTGCATTCGCTAGTCCAAGCCTCTGTCATATCTCACCTGAGCTACTGGAATAGCATTCTAGCCTTTCTTCCTTTTAAACTCATGTTTCTCCCCCACTATTTTCCATACATCAGTATCAGGGGTCTTAGTATGTAAATGTAAATCAGTTATTTCACTCCAGCAAATGTCCATAGGTGCAAGGCAAAAATCCAAATTCCTTGCACAGTCTCCAAGACCCTACATGGCCTGACCTGGGTTTTCCAGAACATCTTCATCTGCTATGACTCATCTGTACTCACTACACTCCAGCGAAGCCGTCTCCTTCCCAGACCTTAAACATACGGAGCTCCCTCCTGTCTCAAGACCTTAGCACAGGTGAGATACTACATCTGAGAAGTCTTCGCAGGTCACTCAATAAGTGTCTCCCATTTTCTCTCATGGCATTTTCTTTATAGCACTTGCTAGTATGTTTGATTATTAGTTACTATTGTTATTTTATCGTTGTTGCTACATAATCAATGCTCTCTCCCTCTCTTTTAGGAACATAAACTCTTTCAGGACAGAGATCCTGTTTTGCTTAGCATTTAATTAGCTGTGATTACCAAGGACCTGGTAGGTAGAAGGTGTGAGGCTTTTTCCTTCCGGAATGAACATGTGAGTCTGCTCTCTGTACTGCCAGCTGGGATTGCTTTGGTTTAGTCAGAGGGGCAGCAGTTATGATACCCGCTTTATGTCAGTTATGATGAACAGCTGAACAACATAGGTAAATGGATATTTTCCCTTTGACTGAATGTTTTAGTTTACTTGAGCCGCCCTGTCAAACAAAAGTTCCCTGTATTCAATTCAAATGATTGCAAATAGAAATGCATAAAATCAGAATCACAGTCTTTAGAGTCAGCTCTATATAAATGCAAAGCGTGGCTCTTACTTGACAGTTTTGTAAGCCAGACTCAGTCTCCATGCAGAATGTAGGATGCATAGCATCACCCATGTTGCAGAGTTATTTTAGCATTAAACAAGCTCATGCACATCAACTTCTTAGCCCAGTCTTTGGTCTTCAGTGTGTAGTCAAGAAAGGTGTACTATTCTTACTATTTGGCTAAAAAAAAGATGAATTCTTTCCATTTGCAACATGATGGCACTAAAGGGGTTATGTTAATTGAGATAAATCAGAAGGAGAAAGACAAATACCAGATGATTTCGCTCATATGTGGACTAGAAAGAAAGAATGAAAATGGACAGACAAAACAAACCCTTGGATTTGACAACAGAACTGAGATTGCCAGAGGGAACCACACGAGGATGGCGGTCCAATGTTTGGTGGAGGGAGAAGTGAGATCATTTGCTGAGGAGGGCACATGCACCCTGAAACTTATGTGCTTTTGTGAAACAATGTTGTCTTAATAAAAGCACATATATTATAGAAAAAAGAAAGACATATTAGTCTTACTTGTAATACTATTGGTAAGGCTTAGAGAGTCAGTTGGTTTTTTTTAGCCATTGTGCTCATTAGCCCTGGTTTCTATTTCCCCTTTTTTCTTAAATGATAGAACCAGCACACACACACACACACACACACACACACACACACATGCACACACACGCACACACACGCGCGCACACATTAGCTGGACACATAACCAATCATTACATGCTCTATTTCTCAGGATTGTGCAAATTGAAGCTGCTTTATGACTTAAATTCTTGCCAATAAGAAAAAAATGACATGCAAATTTCATGCCACTTGCTTAAAGGTAGTTGCTTGCCCTCAGGCCTTTTCTTTCCCTTGCCTGCAGCTGGAGGAGAGATTTGGTCAAGACCAGTTCCTACCATGTAGCGGAAGATGATCCCCAGTGAGCAGAGGAGTGAAGACTCAAAGGCAGCCGCAGCCCCATGACACCTCGAGGAGCATAACTCCTGCCAGTCTGAGCTGATCCCCTCTGCAGAGACAGGAAATGCAGACAAACGTTCATCTTCCTTAAGGGAGTGTACTTCCAAACCACCTTGTTATAGCAAAGGTCCTAAATTATATGGCTTTTTATTGGGATTCCTAGTAAGAAAAGAGTATTGAAGTTCGCAATTGTTTCTACCTAATTCTCTGTCTCTCAAACAGCGGTGCCAATGAATGTGATGGTGAAGGCAGTTGTCTTGCTGCGGTCCACCTTGGAGACTAAAATCTATCCCTCCACTTTATTATCTCATCTTAAATCTTTCCACTGGCCCCTGAGTCCTTGCTGCCATAGGAGCTACCAAGCTTGGCCAAGTCACTCTGATTTGTGAGCCTCTATTTTCACATCTTTAAAACTGGTCTCTGCATTACTCCTGCCAGCCTCACAGATTTATCAGTGAGTGATAATCTTTGGAGCGTGCCCACATGAGGAAGGTTGTCACCCTAGCACTGAGCCCCCAGGCCATAGAGGCCCTGTGGGTGCCACTTTCACAGGTCGTCTCAGCTGGGTTAGAGGGGACCTGCAGGTTACAGGTTAAGGAAGGATGCCTCTTTTCTAGTACAGGTAATAGCGGTGCTTTGTACATTTGCCATCATTTCAGACATTTAGACTCTTTCTTAATGAAGATGTCCCGCTGGAGCATGTCACCACAGTTCCTGGAACACATTTGTAGCTTAAGAGCCAAGGTATTCGATGTTCTTGGAGAGGACGCCAATAGAAGGAATGAAAGGACAGAGAGGGGTGGGCAGGGACAAAACAAAACCCTCAACTCCTCACCAGGAGTCAAAAGTTGGAATCCAATCCCAGCCCTGACAGCACTGACACAGCCCAGCCTGTGACCCCTCTCCAGGCACAGGTTTTCTGCAGGCTTCATTCGGGAAAATCACTGTGTTGCAACAGGGAACCTAGCAGTTACCTTTCCTGTTCTCAGATTCTTCAGTTCTAAGCATTGTGGGAAATAAAAGGTCAAGGGCACCAGGAAGTAAGGCTGAAAAGAAGAAAGCAGAACTCCGACAAATGAGAGCTAACTTTTTCTTAGCTCATTTACCTCTTTCTTTCTGTTCGCAAGATGTCACCAAGCCCTGCTGCATGGATGATGCTGTGGGGATGAGAAAGAACAGGCTGCCTGTTTTCCAGACCCCGAGAGCAGAGACCACTCTCCCTGGGGCACAAAATGGAGCTAACAGCTGTCCACTGTGTGTCCACTGTCCATGCAGAACCATAGGCAGTCAGACAGCAGCCTGGGAGCTGCATGCAATGAGTCCATCCACTCATCCATAGTTTTCAATGTGCACTTCAAGAAGTGATAGCTGAAATCAGAGTAGTAAGAAGAATCACCAACGTTCAAAAATAACTGATGACTACAAACCTCAGCCTGTTGCATTCTAAAGACCACAGAACTGCTGAGCCAGAACCAGAAAGATAAAGCAGCAGCATGAACTAAAAATCTGGTTTCTTGCCCAAGTTCTGTCACCAACTGCAGTATCTGTGTAACACTGAGTGAAGCACTTTCCTCCTCTGAACCTCAGTTTCCTGTTCTTTCAAGTCTATGTTTGAAATGGATTGTCTCCGAGGACTCTCCTAGGTTTGATGTTCCCTGAGTCTGTCTGTGATATTATTCTATTAGGTAGTATTCCCTTCTAATAACACAGCATAATGAAAACTCCCCCAAGCTAAATGCAACACCTCTGCTTCTTCGACCTGGCTGATTAAATTAGTGAAAACCAAGCAGTTCCTCACTGGAGAGCCTGGGAAATTGCTGGCTATTTGGGGAAGATTTTCAAAGTTAGCACACAGTTGTTCTTGGCTGGGCTATGCAATGATCTTGAGTTTTCTTTGAGGTGTGAGTGAGCCTGTAGTGGAGAAGTTCAGCTATGCAGAGTACAGTCCAGAGTCTTTTTGCTTTTTCCCCACAGAAAATGCTTCTCAATTAAGGCCTTTCATAGCAATGGATGCAATGGAAGTTCATTTATTTTTTAGGCCATGTTTTATATCTTCATAGTCATTTTAATTATATAAGGCTGTAGATAGAAGCAAAATTTAAAAAAATAAAAATCTGAAAAATATCTTGAGGTTCAATTGAATTGGCCAGTTATTCACAGGGTGCGAGAGTCTGCAGAGGACCATTCGGCACCGCCCTTCAAGAACCATCTCAGGGTGTGGTGCGCATGTGTGGCAAAAAGCCATTGAAAGGTAAATCTCTTTCCGTGAAGTCCTTTGAGTGACACGTTCCAGATAGGGCCCAGGACACACACCTCTGAAGTAGGTGTAATTGTCCCATTTCATAGATGAAGGCAGCAGGGATTCCAAAGCGGAGCTAATTTGTTCAGACTAGAACATCAAAACCCTGGTCTTAATCATTCTGAAGCCTGGGCTTTTTTGCCAAGACCATTGGCTCTCGAATTGCCAGGTAAGAGAGAGCGAGAGCCCTGGTATAATACCAGATCTCTTCTCTTTGCACTTCTCCATGAAGCTAGATTTTAGCAATCTATTGGTGGGAGGTGCAGACGCAACGTGCGGGTCCGCGACTTGCGGGTCCAAGATGGGAACTGCTAAGGGGTGGAGTTCACCTCCTCTTCACCCACACGTCAAAAGCACCCTCATTTAAGAACTGTAGTTGTTGAAAAAGAACAGAAACCAGCACCTTCACAATTGAAGGGACACAAGTCACCCAAAGGGTAGGAGAAGCAGAGAAAACACTCTGCCCAGTACAACCCCTTGGTGTCCTTGGGGAGGGACCGGTGATACTCATCCTCTTCCCAGGGCTGAAGTGGGCACCCTCACACTTGGGACCTGACTGAGAGCACTTAGAACCTGGGTGAAAACACAGGAGCTTTTCCTCAGAGAACACGAGGACCTGGGGAGCAGAGACGAGTGGCCGGACCTGGGGAGGAAGATAAAGTGCACAGCACTGCCTGAAGGACTTCCACGCATGGAAACAAAAACTTCAGAGTGTAGAATAAAAAAAGAAACTACCTTTCCTGTGAATGGAGATGCTGCTTGGTGTGCCCTCCAGATTCTTTCGTCTGTGTGGCACCGCTGGGGTGGGTGCCCCCCAGGCCTCAGCCAGAGCGGGAGAAGCCCCACCCCTGTGTCAGGGTGTGTGATGCTCTGGACGTGGAGAGAGGCAGCCAGCTTTGCAACCCCAGCACCGGGAGATGAACACTTAGGGGCCAAGAGTCCTTAGCAGCCCTCTCAAGGAAAATCACTAGAGAGACTACAAGAGAATAGGTCCACATCCACCTCTGGCTACCGCTAAGCAGCTTTACATATCTGCCTGCCTCTTGTACCCTAAATCAGCTAAGCCCCCGTTCCCAGGGCCCTGGGCTTTGTTCTACATGGATCATGCTGGCGTTGCTGCCCAGTTAAAGGACGGAGGTGTGGGAAACATGCTTGACTGAGGCTGGTTCCCCAAAACACCAGCAGATCCCCAAACCCTTCTCACCTGCTTTTGGTGTATGGCCAGCCTGTAGACTAGGCCCACACCTCCTTAACCTCTCTTCATGCCTCTATTCATGCCAGTGACACTGGGGACCAAAAGTTCTTTGAAAAGCAAATCAATATCACAGTTAGACTGTAGCTGATGCAAAAAGTAGAGACCAAGTCTATTGGGAAAGCTCCAAGGCAAGATCTTTGTATCCATGCCTAACTCCAACCCTGAAGGCTGGACTTGTGAGTCTTAACGCAGTGCTCTTCTAGAGCTGCAAACATTCTGACTCGTGCAGCGGCCTCAATCTACCAGCATCCTGGGCCAACACCTTAGGCCTATGCTCTGGGACCACATACACTAATACAAGGCCATTATGTATGGGCATGGAAGGAAAGTAATTAAGGCTAATCAATAGAAATAAACACAGAGCTCAAAACAAAATTAAGATACAGAAAAATACACCTCAAGTTACGGAACAGAAGCAAACCCCAGAGAAAAATATGATTGCATCAGAATTAAATCAACTACCTGAAAAAGATTTTAAAGCAACTATTTTAATGGTTCTCACTGAAATCAGGATAGCAATGGATGAACCAAAAGAGAATTGCGACAAAGAGAGATTAACTATGAGGCAGTTCTGCACAGAATTCATGGAAGTAAGGATAAAATAGCTGAACTAAAGCACACACCGGAGGCTCAGCAGTAAGCTAGAAGAAGCCTCCATAAAGTCATGGCCGAGAAGACGGGGCAGTGGAAAGCACCCAGCAGATCAGCAAAAAGAAAACATCAATTAAAGAAACAAAGATGGCATACACTACATATGGGAGAGCATCAAGAAGAACAACTTTCAGAGCATAGGGGTCCTAGAAGGAGAAGAAAGAGAGAAAAGGTAGAAATTTTATTTGAGGATATAATAGCTAAGATCTTCTCTATCTTCTCTAATCACAATGGCATAAAACTCGAACTCAAACACCAAAAACACAGAAAAGAAATGAAAAATTCCAGAATGTGTGACGGTTAAACAATACTCTGCTAAATTACTACTAGGTAAAAATGGAAATCAAAGAGAAGATTAAAAAAATGTTGAGAGACAATTGAAAATGAAGACATGAGCCAGCAGAACTTACAGGCACTGCAAAATCAGCACTGAATGAAGAATGTACAGCAATACGAGTTTACCTCAAGAAGTAAGACAATGCTGAAACAAAAAATCTAACCCTATACCTAAAATAATTTTAAAAATGAAGAACAGGTGAAACCAAACAGTAGAGGAAAGAAAAATATTAAAGTTATTGTAGAAATAAATGAAATAAAAGTAAAATAGACAATTCAGAAAATAAATGAAACCAAAAGCTAGGTCTCTGGAAAGATAAACGAAATTGCAAATCTTTGCTAGGCTTAATGAAAGAAAGAGACAATTGTAATAACGAGAATCAGAAAGAGAGCACTATGACAGTTACCTGGGAAATGTAAGCATCATACTAGGCTACTATGAGCAACTATATGGTAATAAATTGTACAACCTAGAGGGCATGGCCAAATTCTTAGAATCAGAGAGCAGACCAAAAATGTATCAGGAAGAAATAGAAACCTGAGCAGACCTATCACAAAGAAGGAACTGAAGAAGTCATCAAAATTCTACCAAAAAATGAAAGTCCAGGACCACATGGCTTTATTAATAAACTTCACCAAAACTTTGGAGAAGAATTAGTACCCATTCTCAAACTCTTCCAAAAAATTGAAGAACTGGGAATACTTCCAAACACTTCTGATGAAGTCAACATCACACTGATAAAAACAGACAGAAACATCACACACAAAAATAAAATTTTTGAGCCATAGCTCTGATGAGTAAAGAGACAAAAATCCTCAACAAGATATTAGCAAACAGAATTCAACTATACATCAAAAGATCATCCATCATGTCTAAATGGGACTTATTTTGGGAATGCAAGGGTTATTCAACATGTATAAATCTATTAATGTCATACACCACATTTTTACAAAGAAGGAAAAAATCTTATGATCATATCAACTGATGAAGAGAAAGCATTAGACATGATTCAGCATCTACTTACTATAAAAAATACTTGTTAAAATAGAGATAGAAGGAACATATCCCAACAAAATGAAAGCCATCTATGATAAACTCACAGCTAACTTTGCCCTCTAAGGTGAAAAAGTAAAAGCAAGTCCTCTAGAAACAGGAGCAATGTAAGAATATTCATTCTCACCACTGCTGTTCAACATAGTATTGGGAGTCCTAGCCAGAGCAATTAGGCAAGAAGAAGAAATTAAAAAAAAAAAAAAAATTGGAAAAAAAGTAAATCTATCACTATTTGCTGATGATATAATAATATATGTAGAAATCCCTAAAGCTGCCACAGAAAAACTTAGAATTAATAAATGAGTATTGTAAAGTGACAGGCAACAAAATTATTGTTTTAATTAATTGTTTACACATTGAAATAAATTCATATATATGATTTCCCCACTCCTCATATATACAACACACTCTGCCCTTCACAAATCACCAGATGTTCTTCACCATTGTCCAGTGGGCTCTGCCACCATTGCAACAAAATTAATATACAAGAATTTATTGCATTTTTGCATGCAAACAATGAGATAGAAGAAAAATAAATTAAGACAACCCCATTTTCAATCAAAACAAAAAGAATTAAATACCTTAGGATAAACTTTTCAAAGGAAGTGGAAAAACTGCAATGAAAACCACAAGTCATTGTCAAAAGAAATAGAAGAAGACACAAAGAAATGGAAATTCCATACTCATGGTTGAGAAGAATTAGCATTGTTTAAGATGCCCAAAAGCAACATGTAGACTTAGTGCAATCCTATCAAAATTCCAATTAACATTTTTCAAAGAGATAGAAAAAAATATTTTAAAAATTTACATGGAATCACAGAAGACCCCAAATAGTCAAAGCAATTGTTGGAGAAAAGAACAAAAGTGGAGGATTTTCAGCTATTCTACAAAGCAATCCTAATCAAAACAGCATGATACTGGAATAAAACAGAAACACAGATCAGTGGAATACAACTGAATAGCCAGAAATAAACTCATATCTATATATCTGTATCTACACACACACACACACACACACACACACACACACACACACACACATCCAGTTAACTCATGACATTGGAGTCAAGAGCATATAATGGAGAAAGGAAAGGTTTTTTTTCAACAAATGTAGCTGGTTAAACTCAAAAGCTTCATACCGAAGAATGAGGCAGGATTGCTAATACTAGACACAAAAATTCATTCAAAGTGGATTAGACATTTGGATGCAAGAGACTACTGCATGCATAAGCATAGAAACCATTGGCAGCATGTCCCATGACATCAGTCTTAGAGATGTTCTGGGGACTCTATTCCATTGACGAGGGAAACAAGCAAACCAAGTAAATGAGACTGCATCAAACTAAAAGGCTTCTGCACAGCAAAAAAAAGAAAAAAAAATTTTCAGAAAAATGAAAAGACATCCTACCAAATGGAAGAAAATATTTGTACATCATGCATCTGATAAAGAATTACATACAAAATACATAAAGAACTCATAAAACTCAACAACAGAAAAGTATAAAATCCAATTTAAAAAATGGACAGAAGCGCTGAGTAGATATTTCAACAAGGAAGACATACGAATGACCAATAGGCAATGAAAAAAGGATCCAACTTTTCTTGTTGTTAGGGAAATGCAAATCAAAACAGTGTGACCACAAACCTGTGAGAATACCTGCTATCCAAACACTAAAAACAGCAAGTGTTGGTGAAGGTGTAGAGAAGAGGAAATCCGTGTACACTGTTGACAGGAGTATAAAGCAGTGCAACCATTATGGAAAGCAGTATGGAGATCTCTCAAAAAATAGAGAATGGAAATTCTACATAATCCCAAGTATCCCTAAATATTCTGATATTTACCAAAAACACTAAAAACCACAACAGCATTAATTGAAAGAGATATGTGCAACCCTATATTCATTGAGCATTATTCCTAGTAGCCAAGAAACAGAGACAAGCAGGGGCAGTTTCAAAAGTCAGCAAATACATGCTGGTGACATTGAAGGAAGCCCCTTCTCCTTAAAATAATGTCTTCTCCATTAACCTTTTGACAGTACATGGCGTGCCACCATTCATTTATTTTTCCAGACATTTTTTTATTTTTTGGAAGAGGTACAATTGCAAGAACTAGATTAGACAGCTCTGACAGAGCTGCAGAAGAATGGCAGTCCAGATCATGAGACCCTGTTTAAAGACAAACAGGTGAAGACACCCTGTCAGGCAAGTAAAAGGCTGACAACTCCATGAGCCTGGTGGTTGGTGATCAAAGAAAAGCGTATTGAGTAGAGATCTATTTGCATGAATATGTGTGCACTCTTGCAGGGAAAGGAGTTGCTGTAGAGAAGTCCCCTCATCTGACTGCCCAACAGAGCTTGTGGAAAGGCCAGTTCTTACCGCTGTCTTTTTCTGGTTTTCTCCACGTGTAATGTTCCTTCCCCCAACTGTATGCAATTTTCTTTAAAACTTCCCAAATCACCAGGCATGTTGATGAACCAGTTGCCCAGAAAAAGAGAGGCACAAATGACAACTGTGCACCCAGAATCCAGAACAGAATTAGGAATCGAGGCTTTTTTCCCATTCTGATTCTGCCACTACTGGGTGAATGGACTTAATGACTCTGTGGCTCTGTCCCCCAGTGTTTAATTAACTACAGGTTCCCCCAAATCATCTCAATTCAGTCTTTTTAAACTTACACTTTCAGGTAAGTTCTTCGAGTCACAGGCAACGGGCAACAGTAAGCAATCTGTGTGCGTATATGTGTGTCTATGTATAGTATAAGGGTGATAAAGCCAAGCTAAATCTCATTCATTCATACATACAACAAAGAAACATTTCCAGAGTTTCAGACATGCAATCAGGTCCTCATACCTCAAAACAAACACTATGTGTACTTGTTTAAAAATATATGCTAAACATTGGTGGGTCCTGGTGGAGTAGCAATTAGGTCCATCGCTTCCAAAGGAGCCAAAGTCACAAACCCCTGGGTTTGAGTCCCAGGTCCAAGGAGGAACAACCAATATAAACAACTAAGTAAAAATAATATAAATTATTTTTTGAATATGCTAAATATTATAAATTGGAGGGTGTCCCAAGATCATGCAAGTGAATGCAGTACAAGGATATAAGAAAAGGAACCTGACGATGGGTAGGGTATAGTGGGAAAGTTCATCCCAGGAAAATGTTGTATTTGAGGAAGAAGAGAGGGAAAAGGTCACCTTGGGTTTGAGTCGGCTCCAGCATCAGTTTTCCTTCAGGCAGAAGTTGGCTCAGGAAAACAGAGATTTCTCACTATTTCCCTATAAATGGGCTGGGACATTTCCCCCAAAGCACTATGAAACATTAGGACATTCTCTTACTATATTTATATGGGAAAGAAAGAAAGAAATTCATAGTCTCCCTGGTTCTTTTTCTCTCTGCTTTCCATTCCTCTTTGTGGCTGGCATGCTATTTCATTAAAGAGGAATGTCCTATTTTTAAGAGGCGGAAGGCAGTGTGTGGGGTGCAGGGTATACTAACAAATTTTGATGTGGAAAAAAGGAGACATACTCTTTCTTCCCATGATAAAGGAAAAGCAAGTCAAGAATTTCTCAAAGTGATGCGAACATCTCCAGGAGGGAAGAAATGTCTTCAGAGGGCAGCTGCGCATGTGTCTGCTGATGATGTGGGAACGAGCAGCGATGCCTTGAGTCGCCTATCATTTTCTACCAGCGCCCCAGATCCCTAGGAATACCCAGATCTCTGCAGTGGGCCGGGTCCTTTCTCCCAGAGTTGGTGCTTACATCCAACTCCTCCTGCACGATGCCAATCCTAGTTCCCTCTATCATTTGATATGCATGTACTGATTATTTCCACATGCTAAGAGGCTCTACATACTAAGAATTTAAAGAATTCAAAGACAAAAAAATTAAAAATTGCCTGCTGCAAGTGTATTAGTTTATTAGGACTGCCATAACAAATATCACAGACTAGGTGGCTTACACAACAGAAATGTATTTCTCATGATTCTGGGCACTAGAAGTTCAAGATCAAGGTTTGGTTTCTCTTGAAGACTTTCTCCACGCCTTGCAGATAACCAGATAACTTCTGTGAGTGTACACACTTGGTGTCTCTGTGTGTCCAAATTTCTTTTGCTTGTAAGATCATCAGTCAGATCAGATTAGGGTGTAACCTGACAGTGTCATTTTTACTTAATCACCTCTTTCAAAGTCCTGTTTCAAAAGCAGTCATATTCTGAAGTACATATGCATTTGAGGGGGACACAATTTAGCCCATAACAGCAAGGCTCAATAAAACAAGATATCAAAGCCAACCAGTGTGGGGAAAAAGGTTCAATATTTTTTGTAAGACCACCAGATAAATGGACTTGGCTGGACTTGGCTAGAGTAGGTTTTTCATTGACGTTTACTGAAGTGACCTCTTCTAAGGTGTCTGAGGAAATATGCTCAATTCCAAGCTCTTATTCAAGCAGATATTTAATATGCAAAAGTATTTCCAGGCAGAGGGAAAAGATGATGCAAAAGAACAATTGTGGAAAGCTCTTGGTGAAAATATTGTGTATAAGATGATGCTGTCTAGAAGTGGGTTAGAGGATAAGATGGAAATGTTGCGTTGGGTCCAGAGCGTCAAGGATCTGGCTTGTGTGTTAAGGACACAGATTTCATCCTTTAAGATCAACAGTGGAATTTGGGTTGGGAGAAGGGAAAATATTTTGATTGGATGATCTTTGTTTTTTTAGGTATAGTACTGAAGTAGCAATATGGAGAATGGATCAAAGTGGGTGGGGAGGGGGTGGAGAGAGAGAGAGAGAGAGAGAGAGAGAGAGAGAGAGAGAGAGAGAGAGAGAGAGAGAGAGAGAGAGAGAGAAACCCACTTAGGAAGTAATGAGTGCTTTGTTCAGGTCATTTTAGAACATTGAGGAAACAGAGATGAAGGTCAAGATTGCCCTCACTGCAAAGTAATGATCTTCCCCAAAAGACTCGGGACAATGCTCTTTTGATATCTCAGCAGAGACAAATACCAATGAGGTTGAACGAGCTCATTGAACAAAGATGACACACTCCCTTTATAAAGGGCAGCAAGCACAGAGCCTTTGGTTTTCATTGTGCTTGACCCAGACCCTTGTTGTAGAAAGGAAGAAATGAGATCTGAGTTCCCAAAAGCTATATGAGGAGTCCCTATGCTCTTATTATCTACTGAACAATTAGATTGCTTCTTGCGAAGGTGAAACAGTTCCTCTTTCCATTATAGAATTCTTGGAAGAGAAACACGTACCTTCTGCTGGCTACTTAGTGTGTCCGATTTTAAATGTCAAGGCCAGGACCTGAAAATAATGATAAAAATGTTTTCTCTAAGAGGCAAGTCAAGGTGGGTCCTGTTGACTGGAACAGATGACACCTCTCCAATGTTGGAAACAAAAACATGGCTTCTGTAGATACAAGAGCAGACCATTTTTCTGTTTAAGAGGGCCATATGATTTGATGTTTTTTCTTACGGTTTTTCATTCCTTTGCACGTCATTTGTCTAGCACCTTGTTTTAGTCAAGCTGACAGAGACTCTGATAGTACTAAGATGAATGTGACCAAGTCCAGAGAATACTTTCTGTTTGACTAGGACCAGGCAGATGTAAATGAATGGGTTTAAATACCATAAATATATATACTTTATTGGAGCTATGAACTTAAAGGAAAAGCAGAGGAAGAACAGAATCTGATCAACTGCTATCCTCAGGCAGAGCATAACACAATGCACATGGTATATTGAATTACCAAGATTTGATACATTAGCCTATATGGGTACCTAGGATTTCTACATTAATTATTACCTGGGTTAATGCCTGTTAAATCTGAGAATGTTTTATTCTAATCATATCCTAACACTTCAGCTCAGTCACTCAAAATGACCATTTACCCAAATGCTGTGAAAAGGCTTAGAACTGACAATCCATTAATCATTCAACCATTAATTAAGTATCTCTAAAATGGCCTAGATTTGAGCATTGTAGGGGGAATACCAGAGCACATAAAGAAGAGAAGAATATGAGTAAGAGGATTAGCATCATTTGACTGTCAGGCATTATGTTGGGTATTTGACACATATTGTATTATTTGTTTCTGAAAGGAAACTCTATTGTATCTCTTTTGTATCAATAAAGGGACAGGTGACATGAGCTGCTCAAGTTCACGGAGTGAGGGACAGGTCATAAGCATTCAGAGCCCAGGTCCAGTTCATCAGTCCCTAGTATTTTACCAAATGTTCTGGGGAAGTGTACTCTGTAGGACAGGAAGGGTGGTGGGAAAATCCCTGCTATTAACCGAGCAATATCCTGGGTTCCTGAGTGGAAGGGAACATCTACGGCAGAGTTTACCATGTCTGGGATATTCAGAGGTCAGAGGTGCAGAGCACACCTCCCTGCTTCTAGGCATGTGGAAGCCTGTCCTACCCTCTACTGCATTTGTGGCCTTATTGAATTGACAATAAGAAAGTCGTGGACACGTGTTCTGTATATACATGCCTGCATTGCAAGTTTCAAAATCCTTTTGAATGTTATTCTTACCATTCATTGTATTAACGAATATTTCCAAATCAGAGAAATTAACGCATTTGGAAAGCATACATGAACCCTCACAGTCTCAAAGTCATTGATGAAAAGATACAGCTTTCTGTTTCTGTCTCCTAGGATTTGACTGCTGGTGACCTCAACACACTGAGACAGTCTAATTCCCTGTTGACCAGTCAACTCTGTGGCATGTTTTCAGTGAACTCTTCCTAGAAACTGCCACCTTTCAGTCTCAAACTTAAAACCATCTATTTTATAACACATTCTAGAATATTCAATTTAATCTATAGTGTTCCGCAGTCATTTTTCTCTCCTGTTTCTGACACCCAATCTAGTGTTCTTTCCATTATATCAGATCACTTTTCTAAAATTGGCATATTGGAGGAAACAGTTATCAATGGTACAACTGCTTTTGACAAAACAGTAGCAAAATCTTAAGCAATTTTATGAAAGGGCACTCTAAGTAAGTAACCTGAAATGAAAGCAAATAGGACTCTGCAGAAATTCCTTAGAATGGTTCTAAGTTCCTACTCCCTGTCATTCTCTCTATCCACTGATTGTATCCATTTTAAAGATGTGGAAACTGAGGCACAGAAAATTCTTATGATTTTTCTAAACTTAGAACTGCTGTGGATTTGAATCCAGAGAGAAGCTGAAAAATTTGAGTTATTAACCATCAGACAAAATTCTCTCTCCTGCTCACTTATGGCTTCTAGGGGTACACCATCCAAGACAGGCCCCTTAAGAGGAATACCTGCTTCTTTCCAGCAGAATGTACCTTCCTATGTGATAAACTGATACATGCTAATGAATAACAATGAGCTAACTTCCTCTCTCAGTTTACACTTTTAACAGTGGTCTGCAGAAAAATCTCTTTGCATGAATTTAATCTAAAGCACTTGTGTCAAGCACAGGTCCCATGAGAGATCTTGCAAAAATTTTCTCAAGAGAGTAAACCCTCACATGAAATATTTGCCTTGTTTCTGATAACTAACAATACCCTAAGATTACATCTTCCTTCTTAACCCCCTACTGAAGCAACTGAATGCTCAGGCAATGCAGAACCCATAACCTTGCAGGCCTATATTCTAGGCACTGTACCAAGGGCTTCACATATGCTATCCTATTCAATCATCACAGCAATTCATTTTACAGACGAAACACTGGCTCAGAGAAACAATTACTGGTTAATCATCTTGCCCAAATTCTCCACCTAGAATGTGGCTTAAAAAGTTGGGATTCAAAACAAGTTTGTTTGGTCCTATAGCCCTCGTTTTCCTTTCTTTTTAAAAAATTGTTCTATGTTCTCTCATATATATTAGCTCATGTTTGGTTGGGAGGAGGAGTGGTTCCAAGAAGGGCCACTGGTGGTATTACACAGAAACAGGATGGAGGTGTATGTTAAACTCACCAAACTTTAATGGAATTTGAGTGGAATGAAGGCTGGCTTAGAGACTGGAGGCATGTTCCATCATTCAAAACTTCCCCTGTTGCTTAGTACCTTTTAAATTAGAGCAATCAAACAAGATGTTCTCTGAAGTGTGACATGACCCTACAGGCAACAGAAGAATGAGGACTAACAAATAGCTAGAGTCAAGACAGACTGCCTTTTGTCTCAGGTTAATTAGATACCAAAAAGATACAGAAGAAAAAGATGAGAAATGCAGAACTTACATTGCTACCAGCCCCATATTTCTCAAACTTCTGCTTTAAGCAAGCCATGTAATGACTTCCCCATATATGCATATCACTAGGACTCTATTATAAACTTAATATTTTTCTTTAAATTGATTAATTTGTTTTACTGAATTAAAGAGCTTTTTTTTTTTTGGTTACAAAAAAGTTGATATGCAATAATAGCACCCTAATCATATAGACATAACTCAGTAAGCTTTTGAAAAGTAAACCCTCCTCTGTAACTATTATTCAAATCAACAAATAATCACCAGAACATGAAATCCTCATTCTGCCTGTTTTTAAGCATAACACTTTTCTTATCCTCAAAGATAATCACTACTTCAAAAACAACAAATTAATTGGTTTATTTTACATAATTATTAAAATTAAAATCAGATATTATGTAATATGTGCTTGATTTTCTGTTAATCATATTGGTCATCATATTTGTTTGCAGCATGCAGCAGTAACTCATTAATTTGCCTTTGCTTCAAAGTATTTCATTACAGGAATACACCATAATTTGTTCACTAATTCCACTGTTGAGAAGCATTTAGTTTATTTCTATAATATTGCTAATATGAAACTTTGCATAAGTTTTCTGGTGTGAAAATATAATGTTGGAATGGAATTACTGAGCCAAAGAAAGATAAGTTATCTGTCAATTTGAGATACTTTCATATATCTATATATATATATCTATATATATATATATAGATATATATATATATATCTCACAAATACTGATAAAAGAGTTTGGTGCCAATTTATATTCAAACCAGCAGTGTATGGCAGTCCTGACTGCCCCACATCTTTATCAGCACTTGCTATTGTCAATCTTTGTGTCTAGTCATTCTGGTTTGGTGCACTGGCATTGCATTTTGGTTTTAATTTTTATTCTGATTTTGTTGAATGGGGTTAAATTCATTTGTATTTAAGTATTCTTTTTAGAGAAATTTTTTGAAGTTCAAGTCATTCATCCATTTCTTTTCCTTTGGGTCATATTTCTTTTTCTAAGTTATTTTTAATGATCATTTATGTGGTCTGGACACAGCCTTTTGCTGATAATGTATACAGAAATTATTTCATTCTGTGACTTGCCTTTTCACTTTTTAAATGATGCCTTTAGATAAACATTCTTAAGTTTAATTTATCTTTTTTTTTCTTTAAGATCAGTGCTTTCTTTTTGTCAAGAAATCTTTTCCCCCCTTAGGCTCATGAAGAAATTATCATTACATCTTCTATATGCTTTGCATTTTACCTTTCACATTTAGATATCCAACTCATTTGCAATTGATTTTTGTATATAGTGTGAAGTATTGGCAAGATTCATATTATTTCATATGGATTCCTAATTGACGCAACACAATTTATTATTTAAAGTGTCCTTTTTGCCTGTTCTCCAATGCCATGGGTGCCCATATGCTGTGAATCTGCTCTGGATCCCATATACTAGTCCATTAATCTACTAGTCTGTTCTTGCACAAATGCCAGTCTTAGTTAATGTAATTTCATAATGACTCAGGATATTATGTAGTATAAGAACTTTGCTGTTATTCAAGACTGAATTGGTTCAACTTGGTGGCTTTTAGAATGTAAATTTGAGAATTATCTAATCAATTTTCACACAAATACATACATACATGCATACATAAACAAATCATCCTGTGATTTTGTTTGGAATTATATTGAATGAATAAATCCGTTTGGGAAGAATTGACGTATTTATAGTATTGAGTCTTTCAATCCATGAACATTGACTATCCCTTCTTTAATTCCTCTCAATATTTTGTGCTTTTCTACATAGAACTGTGGTACACCTTATACTAGAACTGCTTCAGAAACAAATGTTTTTGTTCTGTGAAACAGTATTTTTGGAATTTCATTTTCTAATCATTTGCTATGAAATAAATGAAATAGATTTTTGTATGGTGACCTCATATTTATTGATCTTACTAATTTCCATTTTTAATTTGATACTTTATCAGAAAATTATTTTGAAGTTTATACATACATAATGATGTTGTCTGTGAATAAAAACAAGCTTACTTTTTCCTTGTCAATCTTGATGTTTTCTGTTTATTAACTTGACTAGGATATCCAGATATGTTCATGTCCTTATCTTCTGACAATTTCCAAGGCAAAAGCCTTCCGTATTTCATCAATAAATATGCTGGTTGTTCTAGGTTTATAGGTGTGTGTGTGTGTGTGTGTGTGTGTGTGTGTGTGTGTGTTATTAAATTCAGGAGATTTTTGTCTTTTCCTAGATTGCTAGGTTTGTTAGTTTCATCATGAATAAAATTTAACTTGTGTCAAATTTAGTCTTCTGCATCTATTTTAACAGAACCATGTGCTTTTCCTCTTGACTGTCTTTATGTGGTTAATTCCATTAATTGGTTTTTCAGTGTTAAGCCATTTTTGCATTACTGGGTAAAACACAAGGAAATGATTTTTCACTTTTACCCTGTGTTTTACTTTCTAATAGTTTAAGAATTTTTCATAGATTTTCATAAGAAAGACTGGCCATTTTTTTCCATTTATAGTGTCATTTTCAGGTTTTGGATTCATGAAACAATTTAAGAAGTGTTTTCTAATTTTATTTGCTTACAAATTGTGTGCAAGACTGATGTTATTTCTTCACTAAATGCAAGTAAGTGTTTATTGATGAAGCTGTCTCAACCAGGAGAGTTCTTGCAATAAAGTTCTGATGTTCAATTTCTTGAAAACATACAGGAATGTTCACATTTTCCTTTTATTTTTCTGCAATTTTTGAGAATTAGTACCTTTTCTATGGATTTGTAAATTTTGTATAAGCTTTCAAATGCATTGCTATAATGCTGTTCACAATGTCCTTTTAAATATCTTTACTTTTATTCTGTAGAATATGTGATTCTACTTTTCCATTTCTGGCATTGGTATTTTGTGCCTTCTTTAATTTTATTGTTCAGTTTTGCTATGATTAATTATATCTAAAATTAATATGTCATTTGAATGAAACAACTTAATATATATTGATTCCTTCTTTGGTAATTTTAGTTTCTGTATTAATGCCTGCTCTTAGTTATATTATTTTCTTCCATTTTATTTCCACTCAAAAGCTGTTTGTTTTCTAACTTTTTAAAATTGCTTTATTGTTTCACATTGCTATATCTGATGTCAAATTTACCTTTTGAGAAGGTGTTTAGTTCAATGATTTTTTAATTATTTTCTTATATATACATTTAATGTTTTATATATATATTCCTTTATTCATAGCTTTAGTTGTATCTTACAAGTTTTGTCATATTATATTTCACTGTTATTTCAAAGTATTTTATATACTGGTAATTCCTTAATTTGTGAATTGTGTAAAGGTATATTGTTTACTATCCAAATATTTATGTGTTTTCTCATTGATAGTGATTGAGTTCTTAGTTCGACTTGGTTGTAGTTAGAAGAGATATTTTGTATGACCTTTAAACCTCAACATTTTCTTGAGACTTGACTTATAGATAGCATGTGGCTAATTCTTTTAATTCTACATATGTGTTTAGAAGAATCGTTGGGTGCAGTGTTTTAAATGTTATCGAATTCAAATTTGCTTATCATGTTTTATACATCTTTTAAAACCTTGCTGATTTTCTTAATTATTTGATCTATCAGTTATGGAAAAAGGTATTGAAATCTTTTCTTATGATTGCAGATTTGCTTATTTCCTATGTGTGTGTGTGTCAGGTATGTATAATATATGCCTGATACTGGGTACATGTCAGCTTTAGGTATATAGAAACTTACTGTTTTAAAATAGCTCCCTTCATTGACAAGAGTGATACTGCCTTAGATTTATTTTATCTGATATTTTTGTAGTGGCACTTCATTTATTTTAATAATGCTTTCATATTGTTTTACAATCCTCTTGTTTTCAAACTTTATATAATTATCATGTAGTGCAATTTTTAAAAAAGATCCACTTTAACTGTCATCTTTAATGAGTTTGTATATGCCTTTTATTAAATATATTCACTCGTAAGTATATAAATAATGGGTATATTTGTATTTCATTCCCTATCACTTTACTATCAGTTCTGTCTCATCTGTGTCATGTTCCTTTTTTGCCTCTTGCATGACCTTCTGTAGAATTAATTTTCCCAACCCCTACAGTAGCATTTTAAAGAAACTTCCTTTTACTATTAATTTTGTTATTATCATCGACAACACTTGTAACCTTGAATTACTCAAGTCTAACACACATTGATGTTACTATTACTTTCCGAAGAATTCAAGGATCTTAGAACCTTCTGCCCATTCACAACTTACTGCTTTTTGTGCTATTGCTGCCATGAATTTAATTCTATAAGATAAAATGGTTATCATTCTTAATTGTCACATACTTAATCTTCCTGCTATTTTTTGTTATTTCCATTTCTGTATTTCCTTATTTTTATCTGAAATCATTTTATGCAGGAATAATTTCCTTTAATATTTTCTTAACTATGTGTCTTCCAGCAATGGAACACTCAAATTTTAACTATCTGAACATAGCTTACTTCACACATTTTTTAAAGAAAAATTTTACAGGTTAAGAAATTCAAGACTGACAGTTATTTTGTTATGTTGATGGTTTCTTTTCTTTTGACTTCTATTGTTTCTGTTGAAAATTCATTAATGAGGTTATTGCCATTGAAGGTAATGTGTTTTCTTTCTCTAGTACTTTTACTCTTTTCTCTTTATCTTTATTGTTAGCATATTTATTGTAATAAGCCAAGCGTGGTTTCTTTCTATTTATCCTGCTCCATGTGCATTGAACTTCTTGAATATGTGGGTTGGTGTCTTTCATCAGTTTCAAAACTTCTTGACTATTAGCTCTTTAGACAGTGCTACTGTACCAATTTCTATTCCCTCTTCTATGGTACATCAATTACATGTATATTAGATATTTTTGCTTTTATATGCTTTATTTCTCATTATATTTTTCCCTCCATGCTTCTGCCCAGATATTTTCTACACAGCTCTCTTCTGGTCCAATAACCTTTCCTTCAGTTGAATTTAGTCTGCATTCTTAATTTTATTATAGCTTTTTTATAGTTCTAATCCCTGGTCTTCAAGGATCTGCTGCACTTTTCTTTTTCTAAATTTTTAAGTCATTCATTTTTAGATCTTTCTTCGTTTAATATAAACTTTTACAGTTATAACTTCTCTAAGCACTGATTTAGCTACTTCTCATAGATTTTGATATTTTGTATTTTCATCATAATAGGGGTCATATTATCTCCTAATTTCCAATGTGACTTTTTAAATTCGATCTATGGAATAGCTATAGTGCTTTACCCAATTTCTCATTGCTACAAATTTCTAGAATTCTTACTGCTATCAATTCCTCCTTTTACTCCTTTGTAATCAGAGAATATGCTCTGTGTGATACCATTTTTTAAATTCAGTGGAGATTGTCTTATGTCCCAGTATCTAACCTATCTTGGTAAACACACTGAGTGTACTTGACAGGAATGTATATTCTGCACTTAGTGGGAATTGCACTATCTTTTCCTTTTCTGATATGGTGATTATGTTTTTCCACTAATTGCCAAGATTGAGGTATTAAAATCTCAAGCTATGACTGGAAATCATCTATTTCTTCCTCTGTAAATCTGTTTTTGCTGCCTCATGTTGCCTGCCCTCAAGCCAAAAACTGTAAGAAACATAAACTCTCCTATCTTGATCTCTCTTCAGAATATCAATGCCTCGCCGGAATTTTCTGCTTTGGTTCACACTCTGGTATCCAGTATATAGTCATTATCTCTAGGAGGGTTAGTCTGGAAGAGCTTACTCAACTGGCCTAAGCAGAGCTTCAGATGATTTCAAAAAAATATTTTCCAGTGTTTTAGGTAAGTTTGGTGGGAACACAGATATATTATAATTTGGTCTGCCATACTAGAAGAAAGGCTCCAGAATATTTATCTTTAAAGGACATCTTATATTACCATAAATGGAATGGATACAGCAAAACAAGTGAAATACAGCTATCGAAGCTGTGAATGTCTATCCACATGTCACCTAAGCATAAACTTGCTAACCTGATCATATCATGGATAGATGACAGTTCAAGATCTGAAGGGGTCTCAACTGCTCCAACGCCCTTCCAAACCTGAAGTCTTTCCACAGCATCATTACTGGGTGGACAGACGCTACAGCTCATCCAGTGACAGAAAACAGCTTATTAGCTATGAAAGTAATTGATTCTGTTTTTGGAAGTTATCATTAGTACCATCACCTTTGTCACCTTAATAAGAGTGAAATTTGCACCCTTATGAATTTCACTCATTGATTGATCATAGTTCTATCCCTTGAAGTCTTGCAGAACAGTCACATTTTAATTTATATTATGATCTCCTAGATATCTGCATCTTTTCAACTCCTGTTGGTTGGGTGTACTTATGCTCCTGAAACTCACTCATAATGTTAATGACAGATATTGGTGTAAGTTCTTTTACAAGGAAGGAATTAGGAAGTAATAAAGGAAAGAATTTGACCTTAGATTGTATTGATAATTTTACTGAAAAAAAATTAAAATTCTATCAAAGAAACAGTCCATTAGCAAAATTTATCCCTTTGCCATCTTTAATGAAAAAGGAAAGAAGATGTAAAAGCAAGAAGAATATGGGAAATATTCTTTATTTAGGAGGGAATTTTAAAAGGTTACCTATAATGTTATTGGAAAATAGAGTCAGCTAATGGATCCTCTTTCTTCAGAAAGCAGCAACCTTATGTCATCAAAAATAGCAAAGCATCCATTTCTCTTTTAAAGCTGAACTTTAACCTCTCTTGTGATTAAAACTCTTTTCCAGTTCCTACTGAAATGTTGTCTTCTGCATGTTAAGTTAATTTTCTCTTGTTTTGCCAGTAGTGCACAAAGGGAACAAAATAAAGGAAATGAAATATTAAATAAGCAAGCACAAAAGAGAAGAAAGAATAAGGGTAAAGAAGGAGTTAGAAGGAAATGAAGCAACATTTCCATAAGGAAAACAGGTGACATGGTGTCTCCCTCTTGGGGGTCGTACAGACAGTTGACAAGAGCAGCCTTTTGGGAATCCGGAGTTTGAGGTCCACAGTCTCACTGACGAGTCTCATTATCTTTGTGAGCTCTGACTTTATTTTCCTGCATCTTAATAACTGCAGAAGGAGGAATTTGATTAGGGGAACCTCAAGACCTTCCAACTCAGTCACTCACTCACTGATTCTCATTGTTCCCAGTCTCCACTTTCCAATGTGAGATACGGAGTGTGGACTAGTGATTTATTTTGTGGATCTCCTGCCAATTATGATTCCATTCTCATCTGAACCGTGACCTCCCTGCAAACCCTGGTAAAAAATACGTTCCTTTAGGTTTATTAATTTTTGTGCATAGAAAACTATCTCCAACTTTGTTGTGTGCCTCTTTTATTTATTTTTAAGATGTCCATAAAGTCAATTGGGGAAGATCACCACAGGTGGAAAGATAATCACTGTCATCATTTGCAAAGTCATTCTCTCAATTTGCTCCAAAGAAGCTCATTTCTCACTTTTGGACTCATTGTTGAAGACTTTTGGTAAAAATCTTTTAAGCAATGGGAGAAATACCAGTGGAATTCTCTTACCTTGTTTGGAGGTGGAGAGGTTGGACATGGTAGAGCAGTGAAATACAAATCTGATGCCTCATGATTATTATTTTGGCAGCAGTTCCAGACTTTAAAACTCATTCACAGGCAGATCCTGAATGCTAACCTGCTTGCTGAGTATGAGCTCTAAGTGGCATTTAAATCTATGTCTGTGCTAGAGAAAGGGACATTTGCATGAGTGTACCTTTGTGACTGGATGGAACTCAAATGAAATGTGCAACAGAACATCAGTTGCTCATAATGTTCTAATTTAGCTTTCTGCGGTTTGAGTGGGCATTTGCAGAGTCTTATTGCATGATTAGAGTGTTATAGAGTCTTACTAGAGACTCAAGGCTCAACTTCTTTTTTCCCTGTCTCTCTTGATGCTGCAAACAGAAGTAGTTTTGATTGCAGACCCTTCAATCTTTGGAGCAATGTCAATGACTTGGAAGAATTTCTTATCAACCTGGCACTGTGTGACTTTATTCTGCCTGTTTGTGATACTTCGCTTACCCGAGACAGTCATGTAACTATGTAGGCTGTGTCCTGACAAAGGATCCAGCTGAGATGAGTGGGTGCTGAAATCAGTCCTTCATCCATGTACCATGTGACTGTTCTGCTAAGAGGTGCATTCACCTAGAAAAGACTCTGTCACCTAGAAAAGCATGCAAATGACCCACAGATGAACCTGATCCTCCTCTAGCCACATCCCACATCTCCTTCCTTCTCTCACCACCCTAGGACAAGTTGGAGCCCAGGGACGTGCACTCTACAGACACTGCAAGTCTGAACTGCTAGTCGCAGCACTGAACTAGAGCCAGGAGGTCCGGCTCACATCTGAGCTTCTTGAGTGAGCTCAGGCAAGTTATCTGAGTACTTCTAGGCCTATTTCTTCATCTACAAAATGCTGCCCTTGCAAGGCTGTATAGTTGCAGTTGGGGTTTAAAACTCCGTTTTGTCACTCACCCACTATGTATCCTTGGATAAGTTAAATAAACTCTTTACTTTATCTCAATTTTTTAATGTGTAAAATGGAGATAATACCTATCTATATATCAGTTAGTCCTTAGAAAGTCTATATATAAGCATATATATACACATATACACACATATATACATATGCATACATACAATATATGCATATATGTGCCTGCTTATATACATAGATGCAGACATACACATACATACCTATATTCATACAATGCTTAAAGCAGTGCCTGAACTAGACCATGAATATTATTTGCAGTGCCTGGTACTCAGTAAGCATTTGATAAAGGTTATTGTGTTGATAGTAATAAAGATGATGGTCTGTAATGAAAGTTCCCACCTGCCGACATTCCTTCCTTCCTGTGCTGGGAGTTCATGGTTCCACAGGAGCCCTGCTTGGGTACTCTCTGTTGCTTAGCATAGTTTGCATTCTGAACAGGGCCTGAGGACAGCCTGCTCTCAGGGTGGGAACAGGGGCAGAGCTGTCAGTGAATCAACTGGTAAATATAGCAAACCATCAGATGGGCTGAATACATGGGTGTGTCTGCCCGTATGTGTTTGTGTGTGCTGTGTGTGAGTAGTTGTATGTAAGCTTATTTTAACTTGAACTCAACTTTCCTTGGCTCCAAGAACCGTTAACACCTTTTTTTTTAGTTTTTTGGGGGAACTCTAGGCACAAAGTTTTTAAAGTAAAAGACTCAGTGATTCTCTTTCCTTACTTTTCCTACATCACTGGAGTGGAGACAAGAGTGTTTCCAAGGAGTCGCGGTTAAGAGGATAAAATTTCCTTGCCCCCTACTCCATCACACTGCACCTATCCTGTTAGCGGGAAATACAGATGGTATCAGGGCCAGGAGGACAGATGAAGAGACCTTTGTCAAGTTCCCCCAGCCTCGAATTCTGAGGAGAGATGTGTGAGTATCACAAGACATTTTATCATGTTGTCATATGTGTGGTTGGACGTGATGCGGCTCCTAATTAGGAGTGGTGGGGCTGGGTTCCTATTCTACTAGCCATAGGTCATTGAGAAAGCTGCTTCGAAGTGCTTCGAAGCCTTTCCCGCCCCCTTAGTACCCAGGAAGGGCAGTAAACAGAGGGTGTGGTCAGAAGACTGGTCTAATCCTCAGTCCCACTCCAAATCCCCAACCAGAGGTAGATGACTGTAGTACTCAATGGAAGGACCTGTGATGAAGGAGTCCTGGGTTCCAGTGGGCTTTCTCCTCGTGCATCTGCATCCGGCATCCTTTTTCTCAGCAGGCTGTGGAAAGTGCAACAGCCAGACGTCACTTTGCTGAGGAGAGTCACATAGCAGTCAAGGGTCGGACCACTTCCATGGTGGCACTTTACAGGGAAGGTCACCTGCTTTTCATAGAGAAGTCACGAGACAGTGGCTTCTAATGAGTGGGGGGTTCTCACTCACAGAGGTCACTGGTCTACTGAGGGTGGAGGAAAGCAGAAACTACAAAATTTCCAACTGTGTTGGAATAGTGCTTCTTTGTTTTCTTATGTATATTCTCAGAGAACAAAGAAATGAAGTTAAGTCCTTCTGACACTTGGAATAACCAAGGAAATGAAAAACTCAACAAGTTCTCTACTTTACAAGACAGTGACAAGGTTCTTACTTATTCATGTTCGTCATTCTCCAGCTCAATGGTGAGTCTCTGGGTCGCAGTGCCTTCCAGGACTCCTCATTATTACAGCAAAAACTGAAACCTCAATTTTCTCTAACACCCCCACCCCCATTTCCTCCTGAGCATTCAGGTGTTCTTGAGCATCTGGATCCCTCCCAAGATGAAGGAAGTCACCATGAAAAGACCCGGTACCTGGAGTCACAGGTGGATGGTCCCCAGTCTTCTCTTGGGGCTAACAGACCTGCTCTATGGCTCTCACAGGCTATAAAATCAAAGGCATCTGCAGATTTTGAAATATCCAAAGTGACCTTGATTCTCACTTTCATCTTCTCGTTTGCTTATCTGGTGAATCAGCTGGCTGGTGAGTGGACACAGCTCAACAGATGACTGGAAGATGCTGACTGCTCCCAACATTGGCAAATATGAATCTGAAACATGAAATGTTGGCATATGCAATGAGAGGGACAGCCTATGAAGTATTTTATTGTCCGAGGTGGAATTAATGACTGTGCATATCTATGTCAAATCCAGGCACTAAAACTTTACAAGTTCTTCCCCATGAAATATTTTGTTTATGTTACATGGATCTAATCTAATGCTTTTTTTCTTTTTCTTCACTTCCCCACCCTTACCCTTTTCCCTGCCCTCTTTGTCTCTTGAGGCCTATTCCCTTTGGAAATGCATTAGTTACCTAGGAAACCAGAATGTCATTTTTTATGAGTGAAGTTTGATGCAGCATAAAGTTAATTTATAGGGTGGTTAGGAATTCATGTCATGACTGGTGAAATAAGAGACTTTATTATGATTTCTATATCCACCTGTGTGGTAGGAATACCTACCTTCTCTCTATCATTATGGGTAATTTCTTGAAGCATAATTAAGAAAATGTACCCTATTTCATAAAATGAATTGGTTCATTGTTGTTCAATTTAATTCGTTACATTGTTCAATGTAAACCTCAGAACATAATTAGCAAAAACAACAAACCAATAATATACCAGTCTGTTAAGAGCTGAAGGATATGGTAGAATTTGCTTCTAAATGATGAGGTGGTTTTGCCTTAGAGGCAAATAATGAGTAAGATGAGATTTGGAAATCCTTGAACTACATCTTTCATTGCTCTCTGAGGTCTGCATTAGAAAGCTACATACATTCTACTTTATTCTGCTCATTTTTTTCTGCCTCCTTCCAAAGTGGAAAACATACCCATGGAGTCACATTAAAGATATATTTCAAGAGAGCTTACAAATAATACACAGGACATTATAAGTCAAGGAGTTATGCTTCTTTCTAGAGGCTGAGATGCCCACACCCTCGGTTGGTGGCAGTGTCTTCAGCAGCCGGACTGTTCGACTGGAGTTCGTGTTCCTATAGAGCCAGACACTGCATGAACGTGCGAAATTAGTGAGTTCATTCGGCTCTTAGAATGCTTCGAAGAGACTGACTTTGTTTCTGCTATTACAGATGGCTTCTGAGAAGTTAAAAGAACCTGTCCAAAGACAGGGCAGCTAGGAAGTGAAGAAGGCATCGTGGACCCAAGTTACTGTGACTTCAGAAGCCATTCTTTCAATGAGGTCTAGTTGCTGATCTGTCACTATGTTGTTTTGTTTTTTCTGGGGAAAGCCACTGAGCCTTGATTTCCTCATGTTTGAAACTCAGGGTGGGCACACAGAAGCTTATAGAATTTGATCTCTAGATCCCTGTCTTTTTAGAGATCATTGCTACTACCAGCAAAGCTATACTTTCTCAAAATGATAGGGAAGATCTGGGCTTGCTGAATAAACAAAGGCAAGTCGCTCAGTTTCTGTGGACAACTGCATGTACTTGGGAAAAAAGAGAGAAGACAATAGGAGAAAGCCTCACATGGGACTTTTCAGGGCATTTAGGAGGAGCTGTGAATTGACATGCTAGCCCATGTGACTGCAGTAATGGGTGTGCATGGAATCTTTTGAGTGCCAGGAGACGAGGTAACACACAGCCTTCCAGACCCTTCAGTTCCCAGTCCCTACGCAAATACCTTTTGCATCCACTTTAATTGTTTGCAGAGACTTTCGGGCTCCATCAGTTCAAGCAGCTGTCTCCGTGATTGGGGGTGGGGATGGATGGGACAAGGCAAGAGAAATCAGTGCCATCCTTCTGCCACATTTTCCTATAGTGCCCTCCAGCAGCAGAAGATGCAACCTGCAAGTATTTTAGCATCAGCTAAAGTGTGGAGTATAACTTAAGGATCTCAAAGGCAGGAAGAGGGTTTGGGGGAAGCAGGGACAAAAATTCAAGGCTAGCTATATGATCATGGAGAAAATAACCAAGCTTGTCTTTGCCACTCGTAGTCATAGAGGGTCCTGGAAGCCACTCCACCCAATTCTCTCCTTTCCTGGGTTAACATGTCAGGATGAATTAACCACACAAAGCTGCAGCTACTGCTGTGCAAGCCTTCCTCCCTGGCCCCAAGCTGAGTCCCCAGGGCCCCAGCACACAGTCCGCTTAACTGGAACACTTTGCAGATAAATACTGTCTTCCACAAAGCAAAAGCATAATTCACTCCAGCATGTCCATTTGGTTTCTGTTCAGGGCTTCAACCACAGAGTGGTGCTATTGCAAAACTTAAGGGTGGGCAGGAGGCAGGCTCCAGAAATTTGCATTAGGGCAGAGTCGTAAGGGGGCTTTCAAACACTAGATCTGGTTTCTGTTCTCACAAACCACTTTAAGGAGTCAGGGCCTGACACTCAGATGCAGCAGGGAGAAAAAGAAAGTTCAGCAACTAAAAATACAGTCAACAGATGGACAGCGGAGGCCAGGACCACAGAGTCAACTTGGAGAGAGGCAATTGCTAGCTAGTCAAAACAGACCCAGTTCTGGAGGGATGTCTATGCCCAGCACCAAATACGGGGTGTGCAGGCGGCACAGGTTCATTTATTTTCCAGCTCCTTTCTTTGCTGTCGCTCTCAGTATCACTAAGATCTTTTCCACTTAGAAGCTTCGAAGACACGATTTCTCTACTTCCCAGATGACTCTGTGTTCTATAGTCATCTTTTATTCTTTCTTGAATATATGCTTCTGTTCCTTTTCTTGGTCCCTTCTTTTATCTCTTGGAAGCCAAAAAGAAGACTGTGGGTAGGTCTAGGGTACTTTGAAAGGGAGACCAGAGTGAACCTTTAGTTCTGAGGTAGATAGGAAAACAGTGAAGGAAATAGTGGGTAGCCTGCTGAGGGAAACCAGGGGAATAAGGTCTCTGACAAAGAAAAGGAGCACTGTCTCCCCCTTTGGGAAAAGTGCCTGTCTCACACAGGCTCTAAGAGGTTCCGGACTCTTCCTCTCTCTGGGGCTCAGCCCCTCCCTCCCTCCACCCTCCCGGCCCCACCCCCACCCCCAGCCACACATATTTGGCAAGATTAAGGTGCTACCTCTCATATTACAAGGCAAGCTGATTGCAGGCAAAGACAGACCCTCCAGCTCAGGACAAACCCCCTGGACAGGGAAACAATGCACACTCTTCAGGATCCCCTCACCGGCTCAGTTGGCCAGTAGGTGCAAGGCATCTGCAGAACAAATCCAGTCTTAAACTCACTGCTGTCCTTTCTTCTTTATTGTTTCTTCTGAATTTGCACATTTAGGTTTGCCCGACCCCCGCCTTCTCTCCTCCCTCCAGAATGCTTGTGACCCCGGAGCTGCCGGCAGAGCAGTCCCCACATGTTTTTAACCCATTCCTTGCTACGTCCCTTGATAACCACCTTCTTCCCTGCAATCCTGGGTTCCTGGAAGACCTGGAATTCAAGAAAAAGAGCCCTTAGAATTGGATCCGTGGAGCTGAAAAAAAGGGCCGGGATCCCTCCTTTGAGGCGGGGGAAAGGCGTGGGGGTGGAGGGAGTAGTGTGGGAAGTGGGGGAGGGCAGGGAGGCGGGCTGGCGCGGAGGAGAAAAGAGGTCCCACGGAGCACGCCCAGTCCAAACCTTCACGTGCTAGGTGGCCAGGTGGAGGGAAACAAGCTGCTGCCTCCTCTGGCCTGGAGCAGAACATCGACATTTTGGCACAAAGGGAAGCACTGAAGGAGGACTCTATCTTCCTAGGGAACGTGGGAGGTGCTGCCCCCAACCCACCGAGGGCGATACTGGCAGTTTTCGATGTGGAAGCCTCCAGCCTGGATAATGCTGAGGCAGGTACAATCAATCTGTATGCAGCCCCCAGAATCCCCATCCTTCCTTCACCCGACTCCCGCAGCTTCTCTGGGCCTCCCATTTGGCCCCTCTGGTAGGTGCCCTCCTGCTGCTTCTTGATGTTTGACTGCATTCAAAGAAATTGAATTCGGATTTCTTTAAACCCAGCCCTGGCTGAAACGGAGGGTAGGTAGGCTGCTTACTAGACACCTGGAATGGTAGGTCAGGGAGCAGACGCTCCCTTCCCAATTTGTGCGGGAACTAAAAGATCCCGGCTAGAGATGGGGTGTGGAGTAGCTCAGACTGCTAGGAGGGAGCAGTGGGGATCGGGGGCGGTGCTCGGAGATAAAATCCCGACTCCCCTGCCTGGGGGTGCGAGGCAGGAGCGCAAAATGCTGTTCCCAGGCCCTTGATCTCTTTGAACCCGGAGTGACAGTTCTCCCCATTTCTCTTGATGGCAAAGGAACAAAAGCAAGATGACTTAACTCAGTAAATTTAGAGAGAAGGAGCTCAGAACTTGGCGTCTAATAGGCAGCTACAATTATCGCAAGAGATTTTTGCTCCCACCCCTTTGCTGGAATTGTCTACTAGAAGGAGAGGTTGGTTAGTTGCCTTTTCTGTTTCTCTCCCTGTCCCTGCTGTGTGGGACGGTGGGTGCTAGGCGGGTGCTCAGCTGCAGGGCCCTATCCTAGTTTGGGAGGAAGGGGTTTAGGAGGAGCTGGAGGCCGGTGAAATGGGAGACTGATCCATCCCCCTCTCCCACGTTCGAGCGCGCGCACGTGTGTACACACACACACACACACACACACACAGTTGTCCCTCCTTGGTTTCCTGACCCCCCCTTTCCCCCCCTACCTCTCTGATAGTAATCCCCTCGATTGCTCTCCGAGCTGGGTGCTGGTCTCTGGGAGGGAGCAAAGAGTTCGCTGGGGAGCGATAGTCCTAGGGCTTGTTCCTGTTGTCGGGTGGGGGAAGGAGAGCTGGGTGGGCTTGGAAGGGGGTGGGGAGAGATCTGGAACTGGAAGGGTCTAAGGTTTGGAGGAGGAGTTTGCACTTCAGATCCAAGCCACCAAAGGAAGGGGGCAAAAAAGGCCCTTTTGCCTTGTAAAGAAAATCTTCAATTAATTAAGAACAAAAAAAATCAAAACTACAATTTTCAAGAAATAGAGCAAATAAGAGAAACTGAAGACATTAACACTTAAAATGTAGTGAAAAGTTGACTATTTCGTTTTCTCCTGGATCCCTGAAAGGGAACTCAAGGGGAAGACTGAAGAATAGTACTAATCTGGAAGTTTTTGGTGTTTGGTTGTTGCTTTTTTCCCCCCTAAGAGTGACTAGGAGAAATGACCCTGTTCCGTCACCCCCGTCCGGGACGGGGCCCGCAGACCCGAGTGGAAGAGGCTCTGGGCTGCAGGCTGCAGGCCTGCGCAGGGGCGGCGGGACCGCGGGGGCGGGCGGCGCGGCGCTTAAGGGGTTAAGGCGCTGAGCGCGGAGCCATCTGGCCGGGTTGGCTGGTTATAACCGCGCAGATTATGTTCACGGGACTCAGAGTTGAAGGCTCCTCTCCCTACCTAACAGCTCTGAGCACGGCCCCGCGAGAGAGCCCCGCGCAACTACTTTCTTCCCAGTTCTTTCTTTCTTCTTCTCTTTTTTTCCTCTGCTGGGTAGTGGTGGCGGCGGGGTGGGGGAGACTTTGAATGACCGAGCTCGCGTCCACCTTTCTCTTCATGTCGACGTCCCTGGAAACAGTCACACGGATGCCATGGTTACTTCTGCCACGGTAAGGGGAGGCGGGCGCGCTGCGTGGGCAGGTTCAGGGGAGGGGGACTTAGGGGACTTTCCAGTAGACTAGCAAAGGGGGCCCCAACTTTGCACAGGGCCCCCACCCCCATTGCGAGCCACTCGCTTTCAGGCTTGTGCCTTCCACGAAGTTTGCACAGGAATCTGCCCCAACCGAGGCGCGACACATCCACTCCCCCACACACACCCCACATCCCACACACTCCTCCCCACCTTCTCTCCCCTGTCCCTAGGCTGCCCAAGAAACCGCCCATATCTGGGAAAGTGATCAGGTTTAAGGGATCAGGATTGGAAATGGGGAGGAGGGTAGATGCGAGGGGGAAAGGGGACGTTGAAGGGCAGGAAAGAGATCGAGCAGAACCGCACCCCCAGCCCCCGTCTACAAACGCTCCCGAGCACGCTCCCCGCGCATCTCGTAACAAAAGGAGGTGGCAGACTGATCCCAGCCAGTGACTGGGCCAGGGTGTCTGCTGGGTCGCTCCCCGGCTGGCGCCCAGTTCCTCTACGCGCCGGGGTCTCCGCAAGCCAGACCCTCCACCGACAGGACTTTGGGCCAGGGGAGACAGCTCAGAGCTCCGGACCTGGACCATCGCTTTCCAGTTTTAGGGAGTTGAGAGTCCCTGCCTGCCGGCCGGCGTACCTACTCTGAAGTCCCCTCGCCGCTGCCAAAAGCTTTTCTCCGAAACGACTCGGCCAGCGCCCTCGCCGCGGCCACCCCACCCTGGGTCTCTCCGCAGATGTTGGAGTCCCGAGGGCGGGCTGCGCATCTGGGACCCCGCCGAGGAGCGTCGGGCCTACGGTCCGTGTCATCTCTGGGGAATATTTCGTGGTTACTCCGAGACAGCGCTAGGAAATTGAGCCGCACCCGGGACCCAGGGAGCTAGGTCGGAGTTAAAAGAGCTCACAGCGGACCAAATTGCTCCACTGCCCCCAGAGCGCTCCTGCAACTCTTAATGAAATGTAGGACGCTGGGGAATAGAACGTTAGAGAAAGCTGGGGCTGGTGGGGGAGGGGACTATGCTGCTTGCTTTAGGGTGCGGGTGGGTGAGCGGCACGAGGGCGCTGCTTCTTGTGGGGCGGCGGCTGTGTTCCCCAAGTGTGTTTCAACTGCTTGGGGCTGAGACCTCGGTACCAAATGGGTTGGGGCTTAGAGACTAGTTAGGATCCCTCTTATTAGTACCGGAATACCGAACTAGACCTCCTGGATTCGACCTCTGGCGGTGGGCTGCAAGTTCAGTGTCAGAGTGAAGGCTGCAAGCGGATGCAGCAGGGAGCTGAAGCTCAGACTGGAGAGCTTTCGCGCGGGTGGACTTGTTTATGTGTGTGGAGAGCTGGGGGCGGGAATTGGAGGGGCCATGAAAGGGGTTGGGTGCCACTCCTGGAGTCTGATGTTGGTAACTGCCCATTGCAAGGGTGTGCAGGCCGCCTGCTTTTTAATAAAGAGATGGCTTCTCCCACATAGCAAAACAAGCAAGAAAAACGTTGAAGCTTTCTGCTCCAAAGGTCAGAATGGGAGAAAGTTGTAACAGAGAGATGTTTCAATCAGTTCTCTTCTTCACCACACTCAAAAATACTCCAGGATATTTAACCTGGCTCCCCTCCCTCCTGTCTCCAACTCCTTCCTTTCCTGATGTGTGGCACAAAGAAAATGGAGAGGTAGAATGGGAGAGAAAACTCCCACTGCCTCCGCGCTGGGCTCAAACACTTAGACCTGAGGAGGATGGGGAGGTAAAAAGAAAGCCAGTTTAGTGAACCATGTTGGAGGAAAGTTTGAAAGTCCCAGAGTGGTATTGCAATAAGGAGAGCAAAATATTTGTGATGATCAGGACATATTTAGCTACCAGTGGAGGATTTGGTTCTGTGTGAATCAGGTCTGCTTTCTAGGGAGAGAGATCCTGACCCCTCCAGTGTTCTGCTTGGTCAGGGAAGGATGGGGAGGATTTTGAAAATCTCTGCAAGAGTCTGTGTGCTGGAGATGTGTGTTTCTGTGGAGTCTGTGGGATGGGCATATGTGTGATTAGCAGGAGATGAGCTCACGTGGGAGCATAGGTGTAGTAATGAGAAATCTGTGCCTTCGAAGGGTGTCAGAGCAGGAGAGGTGCAGTGTGGTAAAGACAGATGGCTTGTGCATGCCTGCACAGACACACGGAGTGGGTGTGGCGTGGGAGGGAGGCTGCATGTGGGAGTGGAAGGTGGACAAGTGTGGGGAAGGATTATAAAAGGGGAGTGGAGGGGTGGTTGGGGAAAGATTATCTGCAGAGAGTGGAGTGTGAACTTTATGAGTGTGCACTGGGAAATGTGGATGGGATGGCATAGGGGTCTGTGGGCTCAGGCACTCCTCATGCAGAGAGGAGGTATTTGTAGGGAAGGACCCCTGCTCCCCCTCCCTACCTCCCTAGAGAGGAGGGGATTGGAGAGGATTTAGGATTAAAGGATGTACATTTAAGGGGAAAAGTCCTTGTGTGTTGGCAGAGGGTGGGTGGGGATCAGCGAGGGTGTGAGCATAGAGTGGAGGGAGTAGAAGAATGAATCTTACAGGGATGCATGTTGTATAATGAGCTTCTTATTCAATACGGGAATTCACTGTCACCAATTAATATTGACGATAGTTAAAACATCTAGAAAGCCTGCTGGGTGCCAAGCCTTTTGCTGGGTATGGGGCATGGCATAGCACCCTGGAAACATTCCTTCTAGGGGCTCAGCTGACTGCTGCAATTTTGCCTGGAGGAATGAAGAGCGCTCCATGCTGGTTGAGGTTTCTTCAAGAGCAATAATTCAGTTTCTAAAGATGCTTACGGATCTTGGGGATCAAAAGGAAGTTGATTTGAAATACATTTGTGGTTTTGTAAAAAGAGAGCATAAAGCTAGAGATGCTGTCTAGCATTGTGTGATGGCAGGGAGATGAAGGGCTGGAAACTGAGGAAAGAGCTACGAACCAGGTCAGGGTGCAGGCCCTGGCACAGTGGAGGGCTGGGTGTACAGTGCTTCCTCTCCAGCAGGCGTGGGACTTGGTAAGGGGAGCTGAAATAGTCAGGGAAGGTGCAACTTGCAAGTGTTTGTTATTCTTTCATGTTTCCTGGTTTATGAATGTAAAACAAACCCGGTGTGTGTGTGTGTGTGTGTGTGTGTGTGTGTGTGTGTGCACTCACACACATGCGTGTGCACACATTTACACAGTGCACTCGCACACATGGTGGGGCTGGAGTTAAGAAGTGACAGAGTTTTCCAGGGGTGTGTATTCTGGCTCTGGTGAGAGTGTGCTTATGTTTTTTTGCAGGAATGCTGTGTATTTTGGATGCTCAGATGCACATCTTAAGTAGCAAAGAAATAATAAGTAAACAAGGGCTGTGGCTTTGGAGCACTTGGAGAGGGTGGGGAGGTAAAGTTAGTGGATTCCTACCCTGAGAGAGCTAGGAGGTAACTGGATCCAGCAGCGGAGTTGTTGTCTAGAAGGCTACACCTGCTTGCCTGAATCAGGTGTTAGGGAGCCTCATTTATTGGGTTCCCAGTGTGGGACGGTGAAAGTCTGGAGGACTTCGTCTGATTTAGAGCACTTTTGAAATCATGCAATGAATGGTAGCTGTGCCACTTTGAGGTCCCACCTTATTTTTAGGGGAACTTCATTTACATTTCCGAGGGCCTGTGGAAGAGGACGATTTCTGCTTTGGGAATGTCTGGATTCTAGTACAGCCACTTTGGAGCAGTGTGACTTTGGAAAACTCCCTGATTCTCTGTTTTTCTTTCTGTTAAATGGCGATGTCTGAAATGACACCATAAGGAAGAAAGCTTGCTCCACTTCTCCCCATCAGTGTCGTGTCTTGAAGAGTACAAGGCTTTGCCCAGAGATGGAGTCTAATCGAATAGAGACATGAGCCTGAATGGGAACTGTTGTAGAAATGGATCCACCTGCTCCTCTTCACAGCAGCAAGACAGTAAAGAAGGCTTTTTGCTGCAGCCTGTCTGCTGCTCACCCAGTGTGCAAACAGAACTGTCTATAACTGCCTCAGTTTACTCCTCCATAAAATGGAGATAGCCAAATGGATATTATAGTTGATGCAAATCTGTATTCATGAAAAGCCTTTGAACTATCCAGAAGAAAAGTGGTCCCCCAAATCAATGTTATTAATGACCAGAGGCAGGTATTTTCCCACTCTTTAACATACGCTTTGTAGACCACATGCCAAAACAAATGTGACTTGGAGAATAGTGAAAATAGTCATTGTCCTTGGCATAGCCACCATTTGAGTTAAACAGGATCAGAGCCATCCTGGGTTGCTTCTCTCCAGGTCTGTTTTTCTCGAGGTTGTGAAACCTTGGCGGGTTCTTGCCAGGTAAGAGGGGGGCATGGATTCGGGATATCCAGTGCAGCAAGTTGGTGCAACCATTTCCCTTAGAGACAAAAGTGGAGGCACAGGAGGGCAAGGAAACCCACTGAAGTCTCTGAGTCCTCCCAGAAGTCAGCGCATGCTGTCAGCTCCTGGCTCAGAGTCAGACTCCCATCCTTGAGTTCAGTGGCCATAAATAGTCAGGAGCTAAGCTATTTCCATGAAGCATTAAACCAATTCTGTTGCTTTTCTTGGCGAGATTGGACCAATTAAGTTGATTGGAAGAGGTCACTGCTGATGGGTCTCACATTCCCCTGGTGGGGCAGGCCAGCAGAGTTTAATTACATAACATTTCCCATCTCTGCGGTTCCTCTCCCAAATGGATCAGATGTTCAGCCCTCTCCGCTCCCCTCCATTCAGGACAGCTAATTGAGCAGGCAGCTTCTGCTACAGACTTCTCCAGACCTTTTCGTGAGTAGCCACAGCCCTCTCACCCCACTTGAGGGGGGACGTAAGTCCACGTGTTGGCTGAAGTGAGAGAGGGGAGTCAGACTGACACAGAAGAGCTTTGAAATCCACCACCCTGTTTCAGAACCTCACCAGCTGCTGTTTCACTCTTTAATGAGGCAGGCAATGTCTGGCGGTAGGGATGTTAAACTAATGACCGTTGCTAGGGTTTTAGATTTAGTTTTATTTAAAACTGGATTTGTTGGAAAAGGACCAACTCTTCTACTGGAGACAAGCCTAAGCCCCTTATGGTGCTGCTGATAAGGTCTGTGGATGTACTTTGTGCAGCGACAGACGTATGAAGAATGATAGGAAAGCATGGATGTGTGTGCATGCCGGGGGACATGTGAGCACCGGAGTGACCCTAGGTGGGCAGGAGCCATTTATATTGTTTAGGTTATGGGTGGGGCAAGTCGATGGGTGCCTGGCTTGGACTGTCATTGAATTGCGTCTTGCAGAAGGACCAGATAATGGGAAAAATCAGGGACAGCTTCTTTCATATCATTTGTATATGGTGATGGAGTGTCTGTGAGCTTTTAAGTGTGAGGTCAGTCTCTCTCTTGCCTAGAGAAATCTCTGTTAAGATCAGGCTGGACAAAGAAAACCTTTAAAGGAGGACTTTTTAGACCTGATAAAGCACATGTAGATGGCCCAATATAATTAAAGTAATTATTTTTTATAGTTTTCAGTAACTCAACCTTTCTACCTAAAATTTTACCCAAAAATGCCAAGGGGCTGGAGAAGCCATGCACCACTGAGTGGTTACAATGCGTCGGCTATTTCCTGTTCTCCTCTGTGCCACGGTCTTTCTCCAACAGCCTTAACTGGCAACCACTGTGGGCTCTCTCTGGCTCTGGGCCTCCTCACAGAATAAACCCCTGACTGTCACTGGTTTAGCTGGAGAAGAACAGATTTTGAAGTGAAATTTTGTGTGGTCTGTTCTGATGGCTCACGTTTTTGCAACCTCTCCAGAGGAGATAGCTGTTGAGCCCCAAGTCTTTCATGGACTTGTTCAGTGAAGGCATTTTGAATGGAGTAAGTGTCTTGCTCATTCAAGGCCAGAAGTATAGGAGTAATAAGTAGTCTATTGATCTCAAAAGACCCCAAGCCAGAGTGCTTTTAAGTGGCGTGGGGTAGCAGAAAGCCTGCTTACTTGGAGGAGAGGTACCAAATTCCGGACTGAACTCTGTCACCAATTAGTTGTTGTCATGTGACCATGGATGTTTTCTCCAGGCCTTGATTTACCCCCTCTGTAAATGAAGGACCTGAATTAGAAGACATCAAAGCCCATTTCCACCTTCACCATCCTAGCATTCTGCAGTAGTCTCATCTTCCTGCTCAATCAGTTTTATTATGCCTTGCTTGGATTGCATATTGGCACACCCTAAATGAGCTCCTGTTTTTATCTTTGGGGAATGACTGAGTCAAAGGCAGAAAGGTATGCAAAGAATTTACCATAGTGTTTTGTTTTGGCCAAGAATGCTCTTGAAGTTGGCTTAGCCTGTACAGTGTGTACAGAACTGAAAAGACTAGGGTTTGGCTTTCTGGTAGACCTAGTTCTAATCATCCAGCTTCCACATGAATGTCTTTCAGTGTCAAATGTTTTTGACAATGATAAGTACCCACCTTTAAAGTGATTGATGTGATAGTTAATATTTGTATACTGACTGGGTGCACGGCACTATTACAAATACTGTAAATCATTACCTTAATACCCCCAAATTATCTCGTTTGCAAGTGGGGAGACTGAGGTAAGGTCTATGCTCACAGTTGTGTATCTAAATGCTGATGTGCTGATTTTCTCTCTGAAGGCTGTGTCTATCCCAAGCCAGTCAGCTGCTAGAGAGATTCTGTTTTCTGCGTCCTGTGATGTCACCCAGATGGAAGGTCGTTGGAAAGCTCTCTACTAAGTCTGTTACCCCACAGGGTAACCTGCTCTGCTCCACTGGAAGGTCCCTTTTCATGTGCAGGACAAATGTTGAGATTTTTTAGCCACCTGCTGGCAAGCATGTGTCAGGTCTGTCTGAGCACCCATCGGCCCTCCCCCTTTACTTCCCGTTCTGTTGACGAAGGAATCTGCCCTTCCAGAATGGGGGTATTGATTTAAACCACAATTGCCTCCTTGTAAACTCTATATGATTGGAGCTGGACATCTGGTTTTGATCCACACACACATGAGAGGTGGTAGGTCCAAGCATTCTTGAGTCTTGCCATGTGAGTTGCAACAGAACCAAAATAAATGAGAATCTGAATGGACAGCATGCAGACTCTTTAATATTTGGGAAATGGCTTTCCCTCATAGGCTAGAGAACTCCCTCCATGTAGATTGGGGCCAATGTGAAGGTAGATTTCTTGCTGACAGTTTGGAGGGAGGGATTGCTGCTGAGCTCTGGGGTCCCCAGGCTCCGTTTGATGCAAAGCAGAACAGCTGTAGAGTCCTCCAGCTCTGGCACATGCCTGCTAATGCCATTCTCTGGGTAGTGCCAGAGACACCAGAGGGACTCTTGGGTATATGCTGACTCCTTTAAAGGGTGAAACCGAAGGCTCTGTTCTTCTTTCTCCTTCTGTTTCTCTCCCGCCACTGCCGCATACACGTCTTCAAGGCCATTGATGAAAATGACTTTGTGCTGTTGCTTAATGGTATCTGCTATGTGATGATAAATCTAGAACATGAGCTTCATGCCTGTGAGATTGTAGGTGCTCAAAATATATGTTTAGTTGGTTTAAAACAACTTTTCACAGGTAGGGTGATGTTTTTCTTCTTTATAAGAGGATCTGGCTCTTTATTTTTATGATAGCCAGTTCCTTATACTTTATTGCCCCTCTCCTGTCTCTAAGCCCCCAGCATATAAAAATATCACCCCTACCCTCCACCCCCAGGCTCCAAATTATCCTTGAGAGAATCTGTTTCAAGTTCTGAATCTGGGATTATTTTCATCCTGTGTCTCGCAGACCTACTCTTGATGGTTTATAGGCCACATCTCCTGCTTCCCCTGAGTTCAAGAGGAAAATGCACTTCTTGAAATCATCTGATTCCCAATGAGTGTATCTCATGGTTGGGAAGGAGCCCAGCTCTCCTGACACCCAGCTTGCTACCTTGAACCTCTTGCCACATTTCTCTTTGCAAAGGACTCAAACTAGATGTGTGACTGAACAAATCACTTTCTCTCCTTGGGCCTGTCTCTTCTTCTGGAATGAGCTCACTAGAGGGTCAAAAGGACCCTGCCTATTGTGACAGTTCACATGCTCCATGGTCTTGCTGCTCCCTGCAGTACTGTGTCCTCCACAGAAACGTGGAGGGGGTGGCGGAGGAAATGAAGTTTTGTGATGCCGGTTAAGTTACTGAGCATATGGATGATGCATGTTCATAGAGTGCTGAAGAAGCGCACTTGCCAGATATGGAAGTAGGATGAAATTGTCTGTGGGTAGCTGAATCCCATAAGTGAAATCAGTTAAATCTCAAGCTATAAGCAGAGAGTTCAGGCTTCACCCCTAACTCTACCGGAGCCTGACTGCACAAATTTGGAGAGTCTCTGAACTACTCCAGTTCTCAATTTCCTTATCTGCTAAATAATTGAGTTAAGGACAGCTCATCATCAATTGTGGGAATTGAGGTTTAGTGGAAAACCTGAACGGATGAATTGATAAAGGCATAGATTTAAATGGAGAGGAAAGTGTCCTCTGAGAGCAAAATGATGTGAGTGGGTCTGTTCTTGAATTTGAGATGACCTTGGAGGATATATTCCTTATGTATATGGTATTTAGAATACACTTTCTTCCAGCTTCACCAAGGGTGTTGAACCATCCTTCCCATCTTTTCTTAACCATTCTTGCCTTCTCTGAGAATCCCCTCTGCATTCTCCAGAGACCTGGGACTCCCTACCCTGTCCCACTGTGTTATACTATTTAGCAGATTGAGTTTTACTTGGATGTCTACCTTCTCGCTGGAATTGAGCTCTTTGAAGAAAGAGATCTGTTTGTTACATTTCCTCTCCCCTCCCCACCAAAAAAATAAAAAACAAAACATCATGAACTGTGTTTGCTTGGAAGTATATTGGGTCAACAAAGGCGTGATGAGTCATCAGTGTCCTGACTGTGCAGCAGAGAGGGCACATGCCTGGCCAAGTGTCCTGAGCTGTGCTCTCATAGTTTTCCTTTGATCTGTCCCAAGGCTGAGGTCCCTGCCTGCCCACTAGGAAAGATTCTCCTTGCTTTCTCTAGAGACCCCTCCTCCACACCTTAATCTGTCTAGATCTTATACAAATCTGAACTCTTGGTCACAGGAAAGCTGGGTATCATTGCACTTGAACTAGGGAAGTCCATCTCTAGACACTCAAACAGCACATATATAAAGACTGTTCCATATACAGCCCATGGGTGGCTGCTAAGTATGGAGCCTTATTCTGGATGTTGGCGAAGATGCAGAGATAAATGCTATTGCTCTAACGCTGAGGGTTCCAGAGCTGATGAGAGAGGAACTGGTTACATCATTGTGTTCCAAGGAAGGACAATGTGAGCTCAAACCATCAAGTGCAGAGTTCCCCATTTGGGTGTTGTTTTAGTATGAAGAATCCTCTTGGTCAGGAGCTTGTTGGAGGGTCTGAAAACAATCTTCACTTCTGCAGGACATTGGTTGCCCCAACTCTTGAGTTCCCAGTGCCAAATAAAGGCAATGGATGCTCAGAGTCTGGCATGATGTGTGTCCTTGGTACTTTGCAGGGAGAGTTTGGGGAAGGTGTCTCTTGTACAGGTGCTGGGGCCTTGTGGATGTGTCAGTGTGCGTGCTCATGTGTGTGCTTGCTCATGTGTGTGCTTTTCTCAAGCATCCCAGCTCCAAGCTGCCAGAGTTGTCGCCAGAGTCCTCCTGAGGCTCTTAAGGTTGCTTCTCCCCGCACAACACATAGTCTCTGTGACCATCTCTGACACAGGGACAGGCTGCCATCTACTGTCCACTTCTGTCCTTGGAGTCCCTCCTGCTCAGTGAGTTCCTTTTTTTTTTTTTTTTTCCCTTTCACATCCTGTTTTTAATTGCTGCAGATACCAGGAGAAGTAGAATAGACATCAGGTCCTTATTTAGTCATTTCTTTGGAATTTAGAAAGGGGCCTTTAAAAAACATAACACCTCTGTTAGATGTTCTTCTTACTCATGTAACATCAGAGCTATTTTAAGGGGACCTCCTGCCTTAACTGATTCTTCACCAACCCTGCTAGGTACCTGTGGGGTCACCGGAGATCGAAGGCAAGGCTTTACCTTCAGGAGCCTTGTAGTTTAGATGATGGAGTTCAGGTTTGCTGAGAAAGGGGATGGGGTGAGACATGTTTGGTAAGTGCAGGGCTGACAGAGGCTTTGGGAGCATGGAGAGAGGAAGAATCCTTGTAGACTGGGGTGAGCTGCATTTAACATCCCCGGCGCTTGTTGAGAGCATGATTTGTGGAACAGGCTGTGAACTAAGAGTCAGGGACCTGGAAGGCTTGAGGTGTGCTCTCACCGGTCACCTAAGGCTTGCTAGTTCCATTGTCCCAGGACTCTCTGAGGGCTGACCCTGCATTCGAACCCACACACGTGCCCCGAAGAGCTCCTGGTTTCCAACTTGTCAAGAAGCAGCAGAGCCAGAGACTGAAAAGAACCTCTGGGTCCAGGGCAGCAGCAGAGGACACTGAGAGGAGTGGTCCTGTGCTGGGGATGTCCCCAGAGAGTCCATGGGGCTGTGAATGGCTTCAGGAGAGATGTCACACTACTTTTCTCCTTAATCGCTCCTGGACTGCCCTTCCAAAATTACATCTGTATAATGCTTAAGTCAAAGACAGCTCCCCACCCAAAAGAAAAACTTCACTGGTATCCTTGCTTTGGTCATAGCTTGATTCTAAGATTCCTTCACCATAGAATTCATCCTACCATTGCTTTCTTGGAGTTTTGTTTTGTTTTTAAGTATCTGAGACTTTTTGATGGCCAGAGATTAAACTATGGAAGAGAGTTTATTTATGATTCATTTATTCGATTGAGGTAACTTTGATTTACAACACAAAATGCATGTTTTAGCTGTGCAGGTTCATGCTTTATCAAATGTCCAGCCGCACCACCACGCTTCTCACCGCCTTTCACAGCTCTGTCCAAAAAGAAGTTTTCGCAACTCCCAATCTTCTCTTTCTGTCTTCCCTGGCAAGCAATTATTAAGGACATAATCAGATCATTAAATTATTGACAAGGGGATCTCCAGCGTGCTCATTGCATCCTCTGGTCTGGAGAGGGTTGGGGAAGGATGACAGAGAAAAGAGAAAGTGGAGAGACAGCCTGCAGAGAGAGATTTCGAATGGTGGTCTGCTAGCTACTCTCTGCAGCTGAGTTGAATTTGGGGTGGGTTCCTGGCAGAGACCTCAGCTTGTCACTTTCACTCTCTGACATTTCCCTTTTGTGCTCGACTCTTGTCCACACGGCGACTGCATCCTCCCCATCTCTCTCAGTTTACTGCACCTTTGAGGGCTGCTGCCTAAAGTTACCATCTGTCTGTAAAAAGTCTCCCTAGTTTTGGGCGGGGGCCGGGGGGCACTTGGAGAAGGCACAGTCACGGGGAGAACCGCTAAGGAAGGTCCCACTTCCAGGGGTTTATCGTGTTTCTGGGTGTGACGTGTCTGTGACTGTTGTCTGCAGATAGTGAGCAAGGGATGGAGACAGAAAAGGAAATTCCTCCAAACCCACGATGAGGAGGGAGAGAATCAGTTCCCAGCAATGTCAGTGGTCCAGACAATGCCGGGAACCACCTGGGAGGTTGCCTGTGGCCTTGGGTGTGATTTGTATTTCTGGGTGAAAGGAAAAAGGCTGGGAGAGAAGACAGCACCTGGATGAGGAAGCAGTCTAAAAAGATGCCCTGTGTGAGGAAAACAGGCTAAAAGAATGGAAAGAAATCCATATAGTTCAGGAAGAAGCAGAGGAAGAGAGGAAGGGAGGGGAAGAAAGGAAGAAAGAGAGGAAGTACCTTTATTAATCTATTTATTTTAGTAGCTCACCCCAGCCCTGGGACATAAACCGAAGTCCTAGGGCTTTACATGGTCCACACCCCAGTCACTGGCGTAGCACCTGAGCCACCAGGATATGCCCAGACTTTGATTTTAAAAGAGTTACTCTGGCTGGGATGTGGAAGTCAGCTTTTGATAAATAATGTTTCTATGAAAAAAGATGATGGAAGAATGAATGAATTGGCCAAAAAATGACTAAATACAGAGGGAGAAGCATCAGATCTGATTTGATCTCTGGCTCTGGGGAGATAGGCAGTCTGGGAGGATTCAGGGAGCAGTAAGTGATGAGAGTGGCTGTGGGGACAGAGGGACTAAAATTGTACCTCTTTATGCTGCGATTTTAGGGTGGTTGGCAGTAGGAAGCATCTCCCAACTTTTTCCCATCTTCTATATTTTTCCATCCTAATTTGTTTTTATTCAGGATCAAAAAAGAAGGGGCGTGTTGGGGATTGTACCCCCAAACTGATGATAGTGGCTTACTCCAGAGGGGTCTGCTTGCATCGCAGACCTTATCATAGGCTCAAAGTGGAATGTGGACAGATGCTAAGGTCTCTGGGTGATAGGAGGGGTCCCAGATTCCTGGGCATCAGTCCTCCCTGTAGGTGATTCCTGTGAATCAATGTGTTCGTGTGTATCTGTTTCAAAGTCTCCTGAAAATGACCCAGTTCCCCAAAACCTCTTTTGTCAGCATTTGTGTAGAGAATTACTTGCCAGGTCACATTGTTCAGCATGTAAATGGAGAGTGTGTGTGACAGTGACCCAGGCAGACACCTGGCAAGTGTCCACAACTGGGGATGTGGGAGCACACCAAGCCTCCCAGGTAAAGTCCCCGGGAGCCAGGGGGACTTGCAGTGTCATCTCCAGGGTCTGCTCAGCAGTGGTTCTCCCTGTTATTGCTGTTGGGCTCTCACCTTGCACTTGGAGATCTTTTAATATCAGTCAGTGTTGAATGTCTAGGGTTATATTTTTTACTGTATTTTTTAATGCTAGTCGGGTGATTCTAGTGAAGATTGAGATCCACTAGCTTGCAGTACTGACCCGTGGATGACCCCATCCCTGCCCCCACCCCCATAGCCACCCTGGCCCCTGCCCCATTCTTACCCTCGGGGTGCTTGTGAGAACTCCTCCTTACTTAAGGGTGCTCAACTAGTCTGAACTGAGCTCTCCAGCTCCCCGCCCATCCAACTGGAGACTGGAGGCCAGATCACAGATAGCTGGTAGATTCCGAAGTAGCTCAATATTCCTCATCTACCAAGGGGTGTTGAGAATTAGTGGTGGGGAGCGGGAGAGAGAGAAAGGAGCACAGGTGACATTCACAGGGCGTGAATGCTGTGCAGATGCTTTTATATGTCAGCTCGCTGGCTCTCCCACAGCCCCCAGAAGCAGCTCCCCAACCAGGTGGGAGGGCAGTTTCACAAAGCATTCAGAATCCAAACTGGTTTGTCTCTGGGTGATGGAATTTCCTGCATGGTTATCCCCTCAACTCAGAGGCATGGCCATGGGGCAGGGCTGCTGGCGTTTGGTCTACAGCTCCACAGGAAAGAGGCTACTTCTCTGCCCTCTCAATTTGGGGATCCAGTCAAGCACCCATCTTGGGGTGGTGCTTCCCAGACAAGTTTTCACGCACTGCTCCACATCCACAAAGTGGTGGTGATGGTCTCATCCTTGTCATTTTCCTGTTTGGAAGCTGGGGTTTGCAGGAGTGCTGGTGTGTGGAGGGTCAGAGAAGGACGCTAAAAAGCAAGAGCTGAAAAAAAGTAGGATCTGAAAGTTGTATTTCCAACTCTCCATTCCCAGAGTGTAAAGGAGACCATATGGAATTATTGGAATCCCTGTGTTCCTTTCTGCAAAAAGATAGTCCTGTGTTTGCTGTCAACCTGCTGGGGCTGGATGTCTGACACCCAGTGGTAGGCGCCTGTTTCTTTGTGTGTTTTGGAGTCGGGATTCTCCAGACTAGAGAGTGGTCTAAATGTAATGTAAGAAGTCAATGTGGTGGAGGGAGCCACGCTGACCAGCGTGAGGACTGGGTTGTGGTTCAAGAGAGGGGGCCAGACAGTAGTGTGCCCTGAGTTGCAGTCCTAGGAATTGCCAGGCAAGGCCTTGTTCTGCACAAGGGACCTCGCATCACACCGCAGAGCGCGGTGGAGGCAGGAAACCACCGGCTCCTTCTCTGTGTATGTGCTGGGGGTGGAACTGAAGTCTCCCTAGACAATTCGCTGCCCCCAAAGACTCAGCAATCACCTTCACTACTGACTTTTTACATTTTTAATCAGAGACAAGTGTTTCAAGGAGGGGAGAATGTGAGCAGAGACATTGACTCTAGGCAATTTATTTTGTTTTCTGAGTCTAATCTAGAACATGTTGATGAGGGGCCATGAATTGAGCAGGAAAGTTGACTCTAGAACTGAGGAATATGATGACTCTAAGAGACATTCAGGACTGACCTCCGGGAGCTTCCATATAGGATTCTGCCCAGGAGTCCATGGAGAAAATACTTCTCAGGCTATTTCTGCCTTAGAGCTAAAAATGAAAGAATGTAAAGATCATTCCAATAAACTCAGTTGAGAGCTAACAGATAGCAAGCAAGAGGACTGAGGCACTGTTTCTACTTTAGTCACTAATAATCATACCTCCTGGAACATTCTTTCTTCTTCTGTAAATGGGACTGATGAGCCCTGCAACTTTGCATAATTCCTGTGGCATTTCACGGGCACAAAATTCACTGGAAACAATACTGTGGCTGCCAGGGTGATGGGAGCAGGGAGAGAAGGATGGAGGCTTCCGGGTGGTGGCAGAGGGCACTGGAACCCTGGTGATGGGTGTGGTATAAAATGCATACAGACTTAGGTGTGATTTTAATATCCTAAAATGCAGATAGCAGTGTAAACAAAGAAAATGAAATTATTTTTTTAAAGAAGAAAAATGGGGAGTTTCAGATGAGATAAAGCAGAAGAAAGTGTTTTGCAAAACATAAATTATTCACAAATATCTTCCAGGGTTTAAATTGGTAATTTATATTTTAAATTATGTTAATTGCACATAATTCTGTTAGGAGATGGCTCTCTTCCAAGTCAGGCTGGAAAAATGTTCCTTAACAAGACACCCTAGCACCAAGGTACTCACTCCTACAGCAATGTGAGTTTGGGAGGTAGCTCTCGGGTGCACCCATGGAAGTGGGGAAAGGTGTTAGAGCTGTGGCTGGAGAGAGGCCCTTCCTAGTGATGTCCTCTGAGGTCTGGCTCAGCGTCCTGTGATGCATGAGGGACTGCTCGTGGGCCAGAATACGGAGGGTGGACATGCATCAGGCAGTAGGCATGCCCTGGAAATGTTTGCGGGTTTTCAGTCTGGTTGCCCATGCCTTCTGAGAGACCAGTCTCTACTTTGTTTGCATCTGTGTCTGCACAGCCAACTTCCCTCCCCATGCCATGAGGGTCTGGTGGCAGTTTCTTACCGCGGTGGCCTCTGCCTTTATTTATTTTCTTACCGTCATGACAGGCTCTCTGAAACATCCTTATTTCGTTTTGTGGACGTGGCGCCTTCTGTCTGTGAGCTAATGAAATATTCCAAGTCCTTTTCGGATTGCTATTTTAATTAATATGCGGACTTACGTTTCACAGGTAGCAGAGTTAGCCGTTTTGTTTCACGGAGCGGGCTTCAGCTTCTTAAATCATCTACAGCTTCCTGAACATGTATCTTTTCCAAAGGATTTTTAAGAATTTCTGGTCAATAAAAGGGTCCCTTCTTACTTTCAAACCTACGAGACATATACTTATTTTTAATGTATTTCTTGCTATGTATACGGATTTGATACAAGAGAAGGACAATTGCCGTGACTCCATCTGACATCTTGACATGGGAGTCCCTGCACAGTTCTTAAGAATGCTTCCATGAAGTGACTCTTTAAGCAGACCGTCCCAGTGGAGAGCCAGGTGATAAAAGATCACTCGGTATGGTGCCTACTCCATGCAGAGGCTTGTGGTAGGTAGATGGAACTGTTTTGTTACCTGTGTATTATTGTAATTAAAGATAGTGCATCATCTGGCCTTAAATCCCAATTCCACCTCTTCTTAGCTGTGAGATCTTGACAGCATCATTAAAACTTAAGCTGTTTCCTTATGTGCAAAAAGGTATTTTTGAAAGAGCTAAATAATAAGAGCTATAGTATATAACTATGAGTCTAGAATATGGCCAAGGTTCAATAAATGTTAGTTATTACTATTATATTGTTGTTGGTATGAGGTTCGCTGTTCACCAAATATATAACTCGCCACGCGCACCACCAAATTTCCAGTAATCCTCCATCACTGTGCATTATAGCCTCACTACTTTTTTACTTCCACCCACTTCTTTCCCTTCTGGTAACCTCAGTTCTGTTGTCCATGTCCATGGGTTAGTTTCCATTTTATTTTGTCTGGTCTTTCGCTTTGCTTCTTTATATTCCACATTTGAGTGAGACCATTCAGTATTTATCTTTCTCTTTGACTTAGAGTATTTCACTTAGTATAATCCTCTCTAGTTCTGTCCATGTTGCTGCAAATAGCAGAGTTTCATTGTTTATGGCTGTGTAGTATTCCACCTTGTGTATGTACCACATCTTCTTTATCCAGTTATCTGTCGGTGGGCACTTAGGTTGTTCACAGGTCTTGGCTATTGTGACCAGTGGTTCAGTGAGCACAGGAATAAATATATCTCTGGGCATTAGTTTCCATATTCTTCAGATAATGCTGGAATTGCTGGATCACACGGTAGTTCTATTTTTAGTCATTTGAGGAACTTTATGATTTAGAATATTATTCTTTAACCCAAAGACAGATTCATTGCCATCTTAGGGAATCCAGGGTCAGGAACCACAACGAGTCTTAGATGACTGAACAGAGACTGGACACACTTCTCTGTCCTCGAGGTCTCCCACTCTGCTCTCTGTGCATTGTCTGTAACCAACCCCCACCCCCTTCCTCTCTCATGCTGAGCCTACCAGGGCCCAAATTCCCGGTTCTTTAGAGAGGAACTCTGAGTGGCCCAGCCTGAGTGGGGGGGGTCACACTAGATCATTAGCTGTGAACCAGGGAGCAGGGTCGTGCCACGCAGCAGGGAAGTAGCTAAAGAGGCCCCACCTTTCTACAAAGGTGCGGCTGTTCTCAGAGTACAAGCCCTTTGGCTGAGCATTTACCCCCAATTATCCATAAAGTGATCAGCAAATAATGTCAGAACTGAAAACAGCTGCAGCATATGTGGATCCTCAGGTGAGTTCAGAGAGGGGCTGTCCCGAGGGGGCCAGTCTCCTCTTGGCTGCACACAGTCCCAGCACTAAATTAGAAGCAGTCAGTAGCATGCAGACGACTGTGGGTGACAAATAAGCACGAAGTATCCAAGAAGGAAAGAACAGTTCTGCCTGTTCTTGCAAGACTCTTCTTGCTGAGCCTCAGGTCACAGACAGAACCACTTTTGGTCTTTATTTTTGGGGAACAATTCAACCGGGGCCTTACCAGTGTAGACAAGCATGAAGCGAATTTGAGTTTATTTAGGAGGGCCTGGTTAGGTTGGAGAGGGTGGGTCTGCTCTCCTCCTGCAGGAGCTGTGATAGACTGGGGGAAAGGTCGGCAACCTACATTGCTCAGTCTTTTCCCAAATGCAGGTCTAGCCTCCTCTCTGTGAAGCTCCCCCTGGACTCTGCCACTTACAGTCAAAATGTGCACATTCGGTTCCCAATGTCGTGAGCTTTTCCCTTTGTATTCCCTGCATTTTTCAAGCCCAGCATAAGATAAAGCCTTTAGGAATAGCTCAGATGGCAAAGATTCAGATTCTTAAGCCTCAGGTAACTAAATAACCCATTTCTGAGCCAGTAGGACAGGGTTTTCACATGGTCATTTTTTAAGATTTGCGCAGGATTTATTGACTTATTTATTTGTATGCGGTAGTCATGACACCAGGTATTGCACTGTGCTTGGAGTTCCATGCGTCTCATCCCAATCCCCTGAGCCACTTGACAAGACAGGTGTGATTTCCTCCACTTTACAGAGGAGGAGACTGAGACCTGGAGAAGTTCAGCAGCTGGCCAGCAGAACTTGGGTGAATCTAGAGCTCTCTGACTCCAAGCTCATCTGCTGCCCAGCAATACTGTCTCTCCTCGAGCAGGACAGATTCGTTGTCTGTCCATTCATCCTTCCTTCATTTTTATTTTGTTATTCGTTTATCCATCCATCCATCCATCCATCCATCCATTCATTCATTTCTGTCCTTCCCCCTCCCCGGGTCTCAAACCTTGGTCCTTGCACCTTACATGGTCTGTACCTGAGCCACAAGGTGTGTGCCCATCCTTCCTACCGCCACCCTTTTTCTGGATGAAACACACAGTCTCATTAGTGAAATTCTTCTAGTGAAATTGCAGCTGTTCATTTAATTCTGAGATTTGGTTTTGAGTTAACTTCAAAAGGTCTCGAACTGTTATCTTCTCTGTTACCTGCATGAGCTGGGATTTTTGTGGAGGAATAGTTGTGTCGCCTCTGGAAGGAAAGAGTGAATGCATCCAGTCTCACCTGCACCTGAATGATCGAATCAACAAGGTGTAGTCGAAGACCCTCTCCATCACATGCCACAGGCAGGCCGCGCTCCTCAACTGGGCCTTTATGCTTCCATGACACCTTCTACCTGCCTCACAGTTTCTCTGACTTTCTGGCTCCATGGATTTTTTTCACAACCATGCTTTTTGATCATGCTGTTGCTGCAGGGTGGCCTGCTTGTCTGACTTTGTTTGCCTGGCTGTTGCATGGCTCATGTGGGAAGCCTTCCCTGAAGCCCACATCACATCTCTAGTTCATCACTGACTACATTATATAAGTTGGCGTGTGGTCTCCCCATGCCCATTCACTTTTAGTGGGGAAGGATCCTGTTCTAATTACTTTTGTATCCAACAGGTCCTCATACAGTGCACAAGAGATGTGAGTTACACTGAGCTGAACCCTCAGCAAACATACCACAGCCCAAGGGGCCCCGAGACTCTTTTCAGCACTGATGGATCTACTTTGTTGAGTGTATCTTTGTGGGAAGATTTGTGGTCACTTTTAAATGCCTCTTTTTTTATGGGAAATTCCAGCTAGATCACTATAAAAAGCAGGCTGATTGATTACTGGCCAGGGTTATAAAGTTTTGGCTTTCCATTTCTGATCTCTAAGAATTTCTTTTGACATTAAGAGTAGCATTGGGGAGAGCTCTGCTGGCAGGTCATACTTACATCGGTGTTCAGGAAGACCTTTCTATCTAGAAACACCCAGTCAACTCCTGCGATGAGCTCGACATTATTCCAGGTGCAGCCGGCAGAGTAGTGACCATGGAAGATGAACCCTCTGCCCTCAGGGAGCCCCTATTCCGGCGGGAACACTGTAAACACAGAAACAAGCATATAAAGAGATAAACAAGTGATTTTCTGTGACGATCAGTGTCACAATGAGAAATAAAACAAAGTGATGTGACAAACAGTGAGAGAGTAAGGATTTCGGTGGGGAGTTGGATTTTTATTAATTATTTTTATTTTTGCACATGACAATAAGGTTCCCCATTCCTCAGATAGATGTCAACATACCCTGCCCTCCACCAAATGACCAAGTGTTTTTCATCACTGTCCAGTGGGCTCCGCTACGATTTCTGCCCTCTTTCCCACCCTCCCATCCAATCCCCTATTTGTAACCTCAGTTTTGTTGCAAATTTCCGAGGTTTGGTTTTGTTTCATCTCTTCCTTAAGTGAGGTCATCTGGTATACATCTTTCCTCTTTTGACTTATTTCACTTAGTATGATCCCCTCTAGATCCCTTCATGTTGATTCAAATGAGAGGATTTCATCTCTTCTCAGGACTGAGTGGTATTCCATTTGTATAAATGTACCACATCTTCTTGATCCATTCTGATCAACTGACGTTGGGCACTTAGGTGATTTCCAGTTCTTAGCTATTGTGAATAAGGCTGCAGTAAACATGGGGGTGCATACATATCTGCGAATAAGTGTTTTTGTATCTTTTGGGTAGATGCCCAGAAGTGGAATGACCAGATCATATGGGATTTCTATCTTCAACTTTTTGAGAAATCTCCTAACTGTTTTCCATAGGGGGGGTGCACTAATTTGCATTTTATTCTCCACATCCAGACTTTTGAAAATAGCTGGTCTCTCAGGTGTAAGGTGATATCTCATTGTTGTTTTGATTTGCATTTCCCTGATAGCCAGGGAGTAGGAACATCTTTTCATGTGCCTGTTGGCCATCTGTATGTCCTCTTTGGAAAAATTTCTCTTCAATTCTTCCTCCTAGAGACTAAGGATTTTAGATCCATGTGTTCAAAACACAGCAGGATGGCTGCATGGCTAGGCAGGGAGTGAGAGAAGACGGCTAGGTGGTGTCTACACCACCTCCTAGACCCTTTACATGTGTGCCGAGTTGAGGTTTCTGGTAAGAAGCCAGGACTTCTCCATGTCCCCTTCCCAACAGGTTGGAAGCTTTTAAATGTAATAAGAAGCCACTAAAGAGTTTGGATCAGGGAATCATTTTTTAAAGGTCACTCTCCCTACTTTTTGAGGGACAGGCTGTGGAGGCAAGGAGACAAGTCAGATGGCCTTATAGTGGGCAAGAGAGATTGGTGGTCTGGCCTATGTGGTAAAGTGGGTGATGTTAAGAAGCCAGAAGATTTGGAATCTGCTTTGGAAGTAGGACTGAAAATACTCACTGATGAATGCTTGTGGAGTATGAGAGAAATAAAACTATAATGGAAGAGGCATCATTGAAATCCCAGAGACAGACACATTGCTGTCCTGCTTGGATTCCTAAGAGTCATCAGAAAATACTTACTTTCCATGCCTGAGTACTGCGTGTGCCAAGACCAGGAGCACAAGAAGAAAAATAAAATGTTCAGTATGCTTCATTTATCTAATCCAAAAAATGCTTGGTGACCTAATGTGTATAAATCCTGCTTCTAAAAAAACCCATTTACTCAGCTGCTAGCTACTGAGTACGTGGTGTGGAAAGGTGCTGTGTCCTGCACTGGTGGGGAATGCAGAAATGTGTTGTTCCTTACCTCCAAGAACTTTCAGTCCGTCCAGGGAAATAAGACTTTCCCCACTCAACAAGATGCAAGAAAGAAATAATTAGGGCCAAGGGCAGTTAGAGTTCCAAAGACTTACGGCGTGTGATTGAGGAGAGCCCTGGCTCAGGTAAGAGAATTTTCAGGGGAAAATCTGGACAGACAGAAGCCAGAGTAGGAGAAAACTTGGAGTCCTTGGGGCTTGACCAAGATGTCAGAAAGAGAGAGAGAGAGTTTCTGCAGAGCAGAAACAGAAGCTTTGTCTTAGAGTAGCTTTTCCTACTCCCAGGGTACTCTGGTTTGAGGGAAAGGACCTAGTGCACCCCTCAGGCCCTCTCTTCCCTCTCTCTGTTTTCGGTTTGCATTATTTCCCCCTAAGAGCACTCTTTGAACTTTATGGAAACCCCTCTTGGAGTCCTCTCATCTGTTCCTAGTTGAACACTGCTCCGTCTCCTGGGTTCTGCTGGCTAGGTTGTGATGTTTGGGATTCTGTCTTCCTGAAGTGTATCACTGAATTTAGCATCGGCTAGGTGTTTTTCTGTTTTGTTGACATCCCTGTCCCAGGGCAGAAGAACTTACCTTGAGTGTAGGATCAGGGCTTCAGAGAAAAATCTAATACTTCCAACTCCTGAGCTTACAGAGCTTTGCCAGACTTGGCTCTCCAGGAAAGAGAAAAAGCGCTAATAAGCGATCCTCTTTGGTGTCAAATATAAACAAAGCAGTTAGGCCCTCTCAGGTCTCCTGCAAATAACTTACTGGTTTCTGAAACCCCAAGATAATCCTTCTGATTTAAACCCTCCACTGAGTTACGTAGAGCATTCTTGTACATGCGTTCGCTGGTGCGCGCATGTGCCAATACTCACACCTTTATCTCCGTGTGTCCCTTCCACCTCTGATGACTGCTCTCTTCCCCCGGGGGACTGGAATCCAAGGCATAAAAAGCATGATTCTGCATAGCGTTTCCTTCTGCCTAGCCAGAGTATGATTCCTTTCCTTCTTCCCCTGGACAATCGGTGATCATTGGCCCAGTGGTTGGGCAAGGATTACAAATGCCCTTGTACTCTGTGGGTTCATCCTGAAAGCCTGGATGGAATCTACATTATAGTGTGTAATATGACTTCATTGGGCTTTGGGAGAACCTCATTTGAGCCTTTCACCAATATCAAGACTCCCAAATGGCCCTGAAAAATGTGGACTTACAGGAACATCTCTGACACCTTTTCTCTGGGTCTCTGCAGAAAATGTTGCTCTCTGACCATCCTTAGAGTCACACAGGTAAGGAAATTATAGCAGAGCAGCATGGGAACAGGTGCTACTCTCAGAGTCTTGTGCCTTTTGTTAAACTTCATCCAGAAGTGGGAGAAACCAAAGGACAGAGCTCACCTATTTATTGAATGATAGTGGACATGGTGGTGGGCTCCTATGAGTTACCCTGGAGTTGGATAAACCTCCAAATGAGGAAAAGTTTGCCCTTTATTTTATCCATAAGAAAGGCACCCTTCTAGAGTGTTGTTGGTTTAATTTTTCCTCATCGCTTCAGATGGACTCTCCTTTGCTTCTGCAATTTTGGAATGGGTACAGCTATTTCTTATCATTTTCCAAGGTCATCACTCAGACAAGAAGAGAAGATCTTCCCCTTTTAACCTCAGAATAATGGTTCATGCTTATTGAATTGGAAACCATGCTCAGTGCCTCGTCTGTGATCTCACGAATCCTCACAACTCCTCGATGATAGTAGCAATTTTCCACATTCCATTGTACAGACCCCACAACTAAGGCCTGGACAGACCTTTCTGTATTGCATCTAATATCATCTGAGTTGTATTTTTCTAATGTGTTGATCATTTCTCTCCTATTATAAGTAAATTTCATAGGAGAAGGGCTTTTTTGTATCCTTACTTCGCTATTTTCTCGGGGACCTGGAGGACTGTGGTCATGGTCACTTAATGTTCTACTGTCAACAGACTGAGTACAGGAGGATGGCTCCAATGCCCCATATATCCTAGGTAGGCAGTAGGCTATCCAGGCAGGGCTGTGTGCTGACACTTTCCGGCATTTACACAATGAAACATGATGCATTTCTCAGGATGTCCCCATCCTTACATGGCATATGGCCGTTGCTCAGTAAATATTTGTAGAATGACCACAGAATTGGCCCAGGGTTAGAGAGCTGAAAGTGCTGGCACCAAGATTGGAATCACACTTTTCTGATCCCAGAGTCTGTGTTCCTAACCTCTGTGTCACAGCGTCGTCTTACTTACGGACGATTTTCCTCCTTCCATTCTACTCCTCTCTCCAGTGCCCCTCATCCTTCTTGTGTGACTGAGGAGAAGAGCTGTCACTGACGAGTGTAGTCAGCTCAGATGCCGCCACATGGCATCCTCACCCCACTGGGCCTCCTAAACACCGTCCTTTGTTGATGTCCTAGTAAATCAGCAGGGATAGCCAGCATATCTACCAAACATTTGTCTCCTTCATGGAAGAGTTTTGACTTTTCCTGGATTAAAATTTGGACCAAAGAAGTACCATGGAGATGATTGGGACTGCTCAAAGTTCCCCTCTTCTTGTGTCTGGTCAGTGGAAAGCAGATGACACCAACTAAAGCTCTGAGGAGCCTTTCAGGAGTCATTATAATATCTGATGTTGTTTTCTGATAATGAAGTAAATGCCTGTTCTAGTGCATACTCATCATCGAGAATTAGGAAAATATTAGAAAGAATAAAGAGGGAGACAGATTATCAGAAATCCCATCAACGTTTTTAAATATTAGTCCCCACCTTAATCTTAGGGGGTAAGTTCCAAGATCCTCAGTGGATCCCTGAAACCACAGAGAGTATCCTACCCTGTACACTGTGTTTTATCCTGTAACTACTTACTTTTGATAAGTTAAGCATAGTGAGAGAATGACAACAATAAGAAATCGAAGAATTATAACAACATTCTGTAACAAAGGTTATTTAAATGTGGTTTCTCTTTCTCTTAAAACATCTCATTGAACATCATATTTCCAAGCCCTGGTTGACCTCAGGTAACTGAGACAGTGGAAAACGAAATCACGATGAATGAGGACTGCAGTGTTCCCTTGAGGTCGCGCACGCACGTGTGTGTGTATGCGTGTGTGTGTGTGTGTGTGTTGTGTGTGTGTGCGCATGTGTGCATTTTAATAAAAAGCTCATCATACTTTATAAGCAATTTTACTACCTTTTTCCACTTTATGTTGCCTTGGATGTAGCTCCCCATGTCTGTGAAAATGTGTAAGATGATTTTCACTTCCCAGTATGCCATCATGTACCCTATTTGAACTATTTTGTTACATTTCCATTTTGATGACTATTTTTATACTTCATTTGACCATCCTTTAACATAAATTTTCATCCACATATCTGGTTATTTTCTTAGAACATATTGTGAGAAGTTACTTTTTTAAGCTTACGGATGTTAGCATTTTAAAGAAAGACAGTGATCTTCGAAAGGCTTGCCAGCTCGAAGTGGGGAAGCTGAGCTGATGGTCTTCACAGGACCAGGATGGCAGAAAGGCCCATTGGCCAGCGCCTTGTGCCCAAGCCGCACCCTGCCAAGAATTCTCTGGAAGAATCTTGTAGATTTTGAGATAAGACTGTCACCTCCCCTTTGTTCTGTGAGCTTGATCAACCAGACATATGTACTTTCTGGATCTAATTTCTAGATTGTTCTCCTCTTGTAATCTCTTCCAATTCCCTTTCAGCTAAGTGCCCCCTCTCATGTGGTGCAAAGAAAAAGAACTCGGTGCAAGAGCCAAGCCAGCTTGGCTTTGAATCCCAGCTCCATCATTTACCTGTGACCTTACATATCTGTCATCCTCAATTTCCTCATCTGTAAAAAATAGCAATGCTAATAATGTAACTACCTCATCAGATTGCGTGAGGATTGAATGACTACACGTAGACTTGCTTGAAACAGTGCATGGCCCACAGGATGCATTTAATAAGTGGAAGTTTGTGGAACACATTTTACAATGGATAAATTAATAACAGATGATTATGACGTGCATTCCTAGTGTTTTGACTTCTGAAGTCGGTTGCAAGGGTAGTCAGCCCTATACCAAGCCTTTTTCTGCAGTCCCAATACCAGCCTGCTGCTTTTCAGTGTCTTCCTAGCCTCCTCTCTCCTTTCTTAAGACACTGGTTATTTTACACATGGGCTTTTCTCCTGCTCCTCAATCTGCCCACATGTGCTGCATTTCTCCTTCCTACCCCTCTGGGATTCTCTTTTCTTATCAATTTATTTGTTCCATTCAAGAAGAATTGGAGCCTGGCCGGCAGCTTTTCCAGTTGGCTTTATCTGCGTACTGTACTGTAAAACTGTTGTCTCTGTTACTTAGAAATCTCTTTGATCCCAGCTGAGCTATATTTGTCCTCCCAACAGATGTGTTGGGGAGTCGGAGCATTTTCTTCTCCCATTCTCCTAACCTCATGCTCATTCAAGCTCCCCCATGTGTGTGAATCTTTTCTCCAGCTGACCACAGACTGGGGACATCTGTCCTGAAGGTCTCCCTTGCCCATAGCACCAGGGGTGGCCTGGCAACCATGATCCTGCAGTGGCTGCAGGGGATAAGAAAAGCGATGCTGGGGACTGTGCAGGGTCCAGTTAGAGTTTCCTACACACATTCCAGGAGCTCTTTTGATCCATGATATTCATGACCCAGCTTGTCACCTGTGGCATATTGACCCAAGCTACCTTTCCTTGTGGACAACAGAGCGAGGCCTGAGGGCATCGCAGGTCACCTAAGAAGTCCCCTGAAAGTCGGAGGCAGTGTATGTTTCCTAGGACTGCCATAACCAAGTTCCATAACCTGAGTGACCTCAAATAAGAGGAATTTATCATCACTTAATTCAGAAGGCCAGAAGTCTGAAATCTGGGTGTTGGTAAGGCTGCTCTCCATCTGAAGGTGCAAAGGAACAAGCTGTCCCCTTCTTTTATGTCAGCTTCTGGAAGCGTGAGGCACTGACTTAGAAATGCGTCACTGACATCTTCCATCTTCAGTGGCCTTCTCCCTGTGTGTCTGCCCTCTGAGCATGTCCATATGTCCACTACAAAAGCACCAGTCATGTGGATCAGGGCCACCCTTGTGACCTCATTTTGACTTGATGGCCTCTGTAAAAATTCTAGTTCTAAATAAGATCACATTTGGATGCACTGGGGGATGAGGACTTCAGCCTATCTTTCTGGGGGAACACAGGTCAGCCCATACTAGGAAGGAGAGACTCACCAGTCTGTCTCAGCAGTAGCCATGGCCGCTTTTCAGTTTTCAGTAGGACTCTGACATTCTCTTCCAGCAATTTGGAAGTTTCTGGAAGAGTCGAGAAAGCAGCACAGTTGATAGAGAGTCAAGGGAAATGCTGGAGGATCTGGGTGTGGAGTAGAGGTAAGTGTGGAGGAATGGAGTTCCAGAGTGTCAGAGGCCACAAAAAGTTGCTCTGCAGCCATGAGTTCTTGTCCCAGTCCCGCCACTAGGCTGTGGCCCTTTGGCCCAGTCACACCTAGTCCTGTCCCCAGGTTTTCCATGGCTAAGACTGGGAGATGGACAGGGCTTCCTAAGATCCCTGCTACGGTCAGAGCCTAATGTGTGGAGCAAATCGGAGCCCTTGACCTAGCCCCCCCGCAGGGAGCACAGCCCCTCTTCCTGTGGAAACATCTTCCCAGCAGGGCTGTCCTGCCCACAGGGTCGCCCCACAGGCATCTGGTGCCCGCCTGCACTTCTTTAAGCTGCTCCCACTTCTCCCCTCCTGACTCCTGTCTCTTTCCATATGTAAGCCTGCTACTCCTTTTCATGATTCTCATTATTCTTTGACGGCACACATCTGTCTTCCATCGCTGTCAGCTCTGGGAGTCAATGCCAAGCTTCTTGAACACAGCCTGACTGCCTGGGCTATAGACTGTGAGTTAACCGGGAGGTGGGAGGAAGGCTGCCAGCCGGGCCCTGGCCTCCAGCCCCGACTCCAGAAGCACCGCTCTATCAGATTAAGTGAGTCTTTGGCCCATGATCTCACATTCACTTGTTTCAACACTGTGTATGGGTGTATGTGAGCTAGTATTCAGTGATGCCAGAGCTCTGTTTGTACCATCCCATTTAGCCTGCCCTTGACCTGTGGAGGGTGAGGCCAAGATCCGTGCCCGGTTTGTATGGAAACTGGGGAAGCGGGGGTGGGCATGTGTCGCTCAGAGGAGTGATTGCCTTACTTGGAGGCACTCAGCCACTAAAGTGGGAACAGGCTCCTGACTCAAATGATACTGACTTGCAAGAAGCTGGCTCTGTCCATCGTTTTACCAAAGGCCCCTTTCAGGAGTGATAGGGGTGGTGAAGAGTAGACAGGGAGAAGGTACAGGAATGAAGGTCAGCTGTTAGAAAGATGGACTTCACAGTCTTAGAGGACAGAGCCAACTCTGGCCTACAGTGTAATGAAAGCCCAACTCACACTGGAAAAGTTTGGGTGCTGTGGGACCAGTAAAGATAGGGGAAGGGTGCGGTCCCACTGCGGGACACACAGGCTGTTCGCTTTGCTAGTATGTCTTCCTTCTAGAATCCTAAGACTTGCCCCATCAATGGGTAAGCTATTGGTTTGCAATGGGCATTGAATTTTTCTTAGCAAGGATGTCATGGTCAGAACACACGGGACAAATTCTTCGTGGTGCAGGATGCACTAAAACATTAGCATCTTCACCATCTCAGTCATGGCCACACATTTGCCAATGCCCTTTACAAGGGACGGTACCAGCCCTTTTGGCAAATCACATAGGTTGATGTTAACAAAATGAGCGAAAACTCAATGAATGCTACCCTACTTCTGTGCTTTTGCAGCATCCTTAAGCTTCATTTTCTCACTCTAGAAATGTACTAAATACCAATGGGCTTGGCCTCTTTGGCCCCAGGTGGAACCTTGCCAAGGTGACTTAATCCCTCCCCCTGCTTCTGGGGCTGACTGCACCTTACTGCCCCAAGCAGAAAGCTCCGGGGCCAGCCACCGTGGTCCACGTCCAGTTTCTGACTCGGAGTCTGTGCAGAGGGAGCCCTCCTCCACCTCCAGCCTCTGCCTCACAGCGATGACTCAGGTCGGCTAAAGCTCGGCCTTTAGTCTCAGTGTCTGGCTATTGCAGGGAGATTTGCGTAAGTTTCCCTCTCAGCAGCTCAGCATAGTTGGAAATGACAAGGTCTAGATTCAGTTTCTGAACTCTGGGCTTTGCCAAGATTTTTACCAGGCTTCCTGGAATAAACGGAAACAGAGTGAATGCCCTGAGGTCAAGTGAGCTGGACCCAAGTTTGCCAGCGTCTGAATGAAGGCTCTGTGAATAGCAGCAGGGATCCCCACAGCACACGCTGCTAGACCAGGGAAGATGGCCACAGAGGGCGAGAGGGGCTGCTGAGACACTTTCCATCTCTGCTACCCGCCCAGGACAGTGACAGTCTGCTGAGTTTGCAAAACTCTGCAAAATGAGGAAATTATCTCACAGCTTTTGCTACCCAGGTATGGAATGAGGTATAGGGAAAATGTTTAGAAGCTGTTTTGTACTCCAGAGAGAACAGGATTCTAAAGCTATGGCACACTGGGGTTTGAGGCAGGCTTAGTTGGAAATTCATCGAATCCAGGCACACGGTTCATTGCTGCAAATTCTGGGAGTCTGTACTCCCAGGGGCAGCTGGGGTGCCTCTCCTCTTCACAAGTGAACCTCTTTTTCAGAGAGCCCATTTCCGAAACTTCCAGTGAATACACAAGCCTCTACAGTCAGGTCTCCACTGCTACGAGCCACAGAGCTTCCTGGGCCCAGAGCCTGTCACCAGACAAGCATCTTCCTGGGCCTTGGAGTGCCTGGTCCATATTGTCTTCTTTCCTGAAATTCTTTCTTCTCTTGACCTACCACACAGTCTTGCTTTTTGTCCTATGTTTGAGCAAATGTCTGCCCACTGTTCTTAGCTGTCTATTTCTCTACCTCCTGATCTGAGCTCCCCTCTCTGCTCACACTCTCTAGGGCCAAGTTCTAGCATTCCAGTAGTCTCCTGCACCTGTGTGAGGCTAATGCTCAAACTCACTGGTTCTTTTTCTTAGGCCCATATATTCAGCAACCAGATAGATACTCCACCTATATGCCCCCCCACCTCCACTTTATTTTGATTAAAGAAAATAGACACACAAATGAGGGGGAAATAATAAAACAATAAACTGCCTTTGCTAAACCCCTATCCCTTTCCCCTCTGGCAATCTCAGCCTTGCTGTCATAGTCCAATTCCATTTATTTGTGTTATTTTTTCATATCCCAGATATAGGTGAGATCATTTGTCTCTATTCTTTTGACTCACCTCAATCAGCTGTATACCCTTAAGTTCCTTCTATGTTGTCACAAACACAAAATTTCACCCTTTTATTGCTGAGTTGTATTCCATCTCTCTCTCTCACACACACACACACACACACACACACACACACACACACACACACTCACACACCTTCTTAGCCCATTCATCTCCCGATAGCATTTAGGTTGTTTCCATATCTTGGCCATTGTAAGTAATGCTGCAGTAAACGTGGGGTGCATATATCTCTTCTAGTTATTCTCCACCCAAATGTCTTGCAAGCACCTGAGGTCCAATGTGTCCCAGACTGAACATGGTCTCCCTCTGTGTCTTAACCTGCCTGACCGCCAGTGACTGTCCTCTGTTGTGTCCCAGATTAGTAAATGGAGCCATCTGCTACTGCATTTGGTCAGTCAGAAGCCAGAATCATCCTCAGCCTGTTCCGCTGTCTTTTTCTCCATGCTCAGACACAACCTCATTATTCTAACCTCTAAAACATCCCTGGAGTTTGTTTGTCTAGATCTCATCTCCACTGGCACTGCCCTTATCAAACTCACCTCATCTCTTGTCATTCTGGACACTTTTGCAAAGCTCATTGGGTCATTTCCTCTTGAATTCTTTTTTTTTTTTTTTTTTTTTGTGAGAACCTCAAATGGATTTACTAAAATTTATTGCTGGAGAGCTTTTACCTGTTGAACCAAAGGTATATCTTTTCACAATCAGTCTTGGGTTCTTAGAGATGCCACACTGCAGCAGATATGGAGAGGTCTGGGCTAACTCCAGAGCTGGCTTGCAGGCGTAGAAATCTCCATCCTATTGCCAGCCTGCTCATGAGCAGCCTTGGAGTTTCTCTTGGTGGGACAGTCTTGACTGTCAGGAGGGGAAGCATTCCAGCCTTTTCACTGGAAACCGAAGGGTGGTGTCTGCTCTTCAGACAGGACGCTGACTGAGACTGAGCATCCAGAATATCAGCCATGACCCTTAGCTTGACCATCCAAAGGCTGCAGTAGAGGTGACTTTTCAGGTAGGGGTTCCAGTTCACGTGTGATGAGAATGGGAGACAGGAAATATGGGGGATGCCATGCAAGATCTTTACACAGTTTTTCCCTCATTAGGACAGGTGTGTCTGTGTGTGTGTGCGTGAATGTCTGTGTGTGTGTTTTCCAATAGCAATATTTATTATTTCTTTACTTCACATTACTGTATTTATTTTAAGATATTGAAATTGCATCTCAGTCTATATTCCACCAGAGTTCCAGTGTCCTACCCCATCTCCTTTTCCCTCTGTCCTACACTCCCACCTTCCACTTGCCCCCCATAGTTCCTCTTTTAATTCTGTAATGCTTTCCCAGAGCTTTGGAGTCTTTAACAACATGACTTTCAAGACAGCTCGTGATCTCCTTCTTCTTTCTTCTTCTGTCTCTTTCCTCTCCCCGCCCCACCCTTTCTGTTGGATTTTGTCATTGTTAGAATACTCAATGCACATTCCTGCCTCTGGGACTCAGTGCTTAGATATTTGTTCCTGTTACCTGGAACAGCCTCTCTCTGCCCGCTGTGTCTCTTGCCTGACTCTTACCACCCTTCAGGGGAGGCCGTGAGTATACACTTCCTTTAGGAGGCATCTCTAGTCCTCTTGTCTCATGCCAGGACTCCCTGCATTTTTCCTAGCACCCAACACCATTCTTACTAGATGATAGACTTTTTTTTTTTTTTTTAAGGAAAAGTGCAGGCAGGAATCAAGGTGAGCAGGCAGGCCGGCAGGAAAAGAGATGAGGAAGAAACATTTTATTTCTTCTTATTTAGTTGTTAATCTTGGTTGCTCCTTCCTCTTCCCACACACATGTGGGAACCTGGGACCGTGGGATGTATGTGGGATACGCCAGTTAGAGGTGGCAGACTTACCTGCTAGGCCACCAGGGCATGCCTAGATGATAGGCTTCTCAAGGGCAGAACTTTGCTGCTCATCTGTAGCATTGTTTCTAGCCATCCCTAACACAGTGCCTGACTTCTAATCAACAGTCAATAAATAGTTGCTGAATGAATGAAAAAAGTGAAGGAAAAGTGTTCACCTAGCAGGAATCTGGAACAAGATCAAAGATCAGAGCTGGGATTAAGGAAAACCCTTCCTCAGAGTAGCTTTATTAATTCCTGGAACAGGTGACTAACCCTCATTCACTCACTTTGGCAAACTCCTACTCCATGCACACAGCCAGGTAAAAAATGGAATGAGATTTAATCCCTCCCCACAAAGAGTCTATTCCTTTTTGAAATGTTCTTGATACAAGCTCTGAAATTATATATGACAGTTCTTCTTTCTCTGGATGTAGAAAAGGGAGCGTGCATAGACACAGAGACAGAGAGACAGTGGTGGCGGGGAGGGTGGAGAGAGAAAGAGACATCATCCTTGCCCACATGAACAGATCCAAACCCCTTTTCTGTTTTACAAGTTTGAAGCTCATTTTTCATTCAAGCTTTCAGCAGGCCATGGACAATCCTATTCATCTTAGATCTAGGAAAGCAGATTTGACTGCTGCTGTGAAGTGTGTAGCCCCATCTTTGCTCATTTCTTCTAGCTCCCTATTTATCATTGGCGTGCCCTCTGCTCCACTCTCCTTCCTCCCAAAGCTAATGCCTGATTAGACTCCCCCAAACCGGCTTCCTCCTTTCTGTGCAGAGAACCCATCTTCTCTTCCTTCTCTGGATTCTCAAGTGGATGAAGTCAGAGGAAGGAGACTGACCACTCCCTTCCTCCTTGACCCCCATAAAGTTTCCTGGAGCTCCCCAGAGGGAGCCAGTCCTTAGCGGTGGGAGGAGAAGCATCTGAAAAGAGACCTGGGGAAGCTCAAGGCCCCCAGGTCCCTTCCCTATGGACATGTCTGCCCTTGACTTTCATAGATGTTACTGCTGCCCCCACTAGACAGACAAACAGAAGGGACTCCTGCCTTCACACCCCAGCAGGAGGTTCTTTCCAGGAGGTTGGAGAAGTGATTCCATCCTCTTTGGGTCTCTTTTCCTATTTTAATTATCTGCAAGGAGGAACAGCCATATTGCATCTCTGCCTGGCTGTGAAATTTCATTTCCATTTCTTCACACCTGCAGTTAGACTATGAGAAAAAAAGAGACTAGCGCTCTGCTAATGCCCCAGGCCCAGCTTGTCATGGTCTTCGGGCTGTGGTTTCACAGGGACTGTAGTTCTGGAGCAGATTTCATCTGTGGGGGTCTTTGAGGGGCCCCGTGTCTTCAGCTCCTTCTCTTTCAAATCTCTGGCCTCAGTTTTTTCTATTTCACAAGCATGTGTGCTCCGTTGAAGCTCTGGTTCACGTCTTTAAGACTGACATTGAAAAAAGACTTGATGAGTCGTTCCAGATGCTGATTCCAATTTGCAATGAGTCCTAAGGGTCAGCTTATCCTCCTGCTTTTTCCTGAGTCCACCTGCCAGCAACCCCATGGGACCTGGGTTTCCGTTTGTTCTTTTGTCACCACAAGGCCAGTCGTCCAAGGGATTTCTATCTCCCTCTACTCGCATCATTGCTTGGCATCTCATAAAGCACATTACTAATTACCACCACCTCCGCCACACACACACACACCACACACACACACACAACCCAGAGCACCTTCCCAGGGGCAAGAAAAGAAGGCTAAGTGGACACTAGTGCCCCCATGGCAGGTTTTACCTCCTTTCCCATCTCTTCAGTCAACTGGATCCGAATCAGCAGCCTTATAGGAGTACATTTCTTTGTCTCAAAAATCAGACCCCAGAGAGCTTTTGATTCCTTGGCAGAGAGGTGTAGGTTTAATTAATTTTTCTCTTTTTTACTTTGAACCTCTTGGAATACGTACACTTACTCACATTCATGCACAATTGGGTGTAGAAGAATTTTAATGGCAGGTGGTGTTAGCAGTTCTTTTCCTCCTGATCCAGACCAGGGTTTTTCCATCTGGACTTTTTAGCAGGACCTAAAAATATTGACTTTCTAACCACTTGGATTTGGGTGGAGTGAGCAGAATGGGAATGGGGAGAAGGTTCAAGAGGGAAATATGCTTCTCTATAAATCACACGTGAAGGGAGTTTTGAAGTCGTTATTGCTTCAGGATGTGTGAACTGTAATTATTTTTTAAGGTCTTGATTTGCCCAATGAGCATTTCTCAGGATTGCTGCTCCAAGCATGACGTCTTTGCTGTCAGGGGGTCCAGACTGGTCTGATAGGAGTTTAATCGCTTTAAAGGGGGCCCAGGGTAGGATCCGGTTTCTCTGGGTTCTCAGCTGCGGTCAGCCCTGCCTGCAACACAATGTCCAGATGACTTCGATGATTAAGACAATGATGTGTTGGCAAGGGTGTGGAGAAAAATGAACTCTTATTCACTGTTGGTGGGAATGTAAATTGGTACGGCCTCTATGGAAAACAGTACAGAGATGCCTCAAAAAATTAAAAATAGAATTACCATATGACCCAGCAATACCACTTCTGGGTATTCATTAAAATAATATGGAGCACAAATTTAAGAAGATATATGCACCCTGTGTTTGTTTCATCACTGTTCACAATAGTCAAGATATGGCTACGACCTAAGTACCTACTGACAGATGAATGAATACAGAACATATATACACAATAGAATACTATTCTGCAATCAAAATGTGAAATTTTGCTGTTTGTGACAACGTGGGTGGAACTAGAGAGGATTATGCTAAGTGAAATAATTCAACAAGAAAACAAAAAAGAAAGACAGACATGCGGGATGATCTCGCTCATGTGGAATATAAAGCAACAAAATAAGCAAACAGGATGGCCGTTACCAGAGGGGAAGAGGGTGTGGGCAGTGGGATGGGTAGAAGAGTTTGAATGGCCAGTGGTGGGTGGCAGCCGAAACACAGGGGTGGCCGTGGCATGCATAGACAGTTGTTGAGTTGTGAAGCTGTGCGCTTGAAACCTGTCTATAGTAAACCAATATTACCTCAATTAAAAAAAAAAGATATTGGAGTTAAAATGAAGAAGAGACCTTTTCCATGTCTCATTTCATGTGTTTATTTTTTTAACAGATGGCTGCACATGGCATTACATCGCGTTTAGGTTGAAGGGCCATTGGTCAGACATTTGTCCTTTGCTACCCTCAGTTGTGTCCTTCAATCAAGTGATGCTAGGTTTTGTTGACCCTGAGAGTGACTTCTCAGTTGGTGGTGTCTTGCCGTTTGACTCCCAAGCTTAGTACTGCCATCTCTCCACTGGCATTGCGTGTCCTCACTCACCTGACTCTCCTGACTCCCTCCCTCAAGTCCTCATGCTGTCTCAGCTGCAGTCATCCATCAGCAATGGTCGCTCCAGGGACAGGTCATTTAAATCATGCCCTCTGTGTGTATGCCTTGAGAATGTTTTTCATTCCAAAGGACCATTCTAGATAATAAGGAAGGTCAAACTGGGAGAGCCTACAGGAAAAAAAAAACAAACCCATAGAAAGGAACTCTGAGTCTGTAAGCCATGCTGATGCAAGACTTAATTTGCAGGCTAACTACTTAAGAAGAAATGTGGAGAACTTGAAAGACATAGGAAAAGAAAAGGGAATATTGCAAGTTTTGAGGGGTACATTTATTGAGAAATTTTAAGAAGACATAGTGGAAAATAGAACTTGTAAAACTTTGTAACATGGTAACTTGTTCTTTTTCTGGAGCATGCTTTAGCAAAGAGATGACAAATTCAGCCAGTGTGCTAGCATTCTCCACTTCTGCCCATAGCAGACATCACTAATCAATCATAGCACTTGTTCCCACTGAGCTTCACAAGGTCTTTTAATCCTCACCACAGGTCTCCAGGTAGTCATGTATCAATCAGTTGGATTTGGAAGTAGGATGAAACTCACTCTCCAACTGTAATTTACTGGAGAGAACATTAGTCTTAGTGTCAGAGCACCTGAGTGTTCGTCCCTCATCTGTTTCTTAGTTATAATCATTAACAGTGAATATCTAACCAAATAATGCTCATTACAGAGGTGTCAGGTAAGGATGAGGTAAATACGATAACATATGTGATGATGCCTAGAACAGTGCCTGGAATTGAGCAAATGATAGACAAAGATGAATTGGAGTGGCACAGGCATATCATGTCCCCACCTGTATAGAGCAATAAAGAGAACTTCCACTTCTTCTATCCTCGTTGCTGCTGCTTTTTGTTTGTTTGTTTGTTTGTTCGTTTGTTTTTTAAGAGGAGAACATGCAAGCAGAAAACAGGAAGGAAGGGAAAGGAAGAAGCATTTATTTGGTTGTTCGTTCTAGTTGTTCCACCCAGCCCCTGACCTTGGACTTGAGTAGAATGCTCCCCAGGCACAAACTTAACACCTGAGCTACCAGGGTTCATCCTGATGCTTCTTTTAATGTCCTCAGTGACTGCAGATGGAGGGCAGCTGGACCCTCTAAATCTACTTCACTATGACCTCACATTCTAAAGACTTGTACTGAGTTTCCCTTTCACAAGCGAATACCGTGCTCCCTTGTTTACCTGGGAGGACAAAATTAACATCATGGCTTCATGGGTATCTTAGGCCACAGGCAGGCCTCCAGAGCCTCTTCACTGTGATTGAAGAAAGCCCCAGAAGAGACCTTCTAAAGATTTGTATACAATCATTTTCATCGGTGTGATGACAGATAGCTGAGGTGACATGAAGGTGGTAGGAGGGACTTTTTTGAAAGGGGTTTCACTGTAGTTCATCTTATTCTAAGATCAGATGTCTGCAGATGCCTTCTCCATGATGACATCAGACTGGCCTTAGATTCTAACTCCATACTGGGAGGCCATTATTTTAGAGCAGCAACCTCAAGGAACATTCTTGGAGCAAATTGAAACCTTAATATCATAAATTCATACATCCTGAGATATCAAAGACTTCCAAATGCCTTTCTCGAGTTTACGTGTGTATGTATACATATACATACATATATATATATATATATAACGACTTCAAAATGTCTTTCTCAAGTGTTTACATGTCTATATAAACACTTGAAAAAGGCATTTTGTACTTATTTATAAAATATTTGCATACATTTTGCTTCCTGTCCTACTCATTTGCACTGAAAAATGCAAGATGAATAAATCTCTTCCATGTGGCTTCAAATTCTCTTTAGACTTTGCCTTGTTAACCTTCTTATTCTTCAGACATGAGTACTTCACACCAAAGGTTAACTGAGGGCATTCTGTCCTTTCTTCTGGTATTATAGGGACAATGTCCGAGCAATTGTATTAGGTCAAGATTCAGTTTACTTAAACATATATTCTGATCATCTGCAGGTGTGCTAGACAATATAGAAGATGCTGAAAGGTATAAAGCATAGTCCCTGCCTTTACACAGCTTAAAAATTGTCATGAAGTATCAATAAATACATAAAACACATGGCCTAATAGAAGATATACAAAAGAGATCAGCAAAATATTCCTGAAATTCAGAGAACAGAACCCTAAGGGCTTCCTGGAGGAGGTGGCAATTATATGGACTGTCAGGCAGAAGGAGCCACCAGAGTGAGGATATGGAGGTAGAGCCTGGAAGGGTACAGACTCTATGAGGATAGATTTATTTAAGGGGTATGACTAAGAAGACTCTTTTGCTGAGGTTGGGTTTTATAGAGGCAGAAGTCTGGTACATACCGGGGCTAGAACAAACCCGTTGTGGAATCTCAGTATGTCTGTGGACGCCTGGAGAACCACGTCGCTGTTCAGCTTTTTCCACTACCCCACCCTGCTGGGTGCCAACCTGCTGTGGGAAGCTACTGCCTCTCTCCGGACCTCAGTTTCCACACTTCAGAACCAGTAGGTTGAAGGCACTCACTCTAGGTCTGACCTCTATGGTCCTGAGATAATGATGAAAAAGTGACAGGAGTGTCATTGACCTGTTTATTCGGGAACGGTAACAAAAGGGTATCCTTTTCCACAGGAAAGTGAAAATTGAGTTGGGGGTCGGGGGGCAGTGCAGAGGCAGGGGACAGCGCGGAACTTGACCTGAGCTGCGGTTTTTGTGTTTTCTGTGCTGGTAAGGGTAGCTGGCACAGCAGCTCCTTCCCCACCAGGAGGCCACAACCAATTCTTACACAGTAGGACCAGTGACTTGGAATTCAGCTCAGTTCATTAGAGCCATTTTGACCAATTCCTGCACTCACCCTTGTGCAGGGGTAGAGGCTCCTGCGACTGTGAGGCACATGGGTAGATTGTTGAGAGCAGAGGTTCCCAGAACTGACACTTATTAGAGTCATTGAGGAGGAGTGTTTTAAACGTAGACCCGGATTCTTAATGATGCTGACTCAGTAAGCCTGGAGCAGCAGGGCCTGAGACTCCGCAACAGTCACAGCTCGCAGATGATGTAATGCTGGGTCAAGTTTAGGAAGCTGTAATCTAAGCGAGATTCTCAGTCGTCATAGTTCGGAATGACTATATTCTACCTTACTTGCATGTATTTGAATATATTGACTGGTCGTTGCTTTTTTCCCCTAACTGCTGGACTTCGCTGCTCAGGGCTGGGGACAGTGATGGAGAATATAAGCCAGAACACAGCTGGACCTCCACCCACTGCTGAGCGTCTGCACAACTGACAAGGAAGGCAAATGACTGCCTTCTGAGATGATAAAGTCGTCATCATCTTCACCATTTATTCTCTTCCACAGTCACTGAAAACTCACATTTTATCAAACGGGTGTTGTTATCACGTTCGTTTTCCAAATGGAGGCCAAGGCTCAGACTGATGAGTCGTTATGTCCAAACCCACGGAAGGAGCAAGTGTAGGACTCCAGACTCAGAAGCTAAACTCCCACCCTCAGCTCAGGGCTACACCCGCTCTTTGTAACCCCTGGCATCGGATTCTGCAGCTGGGAGAGGTAGTGTGTGCTGTGGGCCACTTTCTGGAGAGCAGGTCCCAAGGGCTCATCAGCTCAACCTGTTGGCAGGAGCTGGACAGCTGACCCGGCTTGGGTCTGAAATGATCGGTGCTGCTGAGAATGACGGCTCTTAGACATGCCTTCTAAGGTAGAAAGGCCATGATAATGTGTGCTTATGCTGGTTCATCACCAGAAATCACGTGAGGCAGAAAGAAGGCCAAAGTTCTTCCCCAGAAGTTTACAGTGGGAAAATGAAGGTCACGAGTAGGACTTTTCCTAAACAAAGGAAACTCTTTTGAGTCCCTACCGTGTACCAGGCAGTATGCACACTGCCCATCGATCACAAGATGCCTCATTGCATCAGGCTCAGTCTCGCCTCATGGAGCAGTTATGTGCTCATGTGCTGTTTGGGAGAAAGGAAGCTTACAGAAATTAGGAGACGGCAGGGCAAGCCTTGGAGGTGGGGTGTGTCTGACTCCCCAGCCCATCCTCTGGCATCAAGCCCACTGTGCAAAGATCATCTGGTGGAACTGGGTCTCCTAAGCCCCTGACTGGTGACCCTGCTTAGCTGCTCCATCAGGGGACCTTGCACCAGGAGTGACTAGAAACATTTCCACAAGAAACTTCTCTTCTTGGCTCGCTGTCAAGGCTCAGAGAGGTGACAGCTGTCATCTGACACCATGTAGCTTCTAAGTAGCAGAACAGGGACTAAAAGACAGGCCCCAGACTCCGCCATGTTTGTACTATACCAGACTCAGTTTCTCTGTGGAAATATATGACGGTATCACCAGGCCATTAGCCAAAGCTGCAGGAATCTGTGGGTGTCATGGGGCCCGTGCCCCCATCTTCAGGCTGCCTGTAGCCCATCTCCCACCCTAGCTCCCACTCTAGCTCAGTGCTAGAGAAGCAAGTTCCTTTACCTTGACAGCACATTCAGCATGTTCTTCCAGAAAGACTCACCCAGCTGTTTTGCTGTGAATTCATGTGAGACCTGTTGTGGGCATCTCCTTCAGGACAGTCCCTGGTGTCTCATTGGAACTGGTGCTTGTCCTGTGTTGTGCTGTTGGCTTCTGGACCCGGCCTGCAAGATAATGCCAGAAGAACGCAGGCCAGCCCCAGGGGCATCTTTTACGACAACTTCTCTTTTCTCTGTAATTCTTCTGACAAATTCTCCTTTCGATCGAGACTTTCCAAAGCATCAGTTTGTTCCAGAAGTGGTGGTGTGTGTGCGCGCACATGCATGTTTGAGGGGGATCCAGGAAAAGGACTAAGAGGGCAAGTGGGAGCCTTAAATCAGCTCAAACAAGGGAGAGAAATCTATCCAGAAAGTACTGTCTACTCACCGAAATGTTATTCGCTCCCCCCTCCCTGGTAGAGTCCCCTGTTCAAACTTGAAAATGAAAATTCCTCCACCTCAAAATGAACAGGCAAGAAATGCTGTCTGTTGGGACTTCCCAGAAGGACTGGCAGCCGTCTGCCTGGGGATGGACGAGGCAGCCTGAACTCTGTTCTTGCCAGTTCTGTGCACTGCGGGACCCTGCGGCCCCGAAGTTTCCCTGCATGTCCTTGAAGAGTGGGGACTCCCCTCACTCCCTTTTGAGAGCACTGGGATGGAAATTAGGAAGAGCAGGTCCTGGGATTTGGGTTCTGTGACCATCAGACCCTTTCTTCTAACCTTCCTTCTAACTTCAGCGATGGGAAGGAGAGCACTACATTCAGCAGTTTGTTATCCAAGTGACCTCTGAGTGTAGAAGGCCTAGTGGCTGGGAGGAAGCGGTGTCTAGGTCACATTCCCTTGAGTGCCTTCTATGATCTGTGTACCTATTGACCGTGCAAAGTTGTTGTAAAAGCAGCACAAAACTGAAACAATTAACCAAACAGGTGGAAACCTCCAGTGAATTGAGGACAAAAGACCTAGATCTACCTTAACTGTTCACTGACTGTGGGACCTTGGGCTTCGGTTTCTTCAGCTATGCCCTGAAAGTTGAAGTATTAGAAAACCTCCAAGTTCCTCTGAACGCTAAAATCCTGCTCTTCTGTGATCTCTCTTCAAAGTAGCGCCATCCTTTCGAGGTATGTTTTTGGAGAGATCCCCAAGATTAGCAAAACCTTGTGCTGGGTGGACATGCATTGTCCTTTGGTCAGGCTGAGTTCCCCTGCAGCTGTGGGTGGCTTTGAGTCTCTTAAAAAGGTAGAATTCTGAATTTGCCATTTCCTTCTCTAAGATATTGGCCAAATGCCAGATTCTTCCTTCCCTCTCCCCTCGCCACTCTCCAAATGGTTGTATCTAAAAAGATTCTTTTGATGCACCCTGCTAGACCTGTCCATTAATCTTGCCTCTTTCATGCCGACCCATGATGAACGTCCATTCTTGAATTCCAACGGTTAGAGATGAGGTATGTTTCACTGTTTCAATTACCAAATCAGAGGGAATTTATTCCCCAGCATGGCAGCCGGAGGATTAGCAGGCTAGTCCTGATTCACTGCCTTTCCCATTCTCCTTCCCTCCCCTGATTTCCCTTCATCCCACCATCCTCTCCACGGATTTATGGCTCTGTGTGTCCCTCACACACTTGCAAGTGGAAAGATGAATCATTTCCATTCTGCTTTCCAGGCTGTCTTAGCATCACTGGGCATGCTCACTCTCCATGTCCCCACCCCCACCCCCCATGGTTTTCCTCTGATGAGATTTCCTCTCCAAGGGACTATTTTGGTTCTGTTCTCTGTTCCCAAATAAATTCCCCTAGTCTTTTAAATCTGGTTTCAATCAACAGAATCACAGTCTGTTCAGTGATATCAACTCTGCCTTGATTTGTTCATGTAATTCACACTGCGTCCTCCACCTCTCAGCTGTGTTGTGTATATACATTTAAATGCATATCTGTGTGTATACATTACATGTAATGTATGTGTATTGTATATTGACAGAGAGATATCTTTTCCATCATGCCTGTAATTTTTTTTCATCTTTCTCCAAACCAGTATTATAATACACATCACCTAAACTCGAGGCACTCTGAGAACCCTAGGGGCTCTTTTGACATTTTAAGAGCTTCTATCTAAATCTGGGTCAGTATACACTGAGGGCAGATGCCTTTCATCCCCCACAATAAATCTCACCCACACAGGGAGTAGTGAGGAGCAAGGGGATCATTTTCCCTCACCTGTAATTAGTCTAGAACTAACCCTGACCAGTAAGGCAAAATCCAGAAACACTGGCCAAACCTTGAAGTTGACAAATCTTGTTGAATGGGTGTCTCTCCTTCCCAAATAATTTGAAAATGATGATTGAAACCTGCATCTTTAATATATCAAAGCTTAATGGTTAAATTTTTTTTTATTTCATTTTTGAGAGAAAAAATTTCTTATAATTTTAAACTCATGAGTCCATGGAACATAATCTTCCTAATTATCCCTATCCTTTAATTTCATATATGCACTGTATCAAAAAGCAACCCCAGAAAAGGGACCCCATTTTCCTTTTGCATCAGTACTTGTCTGCAAGTTCCTTATAAGAGAGACTTCAGTGTAGAGAGAAGAATCATGTGGCTGCAGTTCTTCCTTGTCAAGAGCTCTTTCTAATCTCCACCAAGAGCAGGATGCTGGACAAAGTGCCGCAGACGCCAGGAGGGAGTGCCTAGTACTTCCAAGTTCTGCTGCAGGAAAACACCCCCTCACCCTGAAGTTTGATTCTGGAATCCTGTGTCATGGTCTGACAACAAGGGAAGCAGGGACATTCCTCTGTAACCCCAGTGAGCCCTTTGTGCAGTTCCTGTTGCTAAATCTCTTGCCGCCTCATCTTCCCTTGGCTTCAGGGCAGGGGACTCTGCCCTCCTTTCACTTCCTGTCCTGGAGGGACACACCCCTGCCTCCTGCCGGTCACTGGTGCAGTGGCTGGAGGAGAGGACTGAGGCCTTAATGACTTCCAGCTCTGTCCTTTCTGTCCCTCTGTCTATTGGTTTCCTGTGACACAGGACCTAGGATTTTCCTCACCCACCAAGGCCATGTGCATGCTTGGGGTTGCCACCTAATCTGGAGGTGTCTCTGCAGTATTGACTGTCAGGTCAATATGTAGCCCGGATGACTTCTGATAAAGTCTGTGATTTTGAAATAGAAAGTGTGTGTCTCCCAACTGTAGTTGTTCACAGAAGCCGGGCACATTGTCAGCACCTGCTCTGAGCGCCTGCCCTTCCCCATCCTTCCTCTGGTCAACACAAGTTTCCATTCATTTCCCCCATCACTGCTCCCCTCGCTTCTCTGTTACCTGGGCTGACCATACTCACCTGGGACAAAAATGGGACTGGGCACTTGGGCCCTGCAGCGGACTGGGTCTGGGGCAACTCAGCTGCCCCTGTTACCCCACATTACAGACAGCTCTGGTTTATTAAAAACAGGACACACTCAACAGTTGGGAAATATGAAAGCAAATAGTATCGTCCTTTTAAAATAGGACATATGGTCAGCCTACCATTACCAGGCCTTGCGATGGACATTTTAAATCATTTATTCATGTATATGTATAATTCGTGTTGAGAAACATGGGCTCACTGACCTTTTTGGTTCTAAAAATATTTTTGGCTTTCATGGACCATTTCTTTAGCTATTAACGTAGAGCAAATTACCTTGGGAAAGGGCAGTTGACAAGGGGTCCGGACACATGGATTCATACTGGGTGACATACCTTGTCCATCAACCAGGGAGTGATTTTGATTTGTCACTTTCCTCCTTGGGCCTCAGTTTCCTCACCTGTCACATGGAAGCACTGTGTGAGTTAGGGATTCTCATGCAATAATATATTGAAATTAGAAAGTAATACTAAAATGGCAGAAGCTTGATCATACTGTTCTTCTGTTTCCATCAAGAACATCCCACAGGAGACTGAGGTTTCAGTACAAGATCTAGAGCGAACAGCTGGAAGACACTGCTGCCCAGGGCCAGGGATGCTGAGGAGGGTCCTTCCCAGAGGCCTTGCAGAAGCATCAGTTTCAGTATCCATTTGTGAATATTAATCATATCTGAGTCCACGATTAGACATTTAGGGATCCCCTCTTTGGAGAGAAGGAAGGTCTGGTGGAGGGCCATGACAAGGGGGCACTGCATGAAGAAGCACTGAAGAGAGGGGAGGCCTTCTGCACAGAGATGGGAATTTGTTCCCTGGAGATAGTCTCTAGATTGCTATAGAATCCAGTAATTCTGTATTCTTGGTGGGGACATCTTCGCTTCCAAACGGAAGGTGAGAAGCTAGACTTAGGCATCTGGATTTTTCTGTCTTGGTTGGTGGTAGGATAGGAGAGATGGGGTCACCCTTTCCCCACAACACTGAGTAAACCCTGTGTCTGGTGCAGGAGGTCTGATAGATGAGACAGAAAACCCACCCAGGACTCTGAGATATTTTCTGTCTGCGCACTGCCAGTCTTCACCTGGTTCCTCTTGGTAAACATGATCATCTGAGACTCTCATGGAGAGCATCACCTGGCAAGAGATATGTTATTTGGTTAATGGAAATCTTGCCATCTCTCCCTAATCAGATGCTAAAGAAGGTTAGGTTTCATTTATCAATGGGAATAATTGAAATTTTTACTCACAGACTTTACCCTTAAGAAATGGGCAAGAATCCCAGGACTACAGTGACAAAAAACAGGTGGGGGTCGGTGTGGCAGGAAAGGAAAGCATGATCAAGCATGTAGCATACGTGAGTATTTAGGAAAAAGAACATTAGTCAGAGGATAGGGGACCGAGTCCTAGTTCTGTCACTTACTGGCTGTTTGCCATTGAACAAACTAGTTAACCTTTCTAAGATTCCATTTTCTTCCATTTAAAATGAAGAAAAGATTTGTCATATCTCTTTGAGTTTCTGTCATGAGCTCTTCAAAAACACCCAGCATGGCATTCATGTTAGGAGTAACTTTGTGAGGTTCGGGATCCCCTACAGCATCCTTCCTTGCATCTTCTCCTGCAGTGGTTATACACTCACTCTGCCCCGGTTTCTAGATCTTTGATACTGGAGGCAGAGAAGAACAAGGACTCCGGTGTGATCTCTGGTGAATGCTGGTGCCCAGCATTTCCCCAAGAGGAGCAGGGTTGGAGGAAGATGGCGACTTCAGACTGGGGCAGATTGTCCGTGGTATTCCAATGGCGATGTCCAGTAGACAGTTGGTCTACGGGCTTGGAGTGTAGGCTTGAGGGCTGAGCAGAAGGTGTGAATGTGAAAGTTATGCACACATAAGGAAGGTGACTGAGACTGCACTGTCATGCACAGAGAAGAGAAAGACCAGAACTGGGGAAACATGGAAAGAGAGAGAGTTAAGTCAGGGCAGTGCTTGGGTGAAAACCAGGAGAAAATACTGTCCCACAAGCTGAAGATGGAGAGGTTACGTGAGAGGGGACTGTTGTGTGTCTCTCTGGTTTTAAAACAAGTAACTCACGAGTGTTCTAGCAGGGCCGTCTGTTTAGAGACCTGGAGGCTATGGAGATGATGGAAGGAGAGAATTCTTCCTGTTGTCAGGGGGTTGAGGAAATAAGTGGAGCCCAGCATGTGACTGCAGGTTTTGTGATAGAGGTGTTGTGATAAAGATGGCCCAGCCACTCTAAGGGAAGAATGGCTAATTATGACTATATGCAGGCTGACCATATGTCCTGGTTGACCCAGGTCAGGCCTGCTAGTCGGCCTTCAGCAAATTGTTAACATCAGCCTCTTGTCGTTTTCAATAGTGCACTAGATTGGGTGATAAAAGATGGCTTTCATTATGTGCATTCAAGTATATTTGTAGGGGATGAGAAAGTGGACTTCCTACCTGGGGTATCTTTTTTCTCTGATGAGGCAAGATTTTCTGCCATCTAAGGAACTTCAGGAGACAAGTGGTGCTTTGAAAGAGTTGTTGGTAGGAATGGAAGAAAAAAATGACATGGAATAGCAGTCACAGAGTTCATTTACAGCAAGGGCTGTGCTGAACTTGAAACATAAATTTGCCTGACACAAAGCAGTACATATGGCACGTTTCCTTTGCACAGCAGTCTGAGTGTCAGGCGTAGACATGGATGCGCGAATAGATCTGAGGTGGGCGACATGCTGAGGAGCTGTGGCCAGAGGGTAGGAGGCTTAAGTGATGGACAGTGAAAATAAGTCATATCAGCAGTAAGCTTTGAGTGTGGAGACATTTTTTGCAGGCATTATTTATGAGAGTGGAGAATTGGAAATAATAAACTTCTTACAAAGGCAGCAAGAGCCAGTAAATTATAACATATTTCTCGGCTGGAATATTATATAGTCATCAAAATTTTGTTAATGTAGAATTTTAATATGATTGAAGAATGCTTTGATGACAAAACTAAGTAACCTAAGAAAGCCAGAGCATGGTGTATATTAAACAATCTCAACCATGTAATGTACAGGAAAACTTGGTATATGTTAAAAAAAAAAAAGATAATATTATAATAATGCTTGTAGAAAGGGATAGATTTCTACAGGTATTTTTGTCTTTTTAAAAAGTTTCTTCCATATGCACTTACTGCTTTTATACTAAAGAAAAATCCTCTCTCTAGAAAAACATATAAAGAGAAAAAGTTCTTTAAGCATAATAAAGGGTAAATGCAATGGCGGTTTAACTTGACTTCCTTGGAAAACCATTGTAGGCAGTGTCTGTTCTCCTAGGACCCGGGATGGAGACCATCACCAGCATGGCCTGGTGTTTGCCTGGCATTTTGCTATCAGCTATGCTGTCAGTTAAATGTAATACAACTATACTGTGATCTAAGGCAAGTTACCTTCTTTTGGACTTGGTTTTTTATTTATAAAATAGAGACATGTCCCCGATCTCTTCTTTACAATTCCAAAATCAAAAAAATTCTGAAAACCCTGAGTCATCCTTAAGGTAAGAACAGATGCATTTGGTTGCAAGATATGACTTGAATTGACACCATCTTGATCTCTCTTAAGCGAATATGCTGCAATTTTAACATGTTTAATCGTGGGGTGCTGCCCCAGACTCACTGAGAGCATTAGGTAATATATATAATATATAATCATGCGCTGTTTAACGATATTTCGGTCAGTGACAGGCCATATATATAATGGTGGTGCCAATGGGCTGTACCATATAGCCTAGGTGTGTAATAGGTTATACCAATTAAGTTGGTATAATTACACTTGATGGCATTTGCACAATTACAGAATTGCCTAATGACACATTTCTCAGAAGGTGTCCCCATCACTAAGCCATACATGACTACAGAGGGTTTCAGATTAGAGATGGTGAACTGTAGGATCTGCCTCAGGGGTTATTATAGAATGAGACTGGATGATGATAATAGCATTCTTAGCATGTTCCTCGCAGGGAGCAAAATGTTCCATGAAGTTAGCTGCCATCATTGTTGCTATTATAATTATTCTTCAGCCTTCACTAAGCGCACAGTGCATGATTTCGGCTTACCCTTCCTTCTTTCCATTCCTTTCCTTATTGGGATCTTGGAAAAGACTGAAGTGTCATGAATTACAGGAATTCAGGTTAACGTTGCTCAGGATGCAGGATCAGTGGGAACTTCCAGCAGGGAAATTCTTTTGTCTCTTCTCATTTTCGAGATTTCTAGCTTCCTAAAGAATCAGCCATAGGGAGTAGTACTCATTCAAAGGGTTCCTAGATAGTTGAAGAGCTAACCAAAAATAGTTTTATACTCTTGGTGAAGACTTTAATCTCAAAGTGCTACACGTTTATTGTGGATGTGTAATGTATTTATAGCATAGTTAGTCTAACTTAAGGTATATTTTGCTTTAAGCTAAAACTTGTCCAATGTATAATTTTTAATTAAGTGATTATTCATTGCTTTCTGTAAGAATTCACAATAAAATCTGTATTGCAAACCCTACTATTATCTTTAAAATTCAGATTTTGATGGCTACAAATAATCTGCAATTCAGAAGTCACAGAGTACAAACTGAGGTCATTCCTTCTTTTCTTGAATGAATTGGCGCTTCATAAATTCTGTTAGTATGACATTAGCCAACTACGTTATTAACATCACCAAGGGGAATTAAAAAGTATCATATTATAGGATCAAAAGGTCTACATTCTGAATCTGTGCCAGTATATTTCTGGACCCTTCCATCTGACCACATTCAGCAGTCGCTCCTCCTCTCAAACCATATGACTCACCCGTGTTGGAGTGGAAGACTCGATACTCCCACAGAACAATATGGCAGCATGGATTTCCCTGTGCTTTGCCTTCATAACATCAACATGAAATCACAGAGCCTTAAGTCTTTTTCATCCATCTATTAAATCCAGTTCATCTGGTCATTTCAACTGCCTGACTGGAAACTCGCTGTAACATGCTTTCTAGTAAACTGAAATAAATCTCCCTGAAATAGATGACTCTAATGCTTTGAAAATTGGTCCAAAGGCAGAAGAACTAGTCTGTTGACCAGAAATGACCGCCTGTGATGAGGTCTCCAGCCTTTTTCCACTCGGATGCATAGCTCCCTGTGGGCCCCCCCACTACATGCCCAACACAATGTCAGGACACATTCCTGTGCATTCCCGGGTTCCCACTTAGCCTCCGTGTTAATCCATTCATTAGCAACAAATTGCAGGGTCCCTTGCCAAGTCCATCAACATAATTGGAGTTTCTGGAGTCACATCCCCCAATTCCATTAGTTCAGTTGCCTCATTAGCCCGTGCATTATCCAAACCCATCATCAAACCTGTTTTCCTTCATTATTGTTGTCATTTTCTTAATACAGGTATTGTTGAGAAAGGTTGTTTTTAACACACGCTTTGGCTTAACCTGTTGTTTGATCTCCAGAGTACAATAAATCTTTAGAATAAATAGAGTCGAGATTGGGAGGGCACAGGCTGGACAGAAAGCAGGAATAGGGCTTGGACCAGCGATAGGCCCCATGTACCTCCATGGACAGGAGAACGTTCTTGCTGCCCCAAGTGGTCCAGCCTTGATAATAGTGCATCAGAGATACAGTGAGCATGGCTATCATTGGTACTATGGGGCTTACTCACAGTTTACAGATAGAGGAAGGCTGTCTACTTTGTGGACCAGTACAGGAATTTGGTCTGTCCTCTGTACTCTTTAGGACTTTGATAATGGAAAAAGTTGTCTTTTAGGAAGATTGTAGGCTCAGGAGTTTGGAAGCAGGAATTCTGGTTCTAGCTATGCCTCCAGCTGTGACAACTTGGAGCCCCTCTCTCACCTACTCTATTCCATACATTTCTCAGCTTTAAAATGCCAATATCCTCTCTTTAGAAGCTTTCTTAATTTCACCTCCATCCTAAAGGCTAGAGACAGTGGGCTGTAAGTTTTAAATTGCAGTTCTTGGCATGTCTAGGTACTCAGTATATCAGCCTTTGTTCCTTTGAGAAAGTGTGGATGGCTCTGCCACGGTCCCAGGTGTGTTTCTCTGCCTGAGACCCCAATGTCTGTTTTAAAAAACCTTGGGCCTGGAACCTTGCTTGCTCCCAACTGCACTTGGACGGTTAAGAGATTACCTCACTAGCTGTCCAAGTTCATGTGGGAGCCTGAAACCTTGAGTTCAGTTGCGCTCTTGAGGAAGAAGACCTGCACGCATTCTCAGCCTGATACCCTGGACCAGTTTGATTTCATCTTCAGCCCTGGCTATTCGAGGCCTCCAGAGCTTTGGAAGACCACCTTTTCCTGTCTTTGGGAAATCTCTCCAAAACTAGTGTGAAGCTATGCATTGTCTTTTTCAAGAGCCAAGTTGAATCTTCAAAGGATACATCAGAGTGGGGGCAGGGTACATGAAATGGAGTCGGGGAGGAGGGATGGAAGGCCTATTCCCATCCACAAAAGGAGCATTGGAAGTTATCCTGGAAAAATCTCTTCAGCCCTTATTTACCACATTGGGTAGCCACAGAGGAGGAGGAGGAGTTGAGGTGGGGAAGGAAGACAATAGAACGCTGTGTTGCCTTTCTGTAAAAGCACCCTGAAAGCAAATAATGTGGCAGGCTCCACCAGAGCACTGCTCAATTAGCCCCAGTGCTTAAAGAAGTGTCGCTGCACAGCTGTCGGTGGCTGCAGCGGGCTGCAGCCAGGCCAGCACTCTGGGGCACCCGTCAGGCAAACTGCAGGAATCACAAGTGAGAGTCACCCTGGGTGGGAAAACATTGGGTGCTCAGACATGATCTAAACCCAGGCTTCTTGAATGGAGGGTCTGAGCAAGGCTTTGGGAGACCTTCTAGAAGTGATGGGTGGGGAAGCCATGGAGGAGGTGACCAGGAAAGTGAGTGCAAGCGTTTCACACGAAGAGTGACCGACATATGGAATGTGTTATGGGAAGGGGTTACAGACTGGAGCTGCTCCTGGAACTTTTCAGGGGCGGGGTGGGGGAGGGGAAGCCTTCAGAAACTCAAGGAGGTTTCTAAACAAAAGGAATTTGAGAAGGGTTGGAGAAATAATGAGAAATGCAAACTTGACCCAGAGTTTCTCTCTCTATCTCCCCCAGCCTGTCCCTACATGTTTCCGAATCACGGTGACCCAAGGAGGTCCTGGAGCCTGGGGGAAGGTATATAGGACCCTCTGAGTCAGTGTCTGAGGGGCCAGAGACTCTCTGTGGGTAGGCAGACACTGCCACTGGAATGACTTGGCATGATTCACTTTATACAAGAGCAAATTGACGCATGGGGCATGGGAAAGATAAAAGACCTGCCTAGGACTCACCCTGATCGGAGGGCAAAGCTGAGGGCAGCTCCCCAGTTTCCTCAGTTCTTGGGATGTCTCCCGTTCTTGGTACGCCTTTTCGCAACATACTGTGCGTGTGTGCACACACACACTCTCATGGACACACACACATGTTGTCACATGCACACCACACGCAGACACATTCACAGGGACATACTGATACAACCGACACATGGACAGACATGCTGCACACACACACACACACACACACACACGCACACGCACAGCCTGCCTGACCTCTACCCAGCAGCACAGGTACTGGCTGGAATCCTTCCCATTTCCCGCCCGCCTCTGACAGCAGTGCTGCTGGGCATGGCCCTGACTACCCTGGAGACAAGGTACAAATTGCCTGTAGGACTATGTTCTGTTCTGTGGGCCCTTGTGTCCCTGCCAAGAAGCTCCTTGTGAAGCGGAGTGCTGCCATCTCTGTGCCTGTGGAAACCTGCCGCGTCTGCAGCTCCTGGCTGTTCCCTTCCCTGCGGCAGAAAGGGCCATACGGGAGCGGAGCGCAGGAAATGCACCAGTTCTGGGAGGGGTGGAGGGGTGTCATGTGCGCCCACCTGCGGACTCCCTCTGAGCTGCGTAGGTCTTGGTGACTTCAGAGGGGCCTTCCCTCCCACACTCCCCATTATTCTGCCCTCAGTAGTTAGCAGCACCCCAGTAATTAACCTGGAGGTCTCTTTAGCACCATTACCTAGGAGTTTGCTCAGATCCTTCTAAGCAAATTTAATGAAATGTCACTCACACGAAACAATGACATCACTAGCCCTATAAGTTTTTCCAACCGGGTGTTCATTTCCCTTTGTCTGTACAGCCAACCGCCCGACCCGAGGGGTAGGACAGCCCGTCATCATCTCTCACGCTTTGGCAGGAAAGAATTTGGAGACTGCTAGGCTGGGAGAGTCCTTCTTGCCGTGTGCATGGGCAGAGGCCGCTTGGTGGTACTCAGCGTTTGATGGGCCAGACTGGGTCATCCAGGCAGCTTCACTCGCAAGGCTGTCCTTGACCAGGTGCCTAGAGAACTGTGCAGCCAGCATGGTGTGCTTGGCCTGTCCAGTGACTCACCTGGTGGCTCGGGTTCCGAGCACAAGGCTGCGTGAACTCCCGTGGGCTAGTCTTGAAGGTGCACTGTCAGTCAAAACAGCCACCAGCTGATCGCCTGCACCGGGAGGGCACCTCCATGCCTCCTCTAGATGGGAGCAGTGTCCCAAATGGGCAGTTGTGTTTTAAATTAGCGGCATGCTTTTCTGGCCCCTCTGCATGTTCCAGATGGGGTCAGGCTGAGGGGCCCAGACCTCTTGCCATGTTGGTCAGCATGCCGTGTGGTCAAGCGCACAGGGAGCCCCTGACCTCGAGGAAACCCTACTGGTAGTAGAGTCCTGTGGGCAAGTTTCCCTCCTGTGTGCTTAGTAGTCTGTTCTGTGTTGGCTTCAGAGAAGCAGCATCTAACTGCTCCTCTGAGGAGCTGGGTCTGGTTCTGATTCTTCCACTCACTGACCGCTCCTCTTAGGGTGAGTTACCTTCCCACCATAATCTCCTGTTCTGTGAGAATCCTAGTAGAATCATGCCAGGGCGTGGTGCCTGGCTCCACAGATTCTAAGGGCCATAGACAAATAGGGAAGACCAGAAAATGAGATCGGTACTTAGGATCGTTTGGTCCGGTGAAGAAATGACTCGGGGTTGGCAGAGAGTAATAGCAGCATTGAGGTACCAGCTGGAAAGAACCTTTAAAACACAATACTTGGAAACCCCTCACCTAGGCTTAGACTTCAGAGAGTCTGAACTGCTTTTAATTTTATTTTTGATAAATGTTTCTTGTATGTGCCTATGTTTTTTAGGAAAAGCCTGTTTACCTTTATCACACTCTAAAACAGATCGGTGATCTAAAAACGACTGAGAACCACTCCCTGTTTTTGTCCATCAGCATTATGGTATATGAGTTTTAATCAGGAGGGAGAAGGCCCCCCAGGTGGTATTTGGAAAAGTGTGGGTGCGTTCTTTGGTTGTCGCCATGACTGGAGGACATGCTTGCTATCTGGTAAGTGGGGGCCAGAGCCACATGTGTGAGGGACAAAGCTGAACAATATAGTTCTGCTCCAAACACCAATAGCACCCCCATGGAGAAACTCTGTTAGGAATTGAGCCATGACTCTCCCATAGGCACAAAACTAGTTAGTAGCAGAATTGGGTTCTATTCCTAAATCAAAGCAAGAGAGATGCCAATAGTTCACATTATTATGTTTCCCCTTGTTGATTGCAAATAGACTGCAGTCTGTGAAAACCAGAGAATCAGAAATCTATCTCATCTTCAAAACTTCAGCAATTAAAAAGTATCCCCAGGTTCTTGGTCTTCTTTACCAGAAAGTAAAGAAAGCGGAAAGGACTACTTTACTTTTGGGGAAACAAAAGCATAGAACAGTGAGCCTGTGACCCCATGTGGCAAAGCCACTATGATCGGGTGACCCAGCCTTAGACTGTGAAATGTCCACGGTTCAGTTCAGCTGACTTCTCTCGGATGTGTCGTTTCCTAAAAGGGCAAAGAAGCTCCACTATACCAGCATGGTGCTGCTCACCGCCAGCAAGTGGCAGGTGCCTCAGACCCTGGGATGATGGGGAAGCATTATGCGGAATCAGCTGAAGATAAAGACCACAGATTTTGCCTCCTGGGTCTGCCTTTCAATGGATGTGTGATCTTGGTCACAATGACTTCATCTCTCTGAGCCTCAGTTTCCTCTGCTGGAAAGTGGGGATAATAATGTATCTGTGAGGATTAAGTGAGGTGATCCATGTGGAGTGTCCTGCAAAGTCTCTAGCATATGTCTCGGCTCAGGAAATGCTAACTGTTATTACAAGCTATTATTATGACTTGTGTCTGTGATTAAAGACAGCTTGGGCTTCAGAGTGTGAGTGCCAAGATTGCTTTCAGAGGACCAGCTCCAGGTTGGTTGTAAGGCTCGCCCAGCTGCACAGGGAGTCAGCAGACTGGGACTGGAGTCACAGTGTTTATGAAGTGTGTGTCTGCCGCATGCTCTGTCTTGGGTGGAAGATGGATTTTCTTCCTGTGTACACATTCCAGCCTCACCTCACGAGTGGGTGAGAAGGGACTCGGGAAATTGTCACACAGACTCTTCTGCTCCGGTTTCCTGCACCCTCGGGCTATTCAGGGAGCACCGATGGGAGAGATGCCTAACAGAGCAGAAGGAAGTCTTGGCCTCTGACTCTTCAGACACCACGGTTTCCTGGAAAGAGATCCAGACTGGAGACAGCCATGGATCCCTTGCCAATCCCTCATCCTTGGGAAAGGAGGGTGGCTGTGGGACCAGCGGGAGGCATGAGGGGAAGACATAAGCTGTATTTGACACAGGCCTGATCACCAGCCTGGAGAAGGACTTCCATCTGACCGCACTTTCTACGGCCAAGTCTTTGTGGGACCAAAACCCTTATGATTTGGGTTGGTCTGGGCCTCCCTGCTGCTGATTTGGTTGATGCACCGTCAAAGGTCTGGGCATTGCCAAGCCAACTGTGGTCTTGGTTTGGAAGAGGCATCCAGAGACTGAATGGAGGTTGTGCTTTGAATTCCCTTTAGCTCACAACTCTCAAAATGAAGCCAGTGTCCTTATTCTGCCATTTTGAGAATCATTCTTAGCTGGGTAGACGAGGAAAGTACTTTATCATCATCATCATCATTCTCAATGATTAATCATCATAGTAAATACCATATAAGTACTGTAATAATTATGATGATTATATCAAATTAAAAATGATGAATGAAATAAATTGATTAAAGTTGACTTGCTCAGCAGCCCCTACCCTGCATAATATTAACTTACAGCTGAATAGCATTCTGCAGGTAACACAACAGCCAGACATGTCAACCTAACTCTAACATGAAGCATAAATCTGAAACAAAAGGACTGACTTGGGGTGGTTATTCTCTGATGCTAAGAGTTTAGCACCAGCTGTATCCCCAACTGTCTGTGTCACTGAAGCAACTTGCCCTTGTATTGTCACAGTTGGAAAATTAGAGTTAACCCAGATGCAGAAAATGAAACCAACATCAAAATGTGTCCAAATTGTAAATGGTACAAGAATTTGGACTTTGCCTGACTGTAGTCCAGCTTCATCCTGAGGAGCTACATAGAGTGTGTGTGTGTGTGTATGTGTGTGTGTGTGTACACAAGTGCATGCATGCCCAGCTTGACACACAATGGTAGATGAATGTTCATTCCCAGAACAAAGAAAGCTAAATTTATTAGATAAATGCCATTATGGCCAGTAGCTGGATTGACTCAGTTTTCTCTACAGATCCTTCCTTGTCCAGCCTCTGGCCATGAAGTGGGAGTTTTTAGTATGCGAAGGATAAAGTAAATCTGGCTTCCTGGGGCTTGTGTCGGCATACCAAGCTCCTTTCAGATCTCTTTGCCAAGTCGGGGCCACGCCAGAGGGCTCCTAGGCCTGGGGAATAACTGAGCTACCTTTCTTTTGGAACTGCTGGTGCACATTGTTTTGACATGTGCCATACCTTCCGTCTTTCACTGCCTTGGGGCCAGAGGAGGGTATGCTTTGAACAATGTAAAATTCCTCTTCCAACAGCTGTGTAAAGCAAACTCACAGCTCTCAACCTCCAGCTCAAGGTATCAGACTGGACTTTTGGATACAAGGGGACTCTATTCCTTATTTTCTGACCTCCAAGAGGAACCAGTTTCAAAAATTCCTTTTTGAGGGTGGCAAGTCCACCTTCTGAGAGTCTCTATTTAGTTTGTTCTGTCTAGAATGTGCTTTCCCTGTTGAATGTGTGCCTTGTTTCCCTGAGAAATCAGTGTCTCCTGAAAATTGAGGCCCATGTCCTGTTTCAGATTTTGGACTAAATGTGGACCTGATAGTTTCAGAACTCTAGAGTTAAGTACATTTTAATAAGAGGAGCCACAGAATATGGCATTTTAAAAGAGCAAGATAAGAATTCTTTCCTTCCTTTGCTCTTGCCTGTTTGGACTCTGTGTAAATGCAGACTCACCCAGAGCTCCAGGGGTCTCAAGTGAATTCACACCAAATACAGCAGAGAAGGGGTATCTCTTCCCACCTAGATCACCGGTCACTTTGATTCTCTGGGAATTTAGGGCACTCTCATCAGTATCTTCCCTGAGAGGTGTCAATCTGTTCTATGATCTTGCTCTGTTTCTTGTTCTCTATAAAGCTCAATTTATTCTTTTTAATATTTATTGAGGTTAACTTTGATTTTCAAAATGTTATAAGCCCGTATGTGCAGGTTCATCATTCATCAAATGAGTCAGCACACCACATCTGCCACCAAATTACCCAAAATCCTTTACCGCTGTCCATTGGACCCTACCACCACTTGTTCCCAAACCCCACCCCCTTCCCCACTGGTGACCTCAGTTCTATTGTCAGTGCCCAAGGGTTGGTCTTGTTTTGTCTCTTCCTTTGCTTTGTTTCTTCATTTTCCACATGAGTGAGATCATTGACTACTTGTCTTTCTCCTTCTGACATATTCACTTAGCATCAACCCCTCTAGTTCCATCCATGTTGTCACAAATGTCAAAATCACATCCTTTTTAAGGCTGTATAGTATTCCATTGTGCAGATACCGTATCTTCTTCATCCAGTCATCTGATATGGGCACTTAGGTAATTTCCAGTTCTTCACTATTGTAAATATGCTGACATAAACATGGGGGTGCATACATCTCTGTGAATTCATGTTTTTTTTGTGTTTGTTGGGTAAATAGCCAGCAGTGAGATGACGGGATCATATGAGATTTTCAACCTCAGTTTTTTGAGGAGTCTCCAAGCTGTAAAGCTCAATTTACATGCTTGTCTTATGCTTCCCAAGACAGAGCACGGAGGAGTTGCCACCACTCCAGAGGGATGCTAAGCCTGAAAGGTGGGTTTTAGAATAGGACGTGGTACTGGGAAGGAAGGCTGTGTTGTGGAAACCTCATATAGCACAATTCCTGAGAGCTCATTTCTCATTCACCCCTTGTAGCAATTCCAAATCACTCCTTCCTTTCATGCTTTGACCAGCATTTCCCTTCCCTGTTGGTTTTGGATCTCTCTTGCCCCCAGTGAGTTAGCCGACATGTTTCCAGTTGTACTCTCCTCATGATATTTCCAGGCTGCCAACCCCCATGGGTGCTGGGGCCTAATTGGTCTGTCCTCACCACTGTTTGTAGCACCTTCCCTCTGAGCGTCATCTGCGCATTTTAATTAATCTGCCACTTTCCCCTCTCTCCTACTTCCGGATCATTAATAAAGAGATTAACCAAAACCAGACCAATCCCCAGCGGAGGCCCAGCCGGCATCTCTTCCAGCTCCCAGCCTTGTCATGGGTCAGGACATCTTCATGTGGGCCCACTGCTCTCATTTTCAGGACTCAGGACTTGTACTCAGGGCCAAGCCAATTTGAATTAATTTTACAATTAAGATATGGGGAACAAGCTCTGTCAGTCTTTTTATAAGACTTTAGTTTAATATTTCCATCAGATTCCTTTCCTTTTTGTCATTCTACTTGAAATCTGTCATTTTTCCCACCTCTCGCTCTTTCCAGTCCCTGAACAAGATATTGGGCTTATCTGGCAGGATGTGGTCTTCTGAGCCCTTGGCATTAGTCAGAGGCCACGTCAGAAGTGCAAGAATTCTCCAAAGATTCGGACCCTTCTGGACACAGCTGGACAGCTGTCTTCATTAACCCTGGCCAGAGAATGATTTGCCTCCAGAGAATGCGACTGGACAAGAAATAACAAAATCTCTTGGATTTGCATGCTGAAGACTTGATTCTTTAGAAAATGTCTCCACATTTGCGCTCGTGCCTCTTCCCTGGGGAGCTGTACAACAGCGCTTCATGCCTTCTTTGTAAGGCACTCCAATTTCCAGTGCTGGTGCCAGACCCAAGGCTGGAGATGGTCCATCCAGTGCTCTGTCTACCATAACGCATGGGCCATCTGCAGGGGCACTGACCAGGGTGAGCATCAGGCCCAGGAGGGACTGCCATCAACTGAATTCTGTTCACTGATTTCACAGGAAACCTTTTCATGGGGAATATGGGGAGGAGGAAAGAGGAGTGGTGGCCTTAAACCCCTGGAAACTCTGATTAGGGTGAGGTTTCTTGGGGAGAAGTGGGTATTCAACCTCCTGGTGGGGTGGAGGTGAAACTGTCCTGGCTCCAACCAGAACTTGAACTTCCTCTGGGTTTAAGCTCTGGAATATTGGAGAGCAGACAGACAGCATAGTATAGTCATGAAGAGCACCAACTCCAGAGCCAGACTGCGATCCACCCTGGCACTGCTCATTAGCTCATTAAACTGCCTCGTGCCTCAATTTCCCCATCCGAAATGGGAAACGTTAGGTGTCTGCCTCAGTGGAGTTACTGTCAACATTGAAGCGTGGACATCTGTCAGTACCTACACATAGCATTTGCGATCCTGGAGCTCCCGACCTTGGCAGGCAGAACATTCACTCCATGCAGTGGACAGCAAGCAAGTCCTGTCGGTGTATGCTCAGGAGGAGATGCTCTGGGTCAGGAAGCCTGGAGCGGGACGTCGGAACGCAGCAGATACACCCCATGCGACAGGACAGACGCAGGCTACCGTAGGCTCCTGTACCCCCTCCACTCTGGTTTCCACTCCAGCCGCTTCTTGGATACCCAGAAAACCCTCAGTGTGTACTGTAAACTGAGCCAAAAAGGAGGAATCAGAAATTGCTCTCTTTTGAGTATTTTGAGGGATGGTGAAACCTTGTAGGAATGTTGCTCCGGGGACTGAGAAAACACCATATGTGGGAAAGCATTTCTAAGTGAGGAAAAGAGCAAATGCAAGCTGGTCAGGATCTTGGAAAGCTCTGAGCAGGGGAAATGGGCACTGGGGAGAGGGTAGGAAGGGGGTTTTACTGAGGTCTTTAACAGGTCTTTTTCCAATTATAGCCAAGAAGAGCCTGGGGACCAGGGCCTACTTCAGAGCCAGGGCCTGTATTTTCTTTGGGAAAAGAAGGCAGAGTTGATTGGTTTCCAAACCAGGCTTGGCAGAAGCCCAGACAAGATCTCAGGCCAATGAGAGTGCCTTGGGTAGGTCTTGATCGGAGTAGGCGCTCACTGAATGAAGAGACATTGAGACTCTACCTCAGTCCAGCCCTGTGCTAGGCTCAGGCAGCTGTGGATGAAAAAGACCCACAAAGAGAAGACATACCGATAATCCTAACACAATAGGTTAATTGTCCAAATGGAGGTCTCTGACAACTAGAGCGAGCACTAGAGAAAGGCGCAGGAGTTCTTCTAAACAGAAGAGTTGGGGAGATGCCTTGCCTGGGTGGAGCTGGCACTTCCTTCTCTGCTTCTCTCCCAGCTCCAGGGGACTAGTCCTCCAGAGCCTGGAGGTGCACAGGGAAGGGAGGTATGCAGTGTCTCTGTAGCCGCACATAACTCAGGTGCAAGATCTGCTAACATGTCCAGAGTTTCACTACGTGCTCTTGGGTAGATTATGACAATAACCTCACAGAACCCTCGAGTATGCACAAGTCACATGACTTTTGTAGAATTTAAGGACTGAGTGCTCTTTCACTCTGTCATTATTTAGCAGTCTGACCTTACACAGCTCACTCACCACCACTCTAGGGCTCAGTTTCCCTACTTGCTAGAAAGAGAAGGTTATCTGGGGTCCTTTCAGTTTCAAACATCTGTGTTTTGACAGCTTTCCTGGGCTTGCTCACCACCAAAAGCTGAGAGCAGAATATCAAAGTAGGATCCACAGGAGACCTGCTGGCTTTTAATGCAATCTTGCAAATAATTTAGAAACATTTACCAGCTTGCAGATGACCTGCTCCCACTACTTATTCCAAAGTGTCATGGCAAGTCTCTGGATTTGATGGTAAGAAACAACACTGATTCAAAAATGTATTGGACTTTTGGTAATGATATTTGAACACAAACGGAGCAGATTATCTAAAAATATCAGGACACCTATGTCCTCTCCTACTAGATGCCTTAGGACTCCAGAGCGCATGCTCACCAGGTAGTGGGAACAAGCCACCCTGGGGAGAGGCAGTAGTATTGTCTATAGAGAATTTACAAATAATAATAAATCAACTAATGATCACAGATCTTGGGGAGTCCTTAGCAATATCAGTGATAAACCATTCCTCCCAACCATTGCCCCATTCAGACCCTAATCCCTTGGTCTCCAAAGTTCAGGGAAGAAAGCAGACCATCTCAAGGACTTTTATGTTTCCCACCACCCTAGGCTGTCCCTGGCAGATGGCAGATGAAGTCATAGCTCCTGTCTACTCTGCACATGACATGCAGTGCTGGATCATGGGGCGGGCACAGGGGGCGGGGGTGGGCATCCCATCTGAGCAAAAATGGATATCTACTCTTCAAACAATTTCACCAAGATGGGATGTCTTATTTCCTATAACCAAGCTGATTCATGGGCCTGCAACCCATGCAGTCCCATAAGATACTGTAATCAGAAAGGAAACTCACAGTCAGAGTTGATGTTCTGTGGCTGCCACCTTGAAATGCTTAAGAAAGCTGTCTTTGTATTCATGTTTTGTAAGTGAAGTTCAGTGGGACAATGAGCATGCACCTGGGGACTCAGAGTGTTGGCTCAGACAGTCAAGCCTCCTAGCACCAGCTTCTAAATAATTTCTGCTCTAGGCCCTGCAAATTATGTAGCTGGTGCTACTTTCGACCATTCTCTCTCCCACTCTGACTCTGCAGCAGACCTCCTCCTCCTTCTTGCATTCTCTGTGGCGGGAAGGAGCGGCTCTTGACCTTGGAGAAGCGTCTAGTGGGGAACCATGTGAAGCCATGAGGGATGCATAATGCTACCCCCAACATCCAGGAATGCAAAGGAGGTGAGACGGTGGCTGCTGTTCAAGAGCCTCACACAAAGTGCAGAAATGTTCCTTCAATAAACTGTGAAGAAAAAGTTCATCTGAAGAGCATCAGGATTAAAAAGAGCTGTGATTTCTACTGTCAGGATTTCATTTGTCTCAAAAGCCAAGGAAGTTCAAGTCTGTTTTTCTATCAATATTACATATGTCCATTTTTATCTCATCTTTTACATTTTAATCTAAATATTCTTTTACACCTTCAAGATGTCGTACTTTAAAAAAAGTAAGTTCGTCGTGGAACTGACACTGCAGCATGGATAGCACGTCAACGCGGCGGGTGAACGTGTGCCTGGTAAAGGGAGCAACGCTTGCACAGAAGGTCATTAGCTTATTTAAGTGGCTGTTCAGTAGTGAAGGGACTGGAGTGTGGTGTGTGAGCCCACCCGTAACATGCGGTCAGGCCTAGAGTAAAGAAGCCCTCTCTCTACCCTGCGTGTCTCTCCCCTTCTTCAGGCTGAAATTTAGCTTGTCCTCGTGAAATGAAGGCCTTAGACCACATGCTCTTCCACTTCTACTGCCCCTTGGTTCTCTACCCAGGACTCACCATAGAGACCTTCCTATTGCATCTCCAATCCATGGGCACCATCCATCCTTGTGCCTTAGGAACCCATACGTAGACTCATATTCTACCTGGGATTTGCCTCATTAACCATACTGGATCTCCTTCCCAATGAGCAGAGAGTCTGTCTGATTCTTGACTTAACGTGGCTGGACTTTGGGTAGATTTTAAAAAATACATATTTTGTGATAGACTCTCAGTCCCCAACTGCATGCTTGCAGCTGTAGTCTATTTTTCCCTTCACGTGCAGGTAGGAGATCATCCTACATCACTGCAGCTATGCCATACTTTTTGTGTGGTTCAAGTTTCATTTTGTTGGAGCTTTGTGGAAAGGAAGTTAGTTTTCCTCTGGGAACCAATTTCTTAGAATAATATAATTCCTAGGACAATCTTGGGGGTTGGGCAGTTAAGCTCTAGCTTAATCCGTCTCTCAGCTTTGACCTTGAAGGAGTCATTTGTCCAGAGAGTGGTTCCCATGGAAGAAAGATGGTCCCCTTATCAGAGACACAGGCCGGGAGCCAGGAAGAGGAAATTGGAGCAGAGTGCCTGTAACCTTGCTGACCTTTGGGGACAACAGAGCGGCACTGGTGACAGGATGGGGAAAGAGGCCGTGTCTGTGAGTCCTGGGAGCAAGTTAGCCTGGGCAGGCCCAAACATGACCTTTGAGCAGGACTGTTTTTCTATTTCTTGTGTCACCTTTGTTTATTTCCCTTCTGTGCTCCCCCCCTGGGTTTAGTAAAGTCTTTCTGAAATTATCAAAGGTGAACCAAGGGAAGGGCTTTTATTTTCCATGCTTCACCAGAGCTTTAAAGAGGAAACTGTGAACCCCTGGGGGTCAGTGAGGCAGTAGCAATGGCAATTACAGAATGGGCACCTCAGGGCCGGCACTGTGAACCTCAGGGTACAGTTGGGATTCCTAGGTGGCCACCCCTTCCCACCCGCAGAGGTTGGAGAGTGCCAGCCTTTGGAACATCTGGGCTTTGCCCTGGTGAGGATGAGGCCAGCTTGACGGTGTCTCGAGATCAGCCCTCTAATTCCACAAGGACGCAACGGAAACCCCATGTTGAGGTTCTCCTATGGCAACACAGGGAGAGTGTTGATGGGTTAAAATGCCACTTAAAGAAGGAGATCTCGGAATTAGAACTGTAACCACTAAAAGAACCGTTGGGTGATGGAAACCTAAAATACAAACGCCAAACAAGAAAATATCAGTCAACGAGTCATCTTGTTATTCAGGGCAAGTCCAGCCGGCTCATTTGAGCTGGTCGTTACCGTGTCTCTGTCTGCTGCAAGTAACGCTCGGCGGGACTGCCTGCGGGTCTCTGGGGAGCACCCAAGTGTCCTGCTGAGACATGCCTATGGGTGAGCTTGGCAGAGCACCCGGAACTGCAGGCCCTCTCTTAGAGGTGGTGGTGGGCCCTCGGGCTCACTAACAAAGGTAGGAGAAGAGCTCTCGCAGTTCATCTCTGATGATCCCACCCCAACCTCAGGGCATTCTTTTGTGAGACCCCAGGGGCTGCTGTGGAAGGGTAGGAGATCTATGTTTCTGCTGTTTGCTGCTGATAAAAGAATGTAAAAACATGCTTGTAATTTTCGGGTTCTACGTCTTCATAGTTGGCCAAGGTGATACGGCCTCTGGTTTTTTTAGGGCTCAGGTGATGCTTAAAGAAGTGGTGGGATGCTTTGCACACACAACCAGAGCTGCAGGAGTTAGGAGGCGTTGGATGCAAATGCAGCTGTGCTCTCTGTGCAGGAAA
>RJWH01001023.1:406813-489457 GCA_004363575.1 Solenodon paradoxus
CTCTCTCTCTCCACACGTACGTAGCACACACACACCTTTCCCTATCACCCACCACGTGCTCAAAGAAAGCCCATTGCCCTGAAGGTAATGGGGATTGAGGCAAGAAAGGACTCCTATCAGGCAGGATTGCCCAGGGGTGGGGGAAGAGACAGATGGCCCCCCTATCCGGACATCAGAGAGGCGGGGTGGCTCCAGGGATGGTGACACCCTGAGGGAGCTTGGCCACGGGTAGCTGGTCCTGGAAGGACATGACCTCAGTTGCCACAGCCTCCTATTAATGCCTGCGTTTCCTTTTCAGGTCTTACAGGTGAACAAGGTGATGTCCATCTTGTTTTACGTGATATTCCTCACTTATCTCCGTGGCATGGAAGGGAACAGCATGGATCAAAGCGGTGTGCCGGAAGACTCCCTAAACTCGCTGATTATTAGGCTCATCCAGGCAGATATCTTGAAAAACAAGCTGTCCAAGCAAACGGTGGACGTCAAGGAAAGCTACCAGAGCGCCCTGCCGAAAGCCGACGCCCCCCGACAGCCAGAGCAGGGCGAGCCTGCCAAGTCGGAGTTCCAGCCGGTGATGACCGCCATGGACACGGACCTGCTGAGGCAACAGAGACGTTACAACTCGCCGCGGGTCCTGCTGAGCGACAGCCGGCCCCTGGAGCCCCCGCCCCTGTATCTCATGGAGGATTTCCTGAGTAACCCGGTGGTGGCCAACAGAACGTCGCGGCGGAAGAGGTACGCGGAGCACAAGAGTCACCGCGGGGAGTACTCGGTCTGTGACAGCGAGAGTCTGTGGGTGACCGACAAGTCGTCGGCCATCGACATTCGGGGACACCAGGTCACGGTGCTGGGGGAGATCAAAACCGGCAACTCTCCCGTCAAACAATATTTTTATGAGACCAGATGTAAAGAAGCCAGGCCCGTCAAAAACGGTTGCAGGGGGATTGACGATAAACACTGGAACTCTCAGTGCAAAACGTCCCAAACCTACGTCCGCGCACTGACGTCAGAAAACAACAAACTTGTGGGCTGGCGGTGGATACGGATAGACACCTCCTGTGTGTGTGCCTTGTCGAGGAAAATCGGAAGAACATAAATTGGCATCTCCCCCCCATATATAAATTATTACTTTAAATTATATGATATGCATGTGGCATATAAATGTTTATATTGTTTTTATATATTATAAGTTGACCTTTATTTATTAAACTTCAGCCACCCTACAGTATATAAGCTTTTTTCTCAATAAAATCAGTGTGCTTGCCTTCCTCAGGCCTCTCCCATCTGTTAACCCTTCTTCTGTCCTCTGGCTCTCCAGAGCCACTCTGTAAAATCTGCGTATACCAGTATTTTGCATTCAGTGTTGGCAAGGCCATGACTGTCGTTTTCATAAACTTGTGAAACTCAGTTGATGTCAGCGTTGTGTATAGACACAGTCCTACCCGCTCTTCTGGTACACTTCATGTTGGATTACTTAAAGAAGTGTTCTCCTCCCATTGAAAAATGATGCCTGGTAACTCTGAGCGCATTTATTTCTGGCCAGCCAGCTCACTGTCAGAACCCACCTGCCTTTCTCTGCTGTCCCTGGTGCCAATCGGAATCATGATTTCCTCCAATGTCACGGTGCTGGGACAATAACCCACAAGCCTGGTGATTTTTATTTGAGGAGTTTCTTTGCAGCACATTTGTTGATTGAGGCCTTGGGCTTGTTTAAGAATTGCATTTTTTCTTTTTCAGCTTTGGTTTGTGTTTTGTCTTTTGCCGATGGTGTTCACCCTTCTAGATAGGTCGGGGACCATGTTGAGCCATGTTAGCAGAAGGCTTGTATGGTGACCCCAAAGTGAACTGAAGTGGCTCACCAATGATGTACACCCAGAAGAGACGCTCCCTGCAGAGCCCTTCTGGGCCCATGGGCCACCCCACCTCTGGGGCCCCTTCCAGAGCTGCATGAGGAACTGGGGAGCCCTCGTGTTCCAGTCAGCTAGGGTTCACATGCCGGCTCCTCCTGTGGGACTTCGGACCCGGTTCTGAAGGCTGTGAGCCTAGGTTTCCAAGGTCAAAGAATGCAGTGGGGCCTCCTGCCCTCCTGGCAGGGCTGTCAGGAGAATTCAGCTGTGACCGCTATGGACTTCGAACAGGATACAGCCATTAGCAATGGCCCTTTCCGCTTCCTTCACTTCCTCTCCTTCCCTAGGTATGTGTTCCTCTCGTTGAGTTCAATCATCACTTGGAGATGTAACATGCTCAAATGAAGTAAACTTCCCAGGGTCCGCAGCATCCCAGAAGGGGTCCACACCGCCATGAGGTCACTGCGGTGATGGCCATACCTGTCTTGCCAGCGCAGGCCTGAGAAGGACACCGTGGTGTCCCCTGAGGAGTTTGTGAAGTCTCTTTCCATGGGAAGCACTTTCCCTCTGGAAACTCTCATCTCCCAGTGGCCAGAGACACCAGGGGCCGCTGTTCCAAGACAGAAGCTGCTGTCCTGTGCCTTTCTGAGTTGCCCTGCCCTCAAGGCCTGCATGTGAGCTCTAACAGGCACTGACTAGGCTGTGTCCTTTAAGTGGCTGGAACCTCTTGAACAGGCTCAGCAAAGGGCAGTGACTTTGGTTAAGTGCATCATGGTTCTAACTGCCTAAAGCATGTGGGTGGGAAAGCAATATACCCCCAGCATGCTAAGCACTTCCAAACATGTCACTTCATTGTCACAGCTCCTTTGAGCCACTGTCCTCTCCAGTTTGCAGGTGAGAAAACAGCTAACGGTTTAGCTTTTCCATGGTGAATGGGCAGGTAAATGGCCAGAGTTAAAGTGCTGTTTGAGTCAGATCACAGGCTCCTTTCATCATCCCCACCCTGCCCCGGCCCCATGTCCCCCTCATCCCCTCCACGTGGCAGGCTTGCAATTTGGTACATGGCTGTCCTGCGGAAATACAAAGCAGAGTCCTCTGCAGGGAAACCTTTAGTAGCTTTGCCTCACTGAGCTGACAACCAGAATGCAATAAACCCACTGGTAGGATAGTGGGGTCTTAGCCTTGATCCACAGCACATTTGGGGGCTGGAATCAAAAAGCCCTCATGTTCCACTCCTGGAACTTCCTTTCTGCATGCAATCGGGCCTGTGGGAGGGTCCAGCTGCTTGGGGAGATGAGGTTGGGTGTCAGAGGCCCCAGATCTCAGCCTGGGAAGGCAAGGCCCTGATGCAACGAAGCCCCAGGCCCAGCCTAGGATGGAAGAAGTTGGGCTGCATGTGGCGGGGAGTAGAACAGCATGTTTCTGGGTAAGTATAGCTCTGAGGAGAAAAGGAATCTGGGGCTTTGATGCAAACCTCCCTGAGAGCCATCCGAGGGCACCTCCTCTCTCATGCTGGGTGGCAGGGTAAAGAGCATCATCCAGTTCCATTCCAGTAACTTTATTGGCATAAAGGGGCATTCAAGTGCTGCCAATGCCAGCATGCTAAGTATATGGGCCCACAGCAGAGCTTTCCTCAAGTTCTTAGGAGGTTTATTTCTATCCAATGTATGTATTTACCATCCCAAAGGCTGGGAATTAAACTCATCTCTGAGACAAGAGGACTGGCTTCTAGAAAGTCCCACATTCTCCTTCATCTTCCTGTATTACTTAGTTTCTTGTTGAAGTTTCTATACACAGAGAGTTGTGTTGTGGTGTGAAGAACTTATCTGAACAGGAGAAAACAGGTTCTGGCCCAGATTTGTCATTAGCTTCCTGAACTTGGGTAACTCACCTGTCCTACTGGGGGCTTTCAGCATCTGCTGCAGAGAGGGTTGGTGTCCAGACTGAACAGCCCTCACTTCCCTAATGAGTGCCACAGTGAGAAGCTTTGCTGGTCTTTGGTGGGGAGCTCTCCCATTTACAGGGTGTGTAAACTTACCTCTCTAAGCCTTTGTTTCCTTGACTCTAAAATGAACACAGTGCCGCCTTCATAAGGCTGTTTTGCAATGTAATGAAAACATCCAGTTCCTGGCACACATGAGCCCCATGAGTGTTACTGACGATGATGGCAACAATGATGATGATGACTAGCTTTGGGGGCATTTGTAGGAGCCGTCATTCTGGAATTTCGGTAGGAATTTCCAGGTTCCACAGTAGAGAATTAGCCCTAATTAAAGTGTATCAATCACTTACAACATGGGAGGCAGACCCCAGATGACTTTTGCTCGGTTTCCTTCCACAGATCTCTAATCACTGGTCCAGTCTTACTGACAGGCTGCTAATCAATCTTCCTTGACACACCAGGGGCAGTATGGGAGGTATTTCTAAGCCTTCTAGGCAACTCACCCTCCCTCCCTGCCTTCCTCCTATTTCCTTTTCCATCTCCTCTTCCTCCTCTCCTCCTCCTCCTTTTCCTCCATCTGCTTCTCTCTCTCTCTCTCTCTCTCTCTCTCTCTCTCTCTCTCTCTCTCTCTCTCTCTGTCTCACACACACACACACACACACACACACACACAAATCAACAATACTTTCTTCAGTTCGAGTTTTCAGGTTTGGTGTTTGAAGGTTTCTTTGTGTTTCCCTTTCCCGTGTGTGTGTGTCTGTGTGTGTGTGTATGTTGGTATGTGCTTTCTACCTCATTTAATCAATGTAAAAACCTCTACTAAGATTTGGAGAAACCATCTGCATTTATTTTATCACCTTTGAACGTGTGTTCAGGAATGAGATCTGTGCAGCCAGTTTACAGCTACCTAGAGATTTGCCTGCCTTCAACAGAAAGACTCATCCCCCAGACTTCCAGCTCCGATGGCCCTGGCTGTGTACAATCTACAAGGGACTCTCAGTCAGGCCCAGCTTCACCCCACTGGGCTCCATCTCTCCTCAGTCCTGAAGAGGATGGCTTGAACCTGGAGATACCCAGCTCTTTGCCACAACCATCCCATCCAAAGCAACCTTGGCCCGGGGCCCTGAATGTGCTCTTCCACCAACCAAACCAGAGCTGCAGCCGTGAAGATGGAATCAGCCTAACCCTCTTCCTCAAAGTCCCCATCCAAGTATATGCCTAGGAGGGGCATATACTCACACGTACCTTTTCAAGTTTCAGTGACCTCTCAAAAGGCACTTGGGTTTCCTAACAAGCTGAAGTGAAAGTCTCTCTATTGACTGGAACCTCTGTTTTTTGTTTGTTTGTTTGGTTGCTTCCAGGTGGAAATTGGCCCAGTTTGGCAGAGCAGAATCACAGAACTTGTCAGAGCCAGTCTGAAGGCTGTGGATTTGTTTTCTTCAATCCTATATTTGGTTCCACTGAAAAGAAGGTTAATGTCACAAGCACAGAAGTGTCTGTGTTGGGGACCAGGAGTGGGGAGGAGCAAAGAAGTGGGAAATGGGGTTGCCCAGAGATATCAAAAGCCTTTTCTAGAAGCTGGCTACTACTGATGAGTTTGGCTGAGGCGAATTGTTGCAAAGTGTAGTAATGACATTGCCCATTAAATTACAGTAGGCGCTGTGGCAAGAAAACATAAAAGTTTATTGGGAAATTGTGAAACACAGCCTAATGAGTTAGATGGCTTTTCACTTGGAGACATGTGGAGGTGGGTGGGTGTGCGTGCATGTGTTTGCATGTGCATGTGTGTGTGTATGTGTGTGTGCATGTGTGTGTGTAACTGCTTTGATATCCTAACCATTGATGTATTGCATTTTTTTAAGGAAAGGTAATGCTTGAAAATCATGCTCTGGAACAGGAGTTTAACCTTTAGGAGACTGTGCTGATAGCCAGCTGGAGAGCATATGGAAAATGAACATGCTTAGCACTAGAAAACAGGCTGCTCAGGGTTGAGGGTTTACAGACAGAAAAGGCAGGCAGCGCCAGCCAGCACAGAGGCTCTGGAGCTGTGGGCCTTCTGACTTGGTCGGAAGCCCTGGAAGCTGGGACTGGAGCTAAGGGCTGGAAGATGAGGTCAGACACAAGAGTAAATAGTAATAATAGTGGTTCTCATTTACTAGCTGCTTCATTCTTGGAAGGCGCTGGGTATACCCTGGAGGTGTAACTTTTGTGCAGTTGCAGATGCCATTAGGAAAAGTTAGTAACTTCCCCAAGGTGATGTGGCTTGTAAGGAGACTTGCTCACAGACAAGCCCAGCCCCTGGGAGGACTTGGGAAACAAGTGTTCTTTTTTTTAATAATAATATTTTTTTTTTTTATTTCTTTTGTTTACAAAGCCCTACTCATTTTAGGATACGGAACTTCTTTCTCAGTGTGTATCTCACACCACACCCACAACCAGAGTCCTAGCGACCTTCACGGTCCCCTTGCTCCCTCTCTCCTGCCCTGCCCTCCAGCCTCCTGGAGCCATCACCTTGGTCGGTGGGTTTTGCTGGGGGTTATCTGTTCATTTGTTTTCTTTCATTATATTCCACCTATGAGTAAAGCCATCTGCATTTTTCTTTTTCCTTCTGACTTATTTTGCTTTACATGATCCCCTCAAGTTCCATCCAGATTGTTGCAAAGGGCACACTTTCTATTTTTCAGTGGCTGCATAGAATTCTATTAGTAAATATACCACAGCTTCTATATTCAGTCCTTTTGGGGGGGGCCAGATTGTTGCAAAGGGCACACTTTCTATTTTTCAGTAGCTGCATAGAATTCTATTAGTAAATATACCACAGCTTCTATATTCAGTCCTTTGGGGGGTGGGGGGGCACCATTTAGATGGTTTCCATGTCTTGGCTAATGTGAGCTATGCTGCTATGAACATAGGGGTGAAGATACTTTTTCCTGATTAGAGATTTTGTATTCTCCGAGCACATGCCTAGGAATGGGATGGTGGGGTTGAATGGTAGTTGCATCTTTACTTTTTGAGGACTCTCCATACTGTAAACATGTGGTCTTAACTGTGTGAGTCAGACAGTGATGGAGAAGAAGCAGAGGGCTTCGGGGGGCCTTGACCACTGGATTTCAGCAGAGTGGGGTGTGAGGAGATTAGGATACTGTAGGCACACAGGGCAAGATGAAAGGGTCAATCCAGCAGAATTTCTTCTACTTGAGGACATTACCAGACCACCAATAGCAGGGGCTCATGTCACAGGGATTTTTAATAAGTTGGAGAAGAGGAGTGGGTCTCCCACCCCAATCCCTCTCTCTTTCCCACTCAGCAACTTAACAATCAGTACACTGCAGGGAAAGTGGTGGTAGATTCTCCCTGAAATATACAGGTCACCACTACTCTAACATCCCGTAGGGGGTGTTTGCAAAGAGCTTGAAGACAGGAATTGCAAATTTAGATGGAAATGTTATTCTCCCTTACAAGGTAGCAATCTATCATTTAATATTTTTTTAAATTGTTGAATGCCTACTAGATATCAGGCCCTCTATTCAACTGTCTGGACTCACCACAAGAGATGTCATCCTTCCTGGAAAAGCAATAGCAGAAAGGATGGGACCTGACATCATCACAGCTTCAAATAGTCTCCATCATTTCCATATCTCTCCATCAGCACCTCCTCACAGGCGCTTGCTTTATTTTAAAACAGCTCCAATTATCTGATAGAAATCCATGTCCTATGTTGAAGCTAAATCTACAGATGAAATAGCCATAATTAGATTGTCCACAAAAAGGCTATAAGAACCCAGAAAATGAGCAACTAAATGCTGACAGTCAGGGAAGGCTTCATGAGGAGGTGACCTCTGAGTTGGCTTTTAAGGATGAGAAGGAGTTTGAAGGATATTTTCAGGCAGAGGAACAATCTACAGAAGTACAGAATGGTGGAAAACTCTGTCAGGTGTAGGGACGAGCAGGGGAAAGATTTAGTGTAATGAGAAGTCTATGATGGTAAGACACTAAAATGCAAACTTGAGACCAAATAATTCAAGACCAAGTGTAAGAGACTATCAATTTTGCATTTGATTGTTTGGACATCCCTAACTTTATCATCAGAATCACCTGGAGGGTTTGTTAAAACTGATTGCTGGTCCCCATAACCTAAGCTTCTGTTTCATTATATCTAGGGAGTTATCTGTTATGCTGCTACACACTTGGTTTATTAAGCAATGAGGAGTCAACAAGGGTTTTTTCCAGCTATTTTTTTCAAGGAGGATGATGTTGGTGGCGATGTAACTGATGGATGCACTGGAGACAGATTGATGGAGTGGTAACTGGGAAGTTAGTAGTAAATAACACAAAGGAGGGCCCAAGCCAAGGAGAAGGCAATCAGTAATCAATTGGATGTAGACGATCTTAAGAAGGAGGATCACCACATTTTCAAGACATAATGCTTCTAAATCAAATTCAAGAAAAGAATGATGAGTGGTTTGAAAAGCAAGAATGATTGTTAATGAGTTGGAGGTGCCTTTGGGACACTGAGGTAGAGATGCCCAGTAGACAGTGATCAAGATAGGTATATGCTTAGAATTGTGAAAGAACTGTTCTTACTTATTTAGAAACAATCCAGGATAAGCACGCTTATTCAGTGGCAGGTGGGTCAAGCTGAAGCTCAGTGGAAGCCAAAATGAGTGGAAAGTCCCATCTCAACTCCCTCTAGAGATGGATGGTCTGACTTCTGGTGTAGAAAGCCTAATCCAGCCATCTGCTTCATCGCCTTGGAAGCTGGACAAGATGGTGGAATAACTAAGAAGAAGGAAATGGATAAGGCGAGACACCGGGCCTTTGTATCTCCAGACTAGTGTCATTCCATTGAGGATGTGCCTTGGAGGTCCACTTGAGAACACAAATATCAAATACTTTCTAAATTACATTTTAAAGAAGAAAAAAAAACAAAAACAGTTGAAAGTTGAAATCTAAAGATTCTGGTTCCCAAAAGAATTGCTTCTGGTTTTATTTCCAAGATTAGAACCTTTTCCAGTTGTTAACTTGGTTACTTGAAAGCCTGTTGATCAATCAGGGATATAAAAGATTTCTCCCTCCCAGGAAAGCCCCGGAGGAACCAACTCTCTTCAGTTCTAGAACTTGCAGACATGCCATCCCCTCTCTCTTGAATGTTCTTTGTCCTGGGCTTCCTTCATCCAGGCTTGCTTCTCTTCAGTTGTTACAGTTCAGTTTGTAAATCTCTTTTGTTGGGGGGAAAGTTTCCTGACACCTTCTCCAGCATTTTAAATTCTCATGGTACCCAGCATTTTAATTCATGTCACATAATACAACTGAAATTACAGCCTTTTTTGGTTCTTTGTGTGATTACTTGTTTGAGACGCTGCTCCATGTGTCTGCAATCGCCATGGGTAGCTTTCAGGATGCTCTCATCAAAGCCGTATCCCAAAGGCTGGGCGCGAAGCTCACAGTAGCACTCAATTAACATGTATTGTTTAACTGAATGAATGAATCCCTTAATAAAGTGGGTCCACAGTGGGAAGAAAGATTTGGGTCAAACCTAAGAGACAATGGATCAGTATTGAAGGTTGAATTGCTCTTTAGTTATTTAGACTTTTTTGATGCATTCAGGGAATATGTCCTGGAAATGAAAAGCTCAACCATATAGAATCATCATGTCCTTTTCAGTCCAAAGATTCCCATTATTCCACTGCTGAAATGTTCTGAAGAGGACTCGAATCTAAAGAAAACAATTTAAAAATATTAGGAAAGGGAAACAAAACACAAGCTCATGAACCAGGACTGAGTTCTTGCTTTTTAGATAAACAACATCACATATTGGTGGTGCACTTAGTCACCCATTCAGACACACATTCTTTCAACATATTTCTATAGAGACCAGCCATGTGACATCTCTTCCCTTAGGACAGTAACCTGTGAGCAAATGAGGCACAGACCTTAATGGAATTTTGCTCCAGAGGGTGTGACAGGAAGAACATAAAGAAATAAGTGTATTCAATATAATAGCAGGTAGCAATAAGCAACTATGAACAAATTTAAAACAGTAAAATCACAGAGAGTGAGCAGAAAGCAGCTGGGGCCAGGGTGATAGGGGCTGATATATTTCCATGTTTATAATGTTGGCTGCTATGAAATTCAAGACTTGAAATGTCAGTATACCTAAGGGAAGTCAAACACATTATCATAAACTTCAAGTGGTTAATGACCCTAACGAAGCATAGGATATTTAACCAAAAGTCAGGCGTCAAGATTTAGAAATAGACATACAGATGGAGTCCAGGTCAAGAATCATCTGCAGTCTTGGGTGAAGTTCTTATCAGAGACCGAAGGTGCCCCGGTCTCCCCATAAGAGGCAGCCTCCAGGCACTCACCAGGGAGGCCGCCCTGCCCTGCTCTGGGCTGCGGAGTCCCAGCTTCCCCACAGCACTCACCATGCCTGGGCAGGCCTGTGACTGTCCATGCTGAAGCCTCCGCGTGACATGTGCCTTGTACTCTGTAGGTCCTTGATATTTCTTCTATTCTTGTTGTATTCAAGAGGTGGTAACCTTCAGAACAGGGGCTTCTAAGAATGAAGTACACTCAGATGTGTGGGTCCAAGTTTTCTGGTGCTTAAAACTTAAACATATGCGAACCCCTCTTCAGAAACACTACAAGATCAGGTAGCTTTATGGGCATATTTATGTCCACTGAAAATTTAAGAGTTATGATCCTAACCCTTCGTACTTGGAGACAGAGTCTTTAAAAGGGTAATTCGGTTAACATAAGGTCATTATGGTGGTCCCTAATTCAACTTGCTAGGTACCCTTTTAAGAAGAGGAGGTTACGCCACAGATGCACTCAGAGTGAAGATGAACTGTGTGAAAACAGAAGGAGAAGACAGACATCTGCAAGCCAAGGAAAGAAGCCTGGAACAGACCCTTCCCTCAGGATTCTCAGAAGACATCACCCAAGATAACCCCTTGATCTCAAACGTTCAAATGTTTCGTCTTCAGAACTGTGAGAATATAGACCTGCTGTTTAAGTTACTCAGTCCGCAGTACTTCGTTAAGGCGGCCCTAACAAAATAATACCAGTACTTAGAGAAGAAAAAGAAATCACTGCGGACTTTAAGCGTACCATGAAAAATCGGAAAATACAGAAAAATAACCTCATACTAATAGCTTAACTGTCTGGCATACCTCTATCACATTTCCTTTCCCATGTATTTTGTCTGCATATTTTTCATATCTGACAATAATTTTATAATATCCTTTTCTATAGAGAGAATAGAAAGATAATTTCACTTCTACTACAACACAATTGATCAAATGTTAGGAGTTTCTTTATATTGCTATTTCTTTCAAGTTTACAATTTATCCTTGGTGATGTCATGAACATTTTCAGAATTGTTAACACATTTTAGGAAAACCTCTATTAAAGCTCTTTCACACATCAACTTTAAAATGTCAGGCCAATTCCATTTTTTTAAGGCAGTAATTAATCTTAAATGCTCTTTGAACTACCAACATTCATTAACCAGTCTGTCATCCAAGTCCCCATTGCGGCATTCCGTTATCTTTGTCAGCTATATCAGCTTATGTTAAATCAGCAAAAGAAGGAAAATCATTTTTCACATGTGAACATATCATTCATCCTTTGCCTTTAATTGGATTCAATAATAATCTAAGAGCCTACTCATTACTTCTAATAAAATGTATCATTTCTAGGATTGCTTTCTCTTAATGAATGAATAATTTTGGTGAGGTCTGAGATCTTTTTTGTTACAATTTGTTTCTTGATATCAGAATAATTTTCATAGTGCTTTCACAAGTTTTTAAAAACCATATAACATGTGAATACATTGTTAGGATGACTCCCAGACCATGGAAGAGACTAGAGACAACTGAGGGACCTCAGGCAGAAGCTTCATTAGCCTCCTGGTAAATCAGCCTTGATCAGGGATGAGGCTGAACCCACCCCTACTTCCAGCCCACCCACCACTTGCCGGCATCCCCGCCTCCAACCTCAGGAACACTGGTCTTCAGAACCAGGGTCACAGGCTACAGCAAATTTCTGTGAGATTAGGATGACATCGTGCCCAATTTCTGTGCTTGTGTGTAGAGAAAGAGAAAGCTCCTGGTTGACTCCGGGGGCACTGTCTGCTCTATTGATCGAATCTACCAAAATAAGCTCTTCGCTGGTTTTTTGTGCAAGGTGTTTCTGTCTTTTTCAGCTTCAGTTTAGTTTCAATGGTTTTGCAGCTTTTGTCTTTTAGACAGAATCTCTGCTTGTCCTCAGAGTGAGAGGATTGTTGGAGGAGGGGAGAGAGTCTCACCGTGTTCCCCAGCATGGCCCTGGCCTTTGTGACCCCCACAGGAGTCAAGGATGTGGAATCTGGGCATGCTCTGGTAGCTCAGGGGTTAAACTCATACCAGGAGCATGTCCACATACAGCCCAGGGACCCAAGTTCAAGGCCCCAGACTGGGGGGAACAACTAAAATGAACAATTAAATTTAAAAAAAATGCCTCCTCCTCTCTCTTCCTCCCCAGCCGGCTGCCTGCCTGCCTGTCTGACTCTAAAATCATCATCATCATCATCAAATAGCTGCCGACTGGGCACACCCTCACCCTATTCCACCCCGCTGCCACCCCAGCACACTTGCCTTTCCTCATCTATAAAACGGGGAGAACAATGGATAGCAACACAGGGCAGTTGCTACAGTGAGAAGTTCATTGTTATTGCCTGTAATGCAATAAACAAGGCCCAGTACTTCACAAAACTCACTACACAATAGCTAGTGCTTTTTTTAAGTGTATAACCCGAAGAACTGAAGGAATTTGGAGAAGCCCCTGACCTTGGTCCAGGGGCTCCACCCACCCCTGTCCTCAAGCCCTCATCGGCACTGCCTCCAGTTCCTCTCCTCTGGGACCAGTCAGCTTTGTGGCTTTGGTTTCTCATCAGACAGAAGCACCTACCAGGGAGACCAGGGCTCAGCTCTTCTTGCCTGAGCGCACAGGTGGCTAAACCCCGCTTAGAACCTGCCATCAGGCACCTGGCCGGTATTCCACACAGGCCCCCATGCAGTTCCAGGCTGTCCTTCTTTGGCAGAGTCCTGCTCGAAACCTCACCAGCACGTGCCAGACATCATCCAGGAGAAGAGTGGGTCACACTGCTTCTTCCGGGACACCTTTCCGGATTTCATTATCCTGCTTTGAATTCTGCCCCAAACCTGTATCTGCTTAAACTGCAGGCTCGGCTTGATCGAAGCTTTCTCTTACCCTCACGTACTGTGTGATCCGAAAATGGGCACTAGCATCAGCTATTCAAAAGTGTGATCACAGTTTAGAGGTCCATAGCATAGACATGTAATTTCACAGGGACCTAAAAGAAACTGTTACTGTACTCATTCATTTTGCACAATATTTTGCAATAGACCACCCATGTGTTAATGTGTTTAATGTGTTTCCTTTACAATTTGAAATTCATGGATGTTAATGAAATAGGAATATTAAACAGAAGACCGGTGGAAGCTGTTCCATATTTTCTTGAAGCTGACAGTAGTTTAGTTATGGAAGGTGGTAGAGCGCCCAAAGGACATGCAATTAGCAAGCCCTGTTCAATGGAGATGCGCGCTATCGTGGGGAGAGAAATGACTCAGAGCAGAGTAAAGAGGACACGGACTGCAGTGGGAAGGTGGAATGCAGGCTGCAATGGAAAAGGAGGGTCTGGAGACTACTTGGAGCAATGACTTGGAAAAGGGAAGAGAACACGGAATTCTAGGGAAAGAGCATTCTGGATGAGGGGTACCACAGCAGTAACACATCCAGCATCCAAGTGAACATCTGGGGTGCGTCTGATTGTGGCTTCATTGCTCTCCTTTGGGTAAGTCTAGAAACCCCTCTCTTTGTCACCTTTATGTTGTGTTTATGAGGTCGCTTCTTGCCTCTACTTTCCACTGCCTTCCTTTTACAAAGCAAGAAACAATGAGATAAATGTGCAAAAAAGCCACCCCCACTATGTTTGAGACAGAGAATGAAGTCTAAAAATGAACCACAGGCCAGCATGTGGCACCCCCACGTGGAAGCTGTTCAGGGTCAGGCCCCCCACACCTCAGGGCAGCTCCAGACTGGCCCTTGGAAGGGTGGGGAGTGGGGGGCATCAGGCACAATGTCCAAAGGTCCAGGCATACTGAGCACAAGAGGATTTATGCACATCGAGGACCTCTTGTTCCCTTAAGAGCCTGATGAAATGGGGGCTGCTCCCACTTGCTCTCTGAGTCAGAGGGAGCTTCCTGACCTTGAACCAGAGCGCAGTCAGAGTATCCAAGTCAGCTCTGTGCATGGGGCAGGGTGCTGGGGGTGGGAGGTAGGCACTGGACCAGAAAAGGTGCCCAGTGGATGGCCTGGAACCTGAAATTATACTTTGTTCTTCCATGGCAACAGTTTTTCTGTTCCCTGGAAATGTGGGTTTATTTCGCCACCAACCTGCTCTGTGCAATGCCCATCCAAGGCGCCCAGGCAGCAGTTCCCAGAGGCTTAAGGGCAGGCTGTGGGACATGTGGACGTCTGGGCTCCTGAGCCTGGGAACCAGGGAGGGGTGTCTGTGCTGGGAGGCTGGCCCACCCCTGTCATAAATGCCATCCTCTTAGGGACATGCAGAAGTGTTTTATTGTTTCATTGAAAGCTGAGCCCCCAATGCAGCTGTTCTGCCCAAGAATTCCAGGGCGTCAGGGAAGGTGCGGGGAAGTGGGGAGAGGGCTGTTGTCAAGGAGCTGAGATCTTATTACTGGGGTTGGGGGGAAACTGGACTCGGCTGGGCTCCGAGGACTCAAATCTTTCTTGCCCCACACACCAGGGCTCTGGCTCCACGGAAGGCGATCACAACACAAGGGCCCAAGTTTATTCCTCCTTGTCAGCTAAGCACATGGCTTCTGAGCCAACTCAGTCTGTTTTCAAATGGGAAAATATTTTTAAAAAGAATAGCTCTTTGTCTGGAATGCAAAACCTGCCCCAGGTCAAAAGTGATAGGTTAGGTGGTGCCACAGACAGGACCTTCCCTCCTGGGTTTGTGTGCCAGTCTCTTGCCTTAGCGATTTTGTCTGCTGGAAGCCCAGGAACAGCCTCTCCTCCATGGGAGTCCACTTGACCATCTCCTTGTTTTTCAGATTGCAGGTCTACAGTTCACCTCCTGCAGGCGCCTTCCCAGACCTCCCAGTGGAAAGCCCAGACACACATCCTGCATGGTCCTCCACCTGCTCTCTCTGTGGCCATCACTGGATTGTCTCTGCCTCTGAGAAAGTAAGTACCTGAGATCAGGGACCACACCTAGGCTCTTTGCTCTTCTCAGCACCTGCTTGAGTACTCAGCACACCAGAAACCTTCAGTAACTCTGTTTTGCTTTGTTGAATAAACGAATGCTGTTCAAGACCCAGCGTGCAAGTTTTCTTTGATGAGGAGACGGAGAAAACATAATGTGATAGAGCAGAGAAGTAAAGGAGAACTTAAATCAGGAAAGAGGAAGAAAGCTTTTTTCGTCCTCTTCAAGTGTAATCTGTTCACAGATATGTTTCTTGAGATCAGTTCCCATGATGTTTCTGGCCCTGCCAGGAAGCGTGGGACGCTGGGGTTATATCCCAAAACCCATAACCTCAGTGTGCTCTTCTTTGGTAAATCACACCCCTACCTTTTCTGGGCCTGAAATCCCCTTCTCAGTGCTAACAAGTTCTCCTACAATGTAATGCGTTTGGCTCTGCTGGGGTTCAAGGAATATTTCCTCACCCTTTTGAGGTTCTTCTAAGGTTAGTTAAGCAAACAAGCTAACATCAGAGAGACGCAGTAGAAGAAAATACCTGGTTTGATGATACACATATGGAGAATTTAATTTACATGCTGTAAGTTCTCAAGTAAATGGAGCAGACCAAAAGTATACCCCATTTTGTAGAGGTCATCATCTTACATTTTAAAAATTAAAAAAAACCCACATTTTCTCTTCCAGAGAGCTCTAGTTCTCTACCAGTCAACCTGAGCTGTGTGACCTGAATCAAATCACTTCTGTCCTCTGAACCTCAGTTTCCTGTGAAAGGAAAAACTGTTCCTGGCTGATTCCACGGTGAGCTTCTGACACCCACACCCAGGTAACATCCACAAAAGGGAATTGTTTCTCCCATGAGAATCCTCAACCCCAGCACCCCTAGAATTACAGGAATCAGAGGGCCTCCTTCCTGATGCCTCCCCCTCCACTCCCTACTTGTCTTTCTCTTGGTATAGTCACTACAGCCATCATGAGGACTCTGTCTGACAAGACGGCAAAAGTAGTTTCTGCCCATTCTCCAGCCTACTTCTTAGCAAAGTGATTTCACACTCCTCTCAACAAGAGGTGGATGGAGCCTATGTACCTATTCCTTAAATTTGGACTGACTCCTTGTCTGCATTCAAAAGAATGCATCACACGTCCCAAAGTAAACCAGGTTTCAAGAGACCTTGCACATTCCTCTCTCCTTCTTGAACCTCTGTAATTGCCATGAAATTAGGCCTGGACTAGCCTGTCAAAGGAGGAGACACATGGAGCGGTGCCAGTCAGCCCCATGAAGGCCATTCTGGGTTAGCCAACAGTCAGCAGAGGCCCAGCCATGACTAAAAGAATGACCCAGCCAAGATCAGCCAAGCCTGGCTCAGGTCAAAAGAAATGTGCAGTAAACTCACAGACTTGTGAGCAATGATAAGTGGTTGTTACAGATTGGTTTGTTAAATAGCGATAGTAGATTGATACAGCCTAGATCTTCCCATATGATATCTCAGTCCCTTCTTATAGTCCCCCTTGAGCATCCTTACATATGATCTGCTCTATCTGCCCCTGTTCTGCCTAGTTTATTTCTTACAAATGCAACTTCCCTCCTGCAAGTTTAGCCTTATACAGTAAGGCACATAGACAACTGCCTACAGTATGTAATTTTAAGTTTCAGAGTCTCTTAAGAACTGAATGGTATAACGTATCAACTACTTGGGCCAATTGTGGTATCTGAAATTGTGGCCCAAAGAATCATCCTTTTGAATTACCATACAGATTAAACATTACATATAGATGACCATATATCTCACCTCCATGTTGGTAGCATGAACTTTAGGGTGACATGAAAATGGGGTGCAGGAATGATCACTTTTATGGTTGAGTTGGACTCCTGTGAGAAATGAAGGCCTGGTGGACCTCACCATGAGGTCACTGGAATTGAATAAGCAGAGGTTCCCCCAGGCATAGCCAAGCCCATCCTTTTCTGAGGATTGGCCTTGCTTTCTTGAGAAACCATTCCATTTCCTTCATATATCCAAGGAACATTTGTTAGAAGTCTATTATAAAACCAGTAGCCAATGAGCTAAGCCCGGTCGATGTCAAAAAAAAAAAAATTAAAATTAAAAAAAGGCAGATCTCCTTCCTTCAGGAACTTACTAGTTCAAAATCACAACCAAAGATACAAAAAAACCACTAAGCATTTGCCAAAATATCATTTGGTTGTGACTTAGTTATTTCTTCTAGAGATAAATCCAGATTAATCAATGACCAACATTTAGATAGTTGTATTACACATAAGCTTCAAGTTTTACTGAATTCATTTCTCTTATAAATTCTATTATTTCAACTCAAACTATAATTTCTAGTCCTGTCCCTAAACCATCTCCCATACTTATACCCATATCTAGAAATGATTCTTTGTTCATCTAGCTGCTCAAGTCAATATGTGTGTAAATATATGTGTATATATATACATGTTTACAATGTTATTGATATATAATCTATTATCCTGTTATCTTTTATACCCTATACATGTAACTTATCCTGTTAACTCTATCTTCACAGTATATACAGAATCCAACTCCCTCATCACCACTAACCTTGAACATACTATCCATAATTCTCACTTGGATTTTTGCAGACATCTCATAACTTCCCTTCCTATTTCTATACTTCTCCTCTACATTCGTTTCCAATCAGCGGGCATAAGAAAGCCGGTTCATAAAAGTCATATTATGTAAACCCTCAACAGCTTTCATTACACTTTCATTAAAACCCACACTTCTCATCAGAGTCTACTAGCCTCCAATAACTTAAGCAATATATTCCCTCATTCTCCAGCTTCCTAACCCTTCAGCAGTCACTTAGGAGGTATCATTTCTTCCTTAAAGCAATCAAACATTCTGACCCCAGGGCCTTTTCACTCGCTGTTCTCTCTGCTTGTCAGTCTCCTCCTCCTCCTGACCATCTCATGGATAATTGCTTATGACCTTTCAATCTCTACTCAAATTCCATCTCTTCAGAAGGAACTTCCTTGACCATCATAGTGAAAAAGCCATCATCATCAGTACCCCGAGCCTCTTCCGTCATGTTCTTCATTCTCTATCCCTTGATCCTGCTCACCGCTGCTGTAGATTGCATGATTCATTTGTTTATTTACTCATTTGTTGTTAAATATGAGTTGTCCTGCCCTAGAACAGAGGTCTGGGCTGATTGTGTGACGGAAACAATCTACCTGGCATTTTCAACACTCCTTTGCTCTTCCCAACTGCATAATAAATATATGTAGAATAAATGCCTAAGTGTTCACGTCAATTCTCCTCATCTTTCTGAAAGTTACATTTTGTAAAAAATTATCATTAAACACATGGGCTAGTCTCTGGTATAGCTCAAACATGACATTTGCAATTCCAAAAGTATAAATCAAACCTTATTGCTTCTTTATTAAAACAAAAAAAAATTTAAATCGTGTCTTTCCCGCTTCCAACCTAAAAGGTAACAAAGTTCCATCCATTTTTACTCATGAAGAAACTGAGGCTAGAAAAAGTAAGTCAACCTCTGTCTTTGTCATCTCAACAAGAGGATCAACATTAAGGAGGCAGATTCTATCTAAGAATTGTGGCCAGAGAAAGTCACTCTATGACTCATTTTTGAGATGAAACTCCTGAACTTGGTGTTCTAAACTCCTGAAAAATGAAGGAAAATCCCCTCCCAGGCCCCTCCGGTGCCCAACAGGCTGACACTTGCTCCTGCCTGCAGACAGGCACAATGCAGGGCTCTCTGGCTACTAGGGCTCTTCCAGCCTGCAGGACTCCAAGTGCAAGTAAGCAATTATTCATGTCTTCCTGGGCCTACCTCTGTGTGCTTAATGTCATCACAACAGAGATCTCTGCACGGGCTCAGGCCAGGGCATAGACACCTGAGGACTCTAGGCAGACAGCTGCATGGGTCATTTTCAATTAGAGGATGACTTAGAAAAGAAAAGGAAAAAAAGCAAACCACTCTTGCATCTGCACCTCTCCTGACACCTGCCTGTCCTAGGTCCAGGCACTCCCAGGTGGCAAGGGACTCTGTCACTCTCCTGCTTGCAAGGACAGGAGCCAGCTATGTGCTCAGGCAGGGCCAGCTTATAGAACCATGCCCTGGCTCAGGATGCACTTCCAGATAAAAGGAGAAAGCAAGGGGTCTCAGGAGGCCCACTGCCTCCCACAGTCTCACTTTCTGCAAGTCCTTGATCTTGCGAGGGAGGCCACCCAGCGCAGAGGAGAGGGCAAGAACTCCAGAGTCAGACAGACTTAGAACCTTGGTTTTGCTACCTGCTAGCTGTGTGACCTTGGGCAAGTTCCTTGACCTTGATCTAAGAAGTCCAGCTTGAAGTAGACTGGGTAATGCCTAACGGGAGGAAAATTAAAGAGGCCACCAAAAACTCAGCCATCAAGAAAAGGGATATTTTAAAGCTATATATATATATATTTTTTTTTTTTTTTTTTTTAATTAAAATGAACATTTAGAAAATCCATGGGGAACAAAATATCAAAATCTTCATTGGAAATCGGCTCTCACAGTTCCACCCTGAGTCGTATAAAGAAAACTGTGTTTCTCTATACATGTTTCTGTGTATTTTTAGTGTTTTTTTCCCAAAACACTTTTTAAAGTATCAAAAAAATGAAAGTAAATGTATGAAACTTGCTATTTCAAGTTATATTTATAAATACATTGTTTATATCAAAACCAAAATGTATTAGAATTTTACTTTACTGGCTTAAAATGAAAGTAGACTCACCAACGGTGTTTTGGGGCCTTCATTTATTAATATGTCATTTTCAATGGTAAGAATCGCCATATTTGCAATTTCTCTTGAGCAAGTGACTTCCCTAACTGATGTTTCATTGATTTCATCTTACCAAATATCTTTTGCAGGACCACATCCATAAGTGTTTTTTTTTAAATTCTCAAAGCCATTTCCACATTTGGAAGGATTGCACTAAGCAAGCTATGTGAACCTTCTAGAAGATCCAAATACAATGCTGATTTCACATTATAAATGATCAAAATTGCATGGTAGCTAAAATTATTTCGGATAAAATTTCTACAGTGTCTAGATCATCAGTATATCCAATGACTTCTTTTAATAAATCAGAACTATTCATGGGAAATAACTTTTCTATAGTTAAAAAGTTCAAAATTCAAAGGTACTTAAATTTTCATATCTCCAGTTCAGATATAAAACTGGGGCACCTGAAATCTTAATTTCTATTTGACATGCAGTATGTTCACTGCACTCTTATCCATAAATCATCAGTTTCCATTTTTCTTACTCTTTCATTTCTTTCTAAATTCAGAATATGTATTCATATGTTTTGATAAAGTTTCACATTCATCAAATACATTTTAAAGTTATTTCCTCTTCTTTGCTCTAACTCACAACTCTCAGCTGAAAATAAAATAAGTTTCCAAGTAAAGAGCTGGTATTGAAAGTATTAATGATAAGTTTGTTTCCATTAAAGCTGGGGAAATAATGACAATAAAATTATAAAAAGATAAATAGAAATGTTATAAAATGATCTGTTTACTGATAATAAAAATAAAATGATAATGTGTTCATTTTAGAGTATAAGTAAAGCATTAACTTAAAATAATGTTGTGAGTCTGAATACTCTTGCTTTTGAATTTTTTGATGTTTTTAAATCAATGTTCTAGAATCAATAGACATTAAAAGTACGATAAAATCGTATGTGCAGGGTCGCTCAGTTTTCCTGCTGCCTCAGGGTCCATGTGGTTCTGCAAGACAAAGTCACGGCCACCACTTGACCTGAGGGGAAATAAAGGGGTGCTCAAGGGTGGCTGCAGAAGGAGAGGGTGCTGTGGAGAGGGATGACTGACAGGGACTGGCGCCTCTGCAGAGAGGAGCTGGGAGCCCCTCTGACCGCCGTCTCTTCCCTCTCTCACCTTTACAGGAGCTGGACCCAACTTCCTGCAGCAGACAGGGAGCCTGTTGGTGGTCACCTGCATCACCTGTGTCACAGAGCAGGATGACTAAGGGTGGAGAAGACATCTGGGAAAGCAAACAGAAAGTCTACAGGACATTCATTCTTAGTGTGTCTACTTAAAAGCACACGATTTTCACATGGGGGAAAATAGAGCAAAGATATTGTTAAAAACAAGACAACAGTCTTAAAATGGAGTCATTTATGCTAAACTCCATGTCACCAAGCCAAGACTTCACTGCCATTTTAGGGCTCCCAGAAATAGTCTCCAGCTGAGTCACTCAAGAATCCTGGATCAGCTCAGTTAGGTGGCTTGTCTGGGAGACCCCGCCATCCCCTAAAGGACAGGAACCTGGCAATCACCAGCCCACTTTCTTGCAGAGCAGAGCTTCCCTGCTCCTGCTCCCTCCTACCTGTAAGTCTTTGAAGGTGAGCAGCTGCTTGGTGCTCCTTTCTATCTGCTAGATTGGATGCTGCCCAACTGGAATCCATTTTTGCTCAAATAAACTCCTAAAATGTTTGATATGCCCCCACTGATTTTTGACAATGAAAACAAGATCTAGTAGACATCCCCCAAACTGGAGCCACCGTTATATCTGAAAGGGAGGTAACCAAGGCTGACAGCACAGATCACAAACCAGGGTGGAGGCCGGCGGAGCAGGGTCCTGAGGCCACCGGGCACCACCACAGCGGGCCTGACCCCTGAGGGCCTGCCTATTCTGCCTTCAGATAAACAGAGGGTGGTTAGAAGGAACTGCAACTCCCGGCCTCAGTTTCCCTGTCTGTGGAACAGCTGATGATTCTCTCTGCTAGAACAATGCTGATCTCACAGGATTTTGAGAGCTGAGAGAGATAATGCAGGCGAAAGTATTTTGCAAAATATGAAACAAGTTAAGTTTTCAGTTGCGGGGAGAGCTAGTGCTTATTTCATCCTCAACACACACACAAAAAAAACCACATAAAAGTTACAGGACATATTGTCTTCCTGAGTCTGAAGTCAGGTGAGGAAGCTGTTTTCCTTATTTTAGGTTGACATGTGACTGTCCTTGTTTGACAGAATATTGACACACTGAAGCCAGCATGAGACTCTCATACCAACGTTTCCCCTGCTTTGCTGAGATTTTGAAATCCATATCCTCCCTTTGTCTCTCAACACCTCTGGATGCAAAGCAAGGTCTGTAACACTCAGTGAAAAGTTTTGTGCTTTGGAGAAGAGAAGGGAGACTCACTGTGACAACTCAAGATTTTGTCAGCCTGAGTAACCTGTCCCAAGAGAAAAGGTGGTCCATGGTAGAACACTTAGTAAAGTTCAGAAATGTAAAAGACACCTCAAAAATGTTCCAGAAATTGGATGGCACAGAGGATTGTTTGTGACGACCTATTCTCCTAGAGTCAAAATTAATTGGCAGGATCCCATAATTGGATCCCACGGGCAGAGCCCAGCCCAGGCCCCCTGGGCCAGACCAGAGGAAGGCAGGGACTGTGTGGCTGCAGTTCCGATGGACCAGCGCTGCAACGTGACCTGAGTCCCAGCACTGGTGACTGCAGGAACACCTGTGTATAGATACCCAGCAAGCCAAGGGCAGCAGGGATGGGATGCTGTGACAGCCAGGGGACTCCTCTGGGGACATGGGGGTGGGGTCTTGCCATCCTCTTGTGCTTGGCTCTGCCTCCGGGTCAGCCACCTCGCCCTTGGTCTCTGTGTCTCACCCAGAGATAGGGACATTGGACTGGGCCAGGGTCCTGTAGTCTGAGTATTAAGGGCAGAATGCTCAGGAGTTTTTTTAAAATCCAGTCTCCTGGGCTTTTGCCCTTGGAGAGCTGGGTGGGTGCATCAGGAGCACAAGCCTGGAATCTTTGTTTTACAGGCACCTGATGTGATTCTGAGGAACCATGAACCCAGATGGTCTATGGGGTCTTTCCAGCCTGGCCCTGGAGCCCTCCTTCCCTGTGGGTAGAAGCACTAGAGACAGCAGGTTTGAAGCAGAATTTCATTTCAAGGCAAAGAGGAACGAGGAGAGAGCAGTGGCAAGTACAAGACCTGCACTTTTTTTTTTGCTTTCTTCTCTGAGTCCTGGTTGGTTTTTCATCCCCAACCCAATGTGAAATAATTTCCCTGACCTCGGCCATTGCCATGACTCAGAAATCAGTTTCTCATCGAACCCCAAGAAAATCCACCCTCCATTGATCTAAAATTGTTGCAAGACTGCCAAACCCCAAGTACTGCGTGTATCCTCTTGATCTTCGAGAATTCCACCAGGGCCTGAGAAGGGCCTGTGAGGCTGCCTGGATCGCTCCGGGCTCTTCCCCAGGTTGGCTGCTGTGAGGGCCAGCCAGGGTCTCAGGGGCCGCCTTTACCCTGAGAAGTAGTCATATGCTAAGTGGAAGTAATTAGAGCTCTGTGGGGAGCCAACCAGAGTTGGGGAAAAATGGCCAACAGGACAGGGGAAAGCAGAGTCCCAGGGAGTTGATCTGGATGCTCAGGTATGACATGGCCCTGCTGGACAGGCCTAAATCCTGGATGGGAGTGGAGACCCAGAAGACAGATTAGGAGGCAGACTTAAGCACTAAACCCGAGGCACACAGCTGGGCTTCCTCCTGGACAGAGCAGCAGGGATCAGGCAGCAGGCAGTGCTCAGGTGTCAGCAGTCCCAGAATTTCTCCTCAGAGCCCGAGGCCTGGCTGGACACCAGGGTCCAGTCCTGGACATGAGCCTGGGGCACCTCAGGTTCTCTGTCTTGGAGAGGAGGATGGAAGAGGCCAGTAAGAGATACCCTTAGTCAGTCTAACCTTATGCAGGCTGCCATGCCGTGCTCTTCATTCCTTTCAACACTGAAGTATATGATCCCATTTTTTATAGAGGAAGGAATGAGCCTTTGAGAGTTTCAGGACATGGCGACTGGATTGATACCTGAGTCTATGTGACTATGAAAGAAGCCTGTGCTCTGAACCAGGAGCAGCTCAGCAGCCAGGAGAAACAGGCTGGGAGAAAACCAGTCCATGGAACGTTCCCCAAGACGGGAGTTGGTGTGGGTGGTGAAGACCTCACGGACCTCACTGGACCCCCATCGTCATCCATAACCTGGGTTGTGTGCTTACAGAGAAGGCTGGAGCTTGCGTTGTGGGGCTGGACTGAGGCTGGCTGGCTGTTTTCTCTCCACAGCGCCTGGTCAGGGTGATAATGAGGACAGCAGGACAATGAATTGTCTGCAGATAAGAAAACGCAGGCCCACGACCTGCCCAGGTCAACCCAGCACGGTCAACATTAAGCTCACATCTGCAGGGGATTTCACAGCAGAGACAGGAGCAGTCTGGAATGAATGAAGCCAGGTATGGGGGGCTGTTGGAAAAGAACAATCGCGATGAAGTTGATGAGAGGTGATCACAGCGTGAAAGGTGGAGAAGGACATGCCTGGCAAAGAGACAGAGGGAGACATTTCGGGTTGGGGCAAGAGTGGTGTGTGGGATGACAAAGAAGCCTGTGCTGGCGTTGGGCCAATGAGGTTCCAAACCCTGGTGTTCCTTGACGGGTGGGATGACTGTGGGTCATTCCATGGCTTAACGAATCTCCTTATAGGGACCTATCAAAAGGGAATGACTAATAAAAATCTGTTGGGATTGCTGTTTCCTGGAATAAGATGACACGGAGTTATGATTGTCTAATCGCTGATGGTGCCGAGATTCCTGGCAGCCAAGGTGAGGAAGAAAAGGGCCCAGGATGTTGGGGGGAGCTGGCTCACAGTCGCCTTACAGGCCCAGAGATCCTCAAGGACATCATCAGTGGGGCTGCCCCACAAGAGCAGAGAGGGAGCAGAGCACAGAGCTTGCAGCCAGCTCTTCCCAGGGGAGCTTTCAAGCCAAGAGGACAGCGTGGCAGGGCTGCCTGGGGCTGCGGCTGCTCCATAGCGGGGGGCTCAGGATACCCATCTGCCCAGGCTCCTTGGAAAGTTTCCAGAATGCCAGGCAGCCAGACGTGAGGTCATGTATTTACTACAGGGAGCCCTGCAGCTGGGGCAGAGGGAGGGGGTGGCAGGGCAGGGTTTGTGCCCCCCACATCTACCCCCACTACCCCGTGCTCCTGTTGAGGCTGCTTGGAGGGACTAGATCAGACACTCACATAAAGTGCATGACCGATACAGCGGTGGGAGGGACAGGTCCTGCTTCTGTGCCTTCCCTACCACTGCCACCTACCCTGTTTCCTTCTTACTGTCCTGGGCCAGGTGGCCTCTTCTGAAGGAAACTCCGCCTTGGTGGCAGGTGTTGTGCAGATGCAGCCGACAGGTCTGACAGATCCCCCGTGAGACCACAGGCTACCCCAGTCTCCTTTCAGTCACTTGCCCCGACACCTCTAGCAATTGAAACTCCCCAGGATTTGGTCCTAGTGGGAAGGAGGCAGTGCCCCGCACTGAGAGAACAGGAAAAGGCCTGAAGCTTGGGCTCTGGGGGCGGGGAGTGGAGTCGCAGCACTAGAGGCCCTCTGACCCCACCTGCAAATGTCACCAAAGGGGAAACTGAGGCCCAGAGTGGAGAAGCAAGCTTCACAAACAGCACAGGGGGTTGATGGTAGTGGAGGGCTGAAAACGACCCCCATGACAGTCATCCATGTGCTAATATTTGAAAACTGTGACTGTAACCTTACATGGTATGTGGGGTGGGGGGGTGGGGTAGTACAAGGAGTCTCATCAGGGATGATCCCGCTGAGAATTTTGAGGTGGATGACGACTGTGAGTTATCTGTGGGCCCTCAGTACCAGCACACAGATGCTTCTAAGAGGGAGGAAGACAGAGTGGAAGACATGCAGGGGAGAGGCCTGAGAAGACAAGCGGAGGTTCAAAAGTGCTGGCTATGGCGAGCAAGTGACACCCCACAGGGCCAGGCCCTGGAGAAGGAAGGGGCACAGTCCTCCGGCGCCTCCCCTCCAGAGGTGGCCTTGCTGATTGGAGCTGGATTTGGGCGCAGGGAAGCTGGTTTCAGATTGCTGGCCCAGAGCTGTAGAGAAGATATTTCTGCTGTGTTAAGTCTCCAGGATTGTGGTCGTCTGTGACAGCACAGCAGACATGGGAAAGGGACTCGTGGCCCACCAGCAGGCCTACCCAGAGCTGCACTTTCCTAGAGAGGGGTGAGGAGCGCCAGAGGAAGGGGTCTCGATGTCCTTCGCGGGGTCTCCACCAGCCCTGCTGTGTCCCTAGGGGGACAATGACAGAAAGGCCCTATTTGGGAAATGCACTGCCAGGAGAAGCCATGGAGAGCTGCAGGCAAATGTGTGACCATTCTGTCCTGTGTGTGAGGTGACACAGCAACACAGGGGAGGGAGGAGAGAGCGACAGGGCCCTCTGCCAGTCTCCTGCTGCTCACCCGACTCTAGTGCCCTCTAAAAACACACTTTGGGGAATTTACAGTAGAAACTGCTACCACAAGGCACAAGCCATCAACATATCCCTGCCACCCAAGGGGAGAAAAGCCACTAAGGGACAGACTTGCTAAGGCTGCTTAGCATTTCCCCTCACTGACTGAAGGGATCCCTGAAGGAGACGTGCCTCCGCCAAGCGGGACAGGCCACATGCCAGGACGCAGATGTGAACCTAACATTCAGAAGGACGAGGAGCTTGGTGTATCTGAAGGGACGCTAAGACAGCAGACGCAGAAGAAGGGCAGTCCGACCTGTGCAGCCAGCTGCTGGCTGGGTGGCTGCGGGTAAGACTGGCTTCCTGGAGGCTGTATGTTGAATGCCAACATGTAAGTCAAAGGGCTTTTGCAAACTGTGGAGACCCAGGCAGGCAGAGGTTGTGATTTCTACCCAGATGGCTTTGTTGGTTTTCCTAATCAAGCCCACGACACCCTGATGGAGTCCACGCGGTGGGAGCAGGGGGGACTAGGACACTAAGTTGTGCCGACTCAGGCCGTCCACCCACTGTTGAAAGAGCAGAATGAGCATGATCCCAGAGTGCATGCACACGCTCCAAGAAACTAGGGTGGGACAACCTTGTCCTGTGAGACCATCAGTCTAGCAGGGGACATGGGCAATGACCTTATTAAAAAGCAACGCATCTGAATGTGACACAGCCAAGACAGGCAGGGAAATGCCTCAACCCTCACAGCTGGAGCACCGGGGAAGGGCAGACCACCATGCAGTCCGCACCCACCTGGAGTCTAACCCCAGACTTCAAGGTTGGAGGCCCAGCCAGGAAGGGGAGCGGGCGTGCTGCCTGCAAGGGGTGTCACTCACCCATTGTCAGGGCAACGAGCAGGAACTTAGGGTCACTCATCCAGGGCCTGGTCTACATCCAACTCGTGATTAGATCACGTCCTGTTCGGACCAGAGTGCTTTATTCCTTTTTAAAAAAATCTTTCTGCTGTTTTGCTTTTTTTTCAGAATTTCATTAGTAATGCCTACATTTTCAAATATTTTTCTAAAATAGTTTGTACTAGTTGTTTTATTGTTTTAAACCCTCTGCCGTGTCTACAGCTATTTTTCAGTCATTCTGTAATTTTTAATATGTGTCTGGTTTCTTTTCTTAAAAGGTTGATATCAGCAGTATAAACTTGTTTACCAAATAAGTATTTGATTTTGTTATTTTTTTTCTCCTTTTTTAAGTTCATTCTTCTGTTGATTTCTACCCTCATTTTTATGTTCAATTTCATTCTTAGTTCTTTGGATTTGCACAGTTGCTCTTTTCCTCACTTCTTGAGTTGAAAGTTTAGGTCATTTGTTATTGTTCTTTTTTGCTTTGTGATACATAAATTTGAGGCTGTAAATTTCTCTCACAGTGATTTAGTCGTATCCCACATTTTTGACATATGGTGCTTATACTATGCTCAGGTTTTAAGTACTTAATATTTTCCCCGGTGATTTCCTCTTTAACCAAACAGTTACTCAGTTGTATGATATTTAGCTTCCAAGCATGTGGGATTAAAAAAAAAAAAAGACACTTCTTCTTTCAAGTCCTAATTTTATAGCATTATGGTCATTATAAAGTTTGTGTGATATTGGTGCTTCAGAATTTTTTGAGGCTTCCTTTGCTGCCCAAGATTTCTGTTGACTTTAGTCAATGTTCCTTGTATTCTGAAAAGAATATGCATGTCATTTCTTAGGAGATATATGCATATATATACACACACATATACATATATATACAATATTTGTTCTGACTTTTGAGCTATGTAATTCAAATATGCCATATCTTTCCTAGTTTTTTGCTGTTGTTCTTCAGCTTGATTAGCTTCATGGAGGAATGTGCTAAAATCAGCAGCTATGGTAGTATATCTCAGCTCCTTAATTAATGCATTTCAAGGTTTTATTACTAGGTGCATGAATGCTAGTAACAGTTGTATTATCCTTTTCTAGTATTCATTTACTGATGTAAATAGTATCTCTCTTTGCTCCTCTAGATAATGCTGACTTCAAAATCCATGTTGTCTCATCAGATTGACATTATGACTATGTTTTTTGGGACATATTTGCTTCATATGTTTTTCTGTAGCTTTAATTCTATATGTTGAGTGTATATGATGGATCTTTCTAATACAAAGAAAAAGATGTCAAAATCTACAAAATATACCCACAAAAGGACTATTCAACTTCAGCAGAAGACCATTAGCCCCGCTCCCAGTGCTTTTCTCTGATTCTACCACACTCCCTTAACCCCCAGAGGTAACCTGAATGTTTGTCCATCATTACTTACATTTCTTTATATTTTCACCTACTCCTAAACTATAAAATATTCAGTTCTTCAAGTTTTCAAACTTGGTATGAATGAATGTCGTATGTATCTTTCTGTGACTTGCCTTTGTTAATTTATTTTTATTTTCATGACTCATTCATGATGATACGTCTGGACAATATCTCACAATAACAACATGATTTATATATAACATATGCATAATATATATATCACAATTTATCCATTTTTCTATTGCTTTCTAGTTTTTGGATTTTGTTTGCTGTTGCTAGCATTGCTTTCACAAATAGTCTTATCTATTTCTCTCCTGACGCACAGTGTAAGAGTTTTTGGGATTGGTTGGGAATTGTCGCATTGGTGAATGTTTGGACTAGCTTTGCAAGCATTCAATTCATCAAAGGTAGGTATGTTTTCAAAATTCTATAAATATTAGAATTAATCACTCTAATGCCCATGTATTTTGACAAACCTCCCTATATATTTTTGTTTCTTTATGTTTTACTTTAGAAAATTTCTTTGAATCTCTTTTCTGTGTCATTAGTCTCTATTCAGCTGTGTAATTTTCTGTGTAACTCCCCCACTAAGTTTTATTTTAATTGTTGCATTTTTCAGTTTCTAGAAGCTCCATATGATTTATTTTCAAATCTAACCGGTTTCTTTGGTCCTTATTAATGTTTTTGAGCACCAATTTTATTTCAAGTATAGCAAATTTTATGTAATATTTCTATCTGATGATTCTAATACCTAAACCATTTGTAGGTATAGTTTCGATGCCTTTTTTTCTGGGGCTAGAGATTAACTAGGGGTGATGTCACAGTAGCTGTGTGGGATTTCATCAGGGGAGCAGACCCACTTCTGGAATGGGAGTCTGACTATTTGCTGGAGGGGTTTATCCCAGGAGCCAGGCTTGAAGAAAGGCTCTCAGCTAAGTCTCCCTGGCCATCTCTCCTCCCTCCATTCACATCTCCTCCTACTCTCCCTCCATGATCCAGATTGGAAAGCACAAAATGCACACGTCATTTATTTCTCAGGCCACTGGGTCATGGTTCTCTCTTCCTCTGAGATAAAGTTATCCTTTTAAGCCAAAACATGCTCCCCGATTGTGATCTTTTCCAAATAACTCAGTAAGAAATGGGATTTCTACAGTATAGGATTAATACCCTTTCCTATCCCTAGAGTCACCTGTGAAAGAGGTTAGTCGTCTTCATGAGTACATTCCCTTTAGAGCTAGAAGAGGAATATTACATCCTCACCTCTAATGGGCAGGTGAAAGGACAGAATCAGACTGGAAGAAAAGGGGATTCTTTAGAAGGCTTTCAATTCTAAGTGACAATTGTGACACAAACTTGTTTATTACCTATCCAACAGTCACGTCTCCTTTGTCCTTCCTAAAAGAGCCCTAACATTTCTCAATGTCCAGCTCCATGAGGTCTGTTCTTCAGGGGAGACTGAGCTGATTTCTTCATTTTTAATGAAAGAGCTATTCTTCCACCAGACACCATCATGTCTGGTTGAGATGACTGGAACTGCTGCAACCAACTTGGGACCTGAGGCACTCAGCCTGAAGATGAAGTCAGCCTGTGGAAGAAAAAGAACCAGGAGATCACTGGTGTGAGGAGCCAGAGCCTTGACATAGAAAATCAGTTCCACCTTTGACTTCCCATATGCAAATAAATCCCTTCATTATGCAAATAAATCTCTTTATTGTTTAAAGTTCTTAAGTCAATGTTGTCTGTCACTTGTAACTTGCAACCAAGTCATTCTAACTGAATCAGAGGTAGATGTATAGAATACATGTATAGAATAGAAAGCAGCTGACTATCTGATATCTGTGAGACTTTACACTTAGAGAAACCAAGACCTGATCCCTGCTGATTCCTATGAGAGCAGTGACTGGAACTCAGAGGTCCCAGTTCTGAATTTCCATTTCAACCCACTAACCACATTTGCCACACTTGCCACATTTCTCCAGTAGTGGACTCCAGTTACTTTTTTCTGCCCAAGTCTCTTCTTCATATGTTTTGCTCCTCTTTCGACTCCATGTGATCCCAATTTGTTAGTCAAGGTGCCCCAGGGACCTGTGCTGGCCAATAAGACTTGGTTCTTACTCCAACCAGTTTGTTTGGGGATGAGCATGTGACTCAGGTCTGACCAAAGTCCTTTTCGGGAATTGTTACATGTGCTAGGAGGGGCAGAGTTAAACTCTTTCCCTCCCCGCGGCATTTTAAGAAAGACTAAAGGTTCTTCACATGATTAAGTCTTTCACTGATTGAGCATCTATTTTGTCCCAGACATCCTTTGGGATTAATTGTCATCTTCTCCGATATCTCAAACTAAGGTAGCTCATTAACCACTGCATCTTACCATAAGCTTTATTTTCTTCATAATACTTATCATGATCTGATTCTTTTGATAATTTGTCTATTTTTTATATTCTCCCTATACCCCAGCCCTCATCAAGAATTCAGTAACTCCATGAGAGCAGGGAGCTTGCTTGTATTTTTATTATGCATATTTTAATTTTATTGTTTCATTAGCATGTAAATTTTAAGAGAACAGAGTCACACTGCAAAAAATGTGTATATCACACCACAGCCACCTCCACAGTCCTAGTGCCAGTCACCATGGTCGATTGACCCCTTCTACCTGCAGTTTCCACCCGCTCTAGAAATCAGTTTTGATTTCACATTCCAAGAGTATTTTTCTTGTATATGTTAGTTTGTTTACTGTTTCTTCAGATTCCATATGAGTGAAACCATTTGGTACTTTTCTCTTTCTGACTTGTTTTACTTAGCATAAAAGCATCAGTTTCATCCAAGTTATCACAAAAGGCAAGCTTTCACCTTTTTATAGCTGAGTAGTATTCCACTGAGTAGATACACCACATCCCCTTTAGCCATCTTCTACTGATGGACACTTAGGTTGATTCTATGTCTTAGCTATTGTGTTGCTAAAAACACATATCTAAAATGCTTGCTTTCCTTCAGTACTGGCGTGTCCCTTCCTACCTGTCCTTTAAGGGTAGTATATGCACCACCATCACGGATACCAGATTTGACCAACTGATTGTCCGAACCAACAGAAACCACTGTGAGCATTTAACCAAAGCAAGCTGAAGTGATATATGGTTCTACTGAGCAGAAACTTGCAGAACTTATGCTTAATTTCATTATTGCCTTTTCCCTTCTTTTCCAAGATCAAGAAAGAAGCTATTCTCTCAGTCTGGCTCAGTAATGAGAACTGATACCCTATGCAGCCTCCTTACTCTATTGGTATATAAGATGGAGAAGAAATAAACCTTTGCAAATGTCAGACACCGAGAGGTGAGAAGTAGTTATTACTACAAAAAAATCTAGGGAAATAAATAAATCAATTAATAAGTCAATAAATTATTTTTTCATGAACTAGTTTAAATTAGATCTATGTCATTGTCACTAAAAAGTCATAATGACTATACTATCTTCCATTGTTCTCTTTTCATGTGTTAAGTTTCATCTTCTTTATATTTTCCAGAGTATGAGGAGAGATGTCAACCTTTTACCATTGTATCCTCAGGACCATGGGTACTATTTGCTCACTTCATATCTATCTTTTTATAATCAAATGCCTGACTCTATAGTCAAGTCATTCAAGACAGAGGCAGAGGAAGGAACTTGCTGCTCTTCAGAAGTTCCAGACCAGCCAATACTGAACATCACACTGTGCTATCATTCTTTTATCTCCAGTAACCTAAACGATCTCATGAAAATGAAGACATAGCCAAAGTGACTAGTCACGTGGTTATAGACCAAGGAGTATTGCCAATGGAACCAGAGAAATAAGGGTGAAGAAAAATGACCAGCAAAGTTTCCTGGGCTTTTTTGAAACTTCTCTCTCTATGTGGACCAACTTGCTAATTTTCAGCAGAGGGTACTGTGCTTTGTTTTTCTAAGGAAAGTGGCGTTTGGGGATCTAAAAAGAAGTTTGAACCTTCTGTGAACAACAGATGGGGAAAGATGATAAAGTTTGGGAAAATAATCATGCCAATGTGGTCCTGGGTGGATAGATGATAACAGAACAGAGAACGGGCTGGAAAACAAGAGTTCACTGACCCAATTTGCCACCTGTGAGAGGAGATGGCCTGGGTGATTTCATGTGCATGTCTTCATGACGGATAGCTGTCCTCCACTCTCTACCTATGTCTGCTCATAGCTATAGTTAGGACATTTTCTGCTTATTACAACTATGGTACAAACATATATCAGAAAAATATGGCAAATTCATGAATCACAAACCATATTAGGGGAAATATCTTTTCTTGTCTTAAGTCTTGTTATGGTTGTATTCTTTGGGACTTCTGCTGATACCAGGTAACATGATTATATAGCAAGAAGAAAAGATCAATATTTGATCTGGAAGACAGTGTCCTGAAATTAGATTAATGGTTTACTTCTGGGTGAGAAATACAAACAGATCTATGTGCATGTGTGGTGCACACACACACACACACAAACACACACACACACACGACCCAACATGCATCTGTCTTTTGCAGATGGTTCAGAGAAGGGTTTTGAACCAGTGATCACCCTGGCATTCTATTAAAGTCCATAAACACTCTCAGATAATGTCTTTAAGATGCATAGAATGCAATGAAACAGAATTACAAGTGTAACCAATAATATTGAAAGCCATCAAAATATGAAGACAGAATATGATAGAAGTCTTTTTAGTGATTCATCGAAAAGCAAGAGATTCTATTTTAGCAAGAGATTGCAAGAATTCTAAAAACTACCATTACGTCAAAGAGGTGCAAAAAGGATGATATCCTGTGACATCTGCACAACTAGAATGTGACATGAAACTCACTGTGAATTCCGTTGGGACAAAGTCACTGGTACATGAATAGCAATGAGATTTGTTACCTATACTCGAAACAGAAGAATGGGTTACACTCAGTTAGAGGGTAATAAAATAGAGATGCATTTTTCCATTCAAGTTCTTGGATGGATTCTTTCCGAACATACCTTGAGAGTATTAGACTTTTCAGTAAGAACCCTTCATTTAGATGCAGTATACCTGAATTCAAAAAGAAAATTCTCCAGATCCCTCCTAGCCTATCAATGCAGTCCTGTGTGACCCAGCTGCTAGGTGTTTTACTCAAGATGACAAGCTGTTATCTACTTTGCTGCTGCAGCCCATCGTGCCAAGAAACCAGGCTGGGCTCTGAATATGCATAATCGGGGCTAGTGCTTTTCACTTCTCCCAGAGCATCCTAGAAGGTCTGGTGGCACAGACGGGGTCTTCTCGGTGCCCTCCAACTCAGCAGGCCTGGGAGCCAACCAGGCAGGAACAGTGCCACCCACCCCTGCCTCTGCTCCCATCTCCAGCCCTGCCTGAGTCTGTGTCCCCCATCTATTCTGTCATCCTTGAAACCACATGTCCCTCCAAGGACCAATTGACATCTCCCAAGAGAAGGAAAGGCGGGGGACAACTCTAACAATCCATTTCATGCCTGCTGAGCATTATGATATGCACAGTCACCACATCCTGGTGACATGGGCAATAGTACCCGATCTTGTAGGTGAGGACAAGAAGCCCCGAGAAGTTATCAGTAGAAGTTCAATGACAATGTACAGATACCCCAATTTGAGAGCTCACCCTCTCTTTGAAACAGTTCATTCCAACTTCGGGTCACTCTGACTCTCAAAAAATGTCTTTATTCTGAGCGCTAACCCAACCAGAGGGCTGAGTGGTATGAATGATTAGCTACATTTAATAAGAATGCTCATTTATTTCTTTATCCAGCATTTTCACTGAGTGCCTATTATGTACAGTTACTGGAGCTATAGTAGAAAAAAGAAGGCCCTTCCCTCCTGATATGCACATTCCAGTGGAGAAGACAGGCAATACCAGTTAGAAATTAAAATAAAGGGCTCATTGTATTATTGATAGGATTCTGGAGGACAATCCTGACCAGGGAGATGGAGGTCATGAGGGGCTCCTCTGAGATAGTGAAATGAGCACACGTCTGTAGAGTGGAACGAGACAGGAATGTTGGGCACATGGAATGAGGAAGCCATTTTGGCAGAAGCAGAGACAGGAGGAGGTGGGAGTGCTAGTGGTACAAATGTGGGTCATGAAAGACATCAGGAAGTAAGGAGGATGCCAAAGGTTTGGATCTGAACAGTTGGAAGGATGGAGTTTCCATCAAAATAGAGGAAGAAGACTGGGTGGCCCTTCAGTCTGCCTGGCATTTGGGTGAAAGACTGACTCTTTGAACTGAGTAAGCCCTTAGAGTGTTGGAGGCATTCAAAGTCTTGTGACCTAAGCAGTTGGGAGGCAGAGTTGCTCTATACTGTGATTGGAAACCTGCAAGAGGACTTTGGTCTGGGATCTATTAAATCTGAGACAAAATTAGATGAATCCATGATGTCCATTAGACACTGGAGAAAAAAGTCTGAAGGTTGTAATGAAAACTCTGACCCTGGATGAGAAATAGTGGAGTAAGGGAAGGGAGAAAAAATAATTTCAAAAAATAAGATCTGGGGCAGTTGTTAAAAAAAAAAAGATAGAAGTCAAAGCAAGATCAACAGGGGAAGAAGGGGGACGATTACGAGAAAGGGGGGCCCTGGCAGTTAGATGAACAAGGCGATTGAGGATGAGAGGCAACAACCTACCGTAACAAAGGCTGAGAAGCCATTGCTGGAGGTAACAACATGGACACCTTGGGAAACTTGACAAGTTCTTAAAGTTCAGCAGCGGGGACAAAAGCCACATGGTGAGGGTTCAAGAGTGAATTGGAGAAAATTCTTCCCAGTGGAGACAACTATGATTGAAATCTCTTGAGGAATTTTGTTCTCAAGGGGAGCAGATAAATAGGGCAATACTTGGAGGGAAATTTTTGTACATTTTATTTTAAGATGGAAACTACTATATCTTGTTTGCATCCTGATGGGAATGACCCAAGGCCAAGGGAGAGGAAAAGGTGTCGTGGACTCTGGGAACGCTGCCAACCTGAGAAGACAACAAGGTACATAAATCTGGAAGGCTCGAAACCACTACCAAGTCAAGGTACAGACCACGCCTGGCACCAAGGAGGCTCCTTCACATCCTCAGGAATTTCCCTCCTTCTCTCCCAGTCAGTGATGACCAAAGCATCTAGTATTCTTACCTTTTTATTAGAAAAATCACATTTGCCTAGTTTTAAGCTTTATATAAATAGAATCATACTGTAAATGTCTTTCATGTCTGGCTGGCTTTGCTCGATATTATGTCGAAGAGATTTGTGTTGTATGGAGCAGAGATTGTATTTTACTCTGCTGTATAGTTTTCCATTGTATGAATTTATCACTATTTATCCATGTATGGTTAATAGGCATGTATCTCTCCAGTTTGGGTCTGTTACACATACTGCTGGTATGCAGCGCGCCCTGGCGAAGTAGTGTTTAGATTTGCCGCCTCCAGCCAGGACAGCCGACGTGTAGCCCCAGGAGGCCAGTTCACGTCCCAGCACCAGAAAGAACAACCAAGATGGACAACTAAATAAAAGTGAAATAAAATGCTCCTTCCCCCTTCTCCTCCTGCCTGCTTGCCTACTTGCCTTCATTCCTGCCTGCACCTTTCGTTTGAAAAAATGCTGGTATGAACCTTCTCTTACACATCTTTTAGCACAAATATATGCATCTCTCTGGAATGTATCCTTAGGAATGGGTGCTCGTGCTCCTAGGGAGTGTCTGTGTTAGTTTTTTGGATAAGTAGCACACAGCTTTCTAAAGTGCTTACACCAATGTATGTTATATAGCTACAGTAAATTCCTTCCTTTGAAATTTAAGTATTTTCAATCTTTTTTAGATGACTTTTTCCTTTTTGAGATGAGAAAGGATTGAAGCCGGGGACAGTCAGCATAGAATAAGACACGTTTACCTGGGACCAGGGCATTATGGCTTCCAGGTGGCAGTGAGGGAGGGCCTGGGCAAGGATGCCAGGAGCCAGGAGAGGGCCACATGAGACAGAGAAGCAACACCGACAAGCAGCCCCGCTGGCAAGACTGACCCTCCGCTGGGACATGAGCACCTTCAGCGTTAGAGGACGCCACGCCCTGGCACACAGATCCCTGTGGTCACTCGCTCACTCACTTACTCGCATCCTATTCCCTTCCCCTATGGTCCACTTCTGGTTCATGAACAATGCTGTGCCTTTCTGGGGAAATTACACAGATGGTTTTTGGAAAGCTGTACCATACAAATCGCATCTTCAATTATAAACTGTTGCAGTTCTAAAGTTACACATAATCAACATCTTCTGCTAGTGGAACTGGAAGAAAATAAAAGATTATAGAATGGCCTTCAGTGACAGGCAAGAACCTCTTAAGAGTATGTCCATGGGGAAGGAAAGGCATGAATACATAAATTCTCTTGACACAATAGAAGCGTATTGCTGGTCCTCATACCTGTCCAGGGTAAGGGCTCCTGGTTAGTAAGATTCCAAACCAGGGAACTGAGTTCCTTCTGTTTATGGTTCTGTATCCAACTTGTAGATGCTGGAAGCCGTAGAGAAGACACACTCAGTTTTGAAAACCTGGGCCAGGAAATCACTCCCATTAATCTATTCGAGAGAATTGGTCACTGGGTCACAAGTGAATGCACTGGGACGCATGAAGCTCGGTCTACTGTGGCCAATCCTACAACAGACTCACGCATCTTGTTTAATTTATACAGATGCACATTTTTGTGCCAAACCTCCAGGCTCTCTATTTTAGCATCAGAACGCAGACCATCACAGTATGTCATTAGCCAGCACATGTGGGGAATTCCTTAAGTGCTGAGAGATTGATTATCTTTTCTCAGAGGTTTTTTTCTAGATTATAATAAAGGACTATATGATAAAATCATTCATATTTTATTCCTTGCCTACTTGCATCTCCCTGTCTTCTCTTGCAGTCATGGCTTCCTCTAGCCCAGCACAGTCCACTGGACAATGATAACATCCACTCTTTTTTTCCATCTGTAGAAAGCCCAGTCATCCTCTTTGGCTCAGTTCAATGACACCTCAACAGCTAACCCATCCTGACTACCAAAAACTTTTCCATTCACCAATTTGGCACTTGGCATTGCTTCCTGAGAATATTGTCTTTTCAAGTGCATCTAATTGCCCATCTAAATTCCAGTTCCTTCATGTCTCTGTACTCTCACTTTCTTTAGAATCAAGTTCAGCATGTGAATTAGCAAAATGAGATCCCAACACTCACAGAAAAATATCCTCTGGCTTGACCTCTCTTCTGTACCCCAGCATCATCATGTAACCCAACGAAGTCAAACTCTTCTGATATTCAGACAGCTCAGAGAAGATTAGAAAACAATTGCATCTCCACCATACTCCTCTTATGTCCCCCTTGTTATCACATGTGAAAATCACAAAGCACATCCAAGCAGAAAGAAAAATTAGAAGAAAAGATTACATAATCTGAGAGAGAAAGAGAAAGAGAGAGAGAGAGTGTGTGTGTTTGTGATGGGAGAAAAGGGGGACGCCTGAAGAACACTCAATCTGCTAAGGGCTAGAAGGCATCAGCTGGCCCCAGAATCTGGACTTCAGATGCCAAGGACCCTCAGGCTACCTGGAGGGAATGGCAAAGCTTTGGGACTCATGCCAGCATTCTGGAGGACCGGATTGAACTCTTCTGCGACCAGACTTGGATAACATAGTCAATTGTATCCATGGTTAGTATTAGTAGTGGTCCAGGAATAGGTGTGTCAGAAAATCATAAATCAGAAATTTCTCTAAATTTGTATTTAGAGTGCAGGACTTTGACTCCTTCATCCCTCAGAAGTCACAAAATTGGGATACTGTCAACTTAGAGGGATCTCAGCCATACCTTCCTGATTTCACTCTTTGGAGAGAAGGGAAGAGAGATGAGAGAGGGAGGGGAGGAGACAGGGATGAGGAGGACTTGGTTGAGTGTCTCCCGTTGATAAGGTCAACTTTATTCCTGAATTTCAGTTAACGCAAAGAAGGTTTCTGCCACTTGCACTGTGTCAGTTTTTCATTTGTCTGCTTTTTTTGTCCCTGCCTGACTCCAGGTCCATGGCTTTCATAGTCTGCGCCATAGCTGCCTGAGCCACAGAGGGAAGCTGAATTGTGAAAACTATGCTTCTGTAATAGTTTGTGCTTTGGAAAGCCCTGATAAACCTCACTGTTGATTTTCTGCTCCAGGAGAATTCAGGGATTGGTTTGTTTCTGCAGAAGTACTGGTGACTGCAGTTCGAAGGAAGCCAGACCAGCAAAGGTGAGCAATGACGCGCCACAGATGGGCCAAGCGAGGAGTCCCTGGGGGATTTCCAGAGCGTCCTGGGGAAGAGAACCTGGTAGGACTGTCATGCTCCAAAGCTTGACCTAGCCCTTTCCTGCGACTCGTGCAACGTTGGGTTCAAGCTTGCTCCTATCTCTCCCTCCTCCTTGCTTCCACCTCTCTGGAAGAAGTGAACTTCTTCCATGGGGTGAGGTCAGGAGGGGCATGAGTGGAGAATGCGACTGCGGAGGGAAGAGGCGGTCACTTTCCTGGTATCTATGCCGATCTACTGCATGCAGCCCACTTCACAACATCTCTTTATTTGCTGGGTCTTAGAAACAGCCACCAAGTGGGGGAATAAGCTGGAAATTTGCAACATAACCTCATTCCATCAGATCCTTGGAAGTTCTCATGTGACCCTTCAGTCCCCAGACATGATTTGGGGCAGTGAGTGATTGAGCTTCTTTTGCCCTAGTCCTGTGCCCTCACTCTATTCAGGTCTCTGCTCAGATATTACCACCTCAGAGAGGCCTTCTCGGACTCTCTTCTGGAGGTGCTTCCTGGGACTTAGGAGTGCACACACTGGTCACATGGGCCACTCTTGAGAGGACACCCTCTCCAGACAGAAAACACACAGCCCTTTGGAGGGGCATTGACCCAGAGAGTTCTGCAAGTGGTTTACATGAGGGGCCTCCTCTCCTCCCCTCATCCACACTTGGGTCCCCAGCACACTTCCTGACAGAACTGAGTCATCTGACTGGATTGGAGGATGGAGACAGCTTCCAACCCTGATGTCTACACTCCCTGAGCTGCTGTAAGGAACCAGGAGGAAAGGCTTCTGGAGGGAAGAAGCATGCATGTGGTGGAAGAGATGAAGGCCAGGGCACGGACTAGGCTCTCTGAAGGATCTAGAGAACTGGAGTTTCTTCACTGGATACTTGACCAGGGGCCATTGTGTCATGAAAAGAGCATGAGCTTTAGAATCAGATAAGCATTGGAAACCAAGGCTTCACTACTTATATAGAACCTTTGACAAGACACTGGTCTGCCTCAAATCCTTCCTCTATAAAATGGAAACCATAGACCCTACCACATGGCATTAAGATAAAGTGAAACTGTGTGTGTGTGTGTGTGTGTGTGTGTGTGTATGGTCTTTGTGCCCAGCACAGGGCAAGCTCATTGCACAGGCAACCATCACCATCTGAGACCTCATCAGCCCCATCAGAAATCCCTCTGTCACTCAGTCTGGCATTCAAGGTTAGTCAGGATGTGTCCCTTTGCTACATGAGGACAGCCATTTTCCCCTAGTGCTCTTGTTCCACAAGCCCTCAACTTCAAGACAGACCTTCACCTTCCTCATTCAGAGATCTCGGAGAAGCACAGGGACAGTGCTGCAGAGGCTGCTTATGGCTTAAAGAAGATGCATGTTCCTCTTTCCCCACCAATGGGGAGAAAGCTGACTTTGATGAGAAGTGGAACGCTGTGTCCAGTGATGAAAACTACCCTTCCCAGGTTCCTTTTTAGATAGAGTGGCCTTGTGACTAAGTCCTGGACAATAACATAGAAACAGAAGCTATAGGATAGTGCTTCCAGAAAGGGCCTGAGAAAAGGCACCCCACTTAGCTAGTGGTCCTTTTTTAACCTCCTCATTATTCCTTCCCCCTACCCCACCCGAATGGAAGGTTGGCTGAAACAGAGGTCATCTTGCACCTCCAGGGTGTCCCTGAGGAGAGAAATTACCCCCAATCCTCTCCATCCTGCAGGGGGAGTCTTCATGTGGCCCAGCTGTCTTCCAACTGTGTCCGTCCTAGTCAGAGAAGAGGCCCCTCCTCTAGACCACTCTGCAGAACTCTCTGACTCAACGACCCCACCTCCAGTCACAGGGCTGTGTGTTTTCTGCTGGAGAGGGTGTCCTCTCAAAAGTGGCCCATGTGCTCAGAATGTGCACTTCTGAGTCCCAGGAGGCACCTCCAGAAGAGAGTCAGAGAAGGCCTCTCTGAGGAGGTGGTGTTTGAGCAGAGACCCCAGCAGAGGGAGGGAACAGGTCTTAGATGAAGGAAGATGGGTGCTTCAGGAAGCTGTGGGCCTGCCCCCGTGAAGCTCCCACTGTGGCAAGTACTTCAGAAAGCACCCACCCCTAGTACTACAAAGACAGCCCATCTCCTGTCCCCCAGGGGTGCTTCCTGCTAGCTGTGGAGTTTCCAGCTCCACAAAACAACTTTGAATCAGACACGTGCTGGATTTCAGTTACATAATTAGTCCTCTGCCTCCTCCTCAATGTTCCCCACACCATCTCGCTCTAATGACACTGGCTTTGTGGTGTCAGAAGACTGGTCTGTATTGACTGTTCCAGTTACCATTCTCTCCTTCCTGGAGCGTGGATTCCTTTCATCTCAGGCTAATTTATTCCAGGTCCTGGGCTCATTTGGCTCTTCGGTCTTTGGCAAACAAGTCTGGGATGAGTTTGATATGGCTCCTGGCTGAGAGGCAGGGGGATGAATGAAGTGTCCTTCAGAGGAATCCACAAGCCACGGGAATTATCAGTGTGTCTCTGAATCATGTCACTGCCAACCACACTAGAGTCTGGCACATGTTAGTGTCTCTGAGTTTTCCTTCAGCAGGAGGGAGAGCGAGGAAGAAAACGAATTACGTGTAGGCAAGAAGAGTTTGAGTGGTGGTCTCTCTCCTGGAAAAGATTGATTGCCTGGAGAAGATAGCAGGTGTTCACTAAAAAAGGACTTCTTGGTATTTAAATCCATTATACAGCGTTAAGAAAACATAAGTTACCTTGAGTACAGATGTATCTTCATTGCACTTGGAAAGGACCCCAGTTGGCTCAGAGTATATTCGCTAGAACATACTACAGTAGAGGCTCTCCGGGGCTGGGGGAGTGATAAAAGGTCAGCTGTGATTAAGACATGTCCTTGGGATCAGATTAGGAATGATAATTGCTGCTTTCTTCAGGAAGCGATTAGGATTTGGGGAGGCAGGGGAGAACGTGAGGGGGCATGAGGACCGGAGACATACACACCTTGATCTTTGTTGCAGTCTTGTCAACAAAGCTGCAAGGACGAACATTTTGGCGAAATTTCCACAGAGACCTGAGGACTAAAGCTCTGCTCATCTTGGGTCTCTCTTGCATTCTGGCAGCCACGCAGCTTGTTTCTTTGGAATGAACTCGGCAAGTTCCTCAGCGTCTGTTTATGTTGGCATCAAAGTGATTGAAGAGCCTGAGGCAAGAGGGGGTATCCTCCACTCAGAGGTTCTGGGCAAATTCCAATGGTTCTAAACTACCAGGGGCATTTCTGGCTGCAGTGGGAAGGAGGGTAAGTGAGAATTGATGAAGCATCTTGGAATTGTTCCATATATGAGGAGAGATGTAAAGGACGTGTTCTCTCTCCTGCCTTGACACCTACTAATTACAAAGCCTGAGGTGCCTGCTGTGACAAGGGTCACTCATTTACACACTTCCAGGATCACAAGAAGCACTAGGTGGCCTCAAGGGAGTAGCTGGAGTGGCCTGGAAGAAGGGTTTGACTGGGGTTGTCCCACTTTAGCAGCACTGAACCCCCTTCCAGGACCCACCTCTCCCCGTCCCAGTTCCACGCCTGATCACAGCCCTCTCCCAGGACCCACGATCAGGTGTAAGACCATGGACTTCTGGGCAGAAAACCAGAAATCTAGAACTCTGGGTGTAGCAAATGCCTAGGAAAGGAATACGGGAATATATGAGGTGACAGAGAGATTCAACCAAAGCAGAGAGTTTACATCATTAATAATGCAGAAAAAATCTGGGGTTAACACTGATGGCAGATTAACCTGGAGAAAGTAGCATGGCCTTCAAGATAGACTACTGTTTTATTTTTGGTTCATGAACATATTAGCTAGGTGTCCTTGAGTGAGTTAGAGAATGTTTTATTTAGAGCACCAACTTTTAGCCGTCAAATAGATAAGATAATAACATAACAATATGTATTGCTGTGAGGATGACAAAAAATGGCTGTAATATGCTTGGTTCAAAACAGATCCCAATGAATGGCTATTACATAGGTGTATATCCAGTCCCCTCACTGTCCCCACATCCCTTCCAACCCAAGACCCACAACTTGTGTGTCACTCCCCTCAAGGAATGAAGGAAGTCCTGGGGCGGTGTTCGTGGAGGGAGTTGGCGGAACTCTCAGAGAAGTGCCCGGACGACAGTGAGCAAGAAGTCTCCTCCCCAGGCCTAAGAAGCATCAGGAAATGGTTTGCCCAAGGACACGGGTTGAGCTGATAGAAATTTCAGAGAAGGGTCATGGACATGAGGATTGAGGGAAGCATACAGATCTCAGTGGGAGTCGAGCAGGTGACAAACGTCAAAGGTGGGGTAAAGTTCAAGCTGGACTGAGCACCACATGAAGGCACGGCCAGTGTGGGAGGTTGGGCAGCTGGAGGCACGTCCAGTCGGGGGAACACTCCTGTGCAAACAGCCGGGAGCATGTATTCCAGTTAGAGTCCAGGGCAGAAATGCAGCCTCTGTTTTTTGAATAATTTATTGAATTGAAATCCTTCTGTTGTCCATTACCTGACACACTGCTTATGTAGTATCTTTCACCGCTCTCTCCCTCACCCCCTCTCGGCACTTAACTGTCTTGTAGGTTGGAAGAGCATAATAGCAGCTTCAAACCTGTTTGGAAAGAAGTAGAACTATCTTCTGTTCTTAAAGATCTCTTTACATATGCTTTTATCTGACACTTTGCCCCCTGAACCATGTCCCACCAATAAGGAGCAGAAAAGTGTCTATGCAATATCGGTTCAACAAAAATTCTCCTCTCAATTGGTGCTTTTCAGTATGAACCTAGTCTTTCTTTCTACCCTCACATGAGCCTGGAATCTCCATAGACTGAGATTGCTGACCTTTAATAGATGCATGACACTTTGTCAGAAAGTCTATTCTTGGTTGTCAGTTCTCTAGAGGTTTTTTTTTTTTTTTTTTTTTTTTTGGTCATTTTCTGACTAAGATCTTGGACTACAATTGCCTCCATGTGGCGTCTTTAACAGGCGGTAGGATACAAGAGTCACCATTTTGAATTCTAGAAGCACCATGATGCTAGGAAGAAATCATGTGAAGAGCAGCAGAAAGTCAGTTTTCTTCTGAGGAAATTTCAGTCTTGATGATGAATCATTTCAATGTAGAAGTCTACCCTGCTCCCACAATAAACTCTCTTTTCTTTGGTAGATTTTTATAAGGAACCACTCAAGGAAACCACAAAAACCATGAAAAATTAGTTTAGATTAATGCATTTTCTGAAAATCATGGTCTAGCGAATGAAACTTATACTTGGGCATCACTTGATATGTTTTTAATGGAGTTGGTTCGATGTTTTTGAAAAACCACTACATACTTACTCAACGTCCAAGGACGGCATTTGTTTTAAAAGCCAAGGCTTGTTAACAGAAGTGGAAGGAAAGACAATTCTTTAGTAAGTCCTGGGCAGTGACACTGTGTTTGAGTTCCTCCTCAACAGCTTACTCCACTGGCAACCAGCCTGAAATGGAGCTCAGCAAACATGCTGACATCAGGAGCACCAGCAGGGAGTGCCGGTGCCCAGCAGAGGTGGCCACTTACATGCTGCCCACTTGCTGCATCTGTGCCACCCTCTTGGAATAGCCCCTCTTGGACTCAAGGCTGGCTGTTGGTCACAGCAGTCTTAACCAATGGAGATTATACTAGATACACACTTCTTTCTTCTTTTTCTTTTTTTTTTTTTTTAAAGGAAAGGTACAGGCAGGAATGAAGGCAAGTAGGCAGACAGGAAAAGAGAGGAGAAAGAAGCATTTTTTAAATATTTTATTTCATTATCATTATTTTCTTGTTCATCTTGGCTATTTTCCCCAGGCCCAGGTCTTGAACAGGACACCTTGAAATGTATACGGACTATGCCTGGTTGACTAAACAGCTAGGCCACCAGAGTGCGCCCACTGGACACACACCTCTAGTATCCATTGATGCTAATGCTCTTCTCTTAGAAACGTTTGTGTTAATTACAACAACCTCTCCCTGGCATTAATCTCTGGTGCTCTGTGGCTTACCAAGGACAACCCTGAGAAGAAAGTAGGATAGGTATCACCTCCATGCTCAAGTGGAGAAAGCAGGTCTCAGAAGCTATAGAGTTTGCCCCGCTGGAGGGGCAGGTGAGGTTCCATGCAAGTCTGGCTCCAGAACAGCTCATTTTCCACTAGAGCATGCTCCCTCATCATCATATGAAAAATTGTCCCATGAAGGCTTTACCTAAAGAGAGACAGCTACGAACCATGTCTCTCCCTTTTTGCTGGTGAGCAGTTAGTTAAGAGCACAGGCTCTGGGGTGAGTCAGAGTCTGCCTCTGCCTCTCACTAGTAGTGGACTCTTGAACAGAGGCAAACTCAAGTTCTTCATCTGTGTGTGACTGGATGTTAGCAGCCCCGACCCCACACTCACCAACTCTGTCCAAGCTACAGGCTCTGGCTTCAGTGAAGGCTCCACAGAGGATTCCTTCTGTGTAAGTGAGGGATTGTCCCAAGCAGAGGGAGCAGAGACATGTCTGCAGCTTGAAAGAGGCAAATCCTTAGACTCAATTGGTTTGGGAAAAAAAGGAGACTTATTCTTTCGACATGCTGAGACCCCCAAATCATCATCTAAAATCAGTATTTATAAGGGTGGATCAGTATGTCAGCAAAGACCACCAGGGCCATAGAAGGGATGACCCCATGTGAACTGCAGTCCACACTGGGAACCTGGTTTAATACAAAGACCTGGGCATTCCTCAAGACAGGATGGACTTAGTACATACGTGGTGAGACTGAAAACCATTGGGGACCAAGCTCATCTGACATAATGGGGTGATCATTTTGGAGCCCAGATGTGGATTATGACCTTGTTGGATCAGAAATCTGTTTCACAACGGTGTCAATGTGTAGTGGTGAATGTCTCCAATAGCACTGTGTGGCATTAGCCAAAGAAGAATGAATACTTCCCTTGCTATCTCTAGGGGAGAGGTGGGTAAGGGAGCCTCTGAAAGCTCTTTTGGGTGGATTAAGCCCTGAGGATCTTGGAGGAATCAAAGGCAGGAGACCTCAGTAAGGAGAGGTCGATGGCTTCATTCTCTAGCTTGATTAAAAGCTATGTGTGCATTCAAGTGATTAATAGGAAAAAGATGCATTTGCAATCCATACTGATTAAGTGTAAAATGGGCACTAAAAACAAGGGGTTGTGGGGATTAAATAAGGTGATGAGTGTACAGTTCTTAGTACTAAAGTCTCTCCCTGTCACTGGCAATTTTCCATGGGACTTAGAGCACCCAAGGCCAGTGCGCATGTCAGGAGAACAAAAAAACACAGGCTGGAGTCTGCAACCCAGAGTGAAGTCCTCCTGGGCGGGGTGAGCTCCAGGCTTCAGAGTCAGTGACTAGTAAAACTGATAAGAAGTAAATGATAAGATGATAAAAATGATAAGAAGTGAAACTACCATGAAGGTCTTATAGGGTAAGCATCAAGCCCCCTTCCAAGGGCACCTAGGAATATAAGGTTACACAGACAGGGAGGTGACACAATTTTCAAAGTGTATGGAACTTTTTTCCAAACTTTAGAGCTTATACAAAAAAAAAAAACTTGATAGAAGCTTTCCCAAATTTCAGATAATCTTAAAATTCATATAAAATCACAACCAATGAGTTAAGGAGCTAAAAAAAAATTTTTTTTTAAGTTTCAATTTTCTATGAAATGGATGCTGGTTGGAAATTTAAAAAAAAAAATGTTGTTCAAACTCACTAGAGGAAAGACTGAATTACCTATATGCTCTTCTTATTGAAAATATTATTATGAAAATGCAATAAGAATCAAGGATATTTTGAATTAAACAATTCTATAATATTATAAAGGCAAATACTATAAATGTTATATCTGTGTTATATCATATCGCAATGCTTATAATATTATAAAGTCAGCTAATTAATTAAAATGAAGTCATTCTGGATTTTCTAATGTTTCTAATGTTAGCCTAAAATTTGTATTTTGCTATGATTACTCTTTTCAAGCTAAATAAATATTCACCTTTGTACCTAATTTTATTTTATAATTTTAGGTACTTATTCTTAAAGAGCACTCCTGAAATTGTAGATGTTTTTTGACCCCCAGTCAGCCCATGTGAGTAGCTACTTTCTCCTGACATAATGACACTGAAAAGTGTGTGTCATGCTGTCCATTGATGTGAAGAACAGCTTCAGAAGGGTTTCTAGAAGAGGGGACCAGTGAGGAGCAGATAAATGAAATGAAGTACACAATAAATTGAGGAAAGAAAAAGAAGGATCCAAAGTGACAGATGGAACCTAGTCAAGTCTAGGGTTGGCAGTTAAGAAAAGCAAGTTTGAAGTTGATAAGGCAGACAATGAGAAAAACTAGTGAGAGTAAGAACATGGAATGAGGCCCATGGAAGAGGGTTGAAGAGGCCTATTTCAGGGGCTCATCTGTTTCTCAACTAGCAGCCTCACGCAGACCCGGCAGATGTGGTCCTTGATAGAACTTGACACATACTCTCTGAGGAATTAGATGCGGGCCAACCAGAGTCCATTGTGCTGGGAGAAAACTAGGAGCAGGTTATGGTGTGGGATCCATGTCAAAAGACTGCCTCTCTCCCTCAGGGTCTGTGGCTTCATTCCCCTAATCGAGGAAGACATCCTGTCTTGGAAGCCTCAATCCTCAGCTCCTTGCTCTGTTAGGCCAACAGGAAGTGAGAGAAAGGTGGGGCAATAAAACATGAAGGTTCCTGAACTCATATGTCGAGCTGTCTGGTTGAATTCCCACCTGGCTTTTGCCTTGCACTCCCTTTTTGAAGATAATGCTGCATGAGCCATGGAAAAGTTGGAAGAATAAATGGGTTCCCCAGCATCTGAGTGAGTCTTTCAGGCTGGTTCTGAATGGATGAATCTCTGGGGCATTGCCAGTCACTGCTGTGCAGGAGATCTGGGAAGAAGAGGAAAGGGCAGCAGGAAACTCATCAGAGGTACAAATGGCAGGGCATTGGGAGGAAGGGTAGATTTTGTTTTTCCTGGTGTGGCTAAGCCTTGAAGGGTGGGTTCTGCTCTCTGGTGCCCTCTGCTGTGGTTGAGTAGCACTGTGAGTTGGGGCAAGAGTGGGAATTCTGGCCACGCCTACCTGGCTGAATTGAGTTGCCAGAGCTAAGAAATAGATGTCCACAACCTGAGTTGTGAATGATAAGTAGAATGACAACTTGGAAGAAGACACTACATCATCAACACAGATCCAATCTTATTTACTATCAAGGAATTAGACTGACGATAAAGGTAAGGCCATCAGAAAAGTGCAGGAGACTAAGGTTAGGGGAAGTCCTCGTCCCTCTTCCAGCTTATTCATAAAGGATTTCCATGAAGGTTTGGAAACTGCTTAAAGAACATAATGGAAATTATAGATGGTTTGAGTTTGGAGGGAAAGGGCAGAGGAAAGAGTAAGATGATGTTCCGGATAAGCATGTTCCTGAAGTGTAGAGGTTTAGTGCAGGAGCTAAAATGCTGGGGAAGAAAGCCTTGGGCATGAAGATTAAAACACTGGAAAACCAATCTAAGACCTCAGAGTTTTCTTCAAATAGCCAAAGTAATTGGAAGGGACACACTGGCATCCTTTTCTGTGCCAGAAGAACACTTTTTAGGTCTGAAAAAGACATGAAAGTGCAGAGGCAATCATCCATTTCCAGCACAATAAAGAGACACATATTGAGACACATTCCAGTAAAATCTCTGAATTGCAAGAATACATTTTAACTTCCTATTCATACCAAGTCATCAGGGAAAAAAACACTGAAAAAGAATACCTATCAGGTTTATTCCAGGGATTTTTCCTCTGAAACCCAGAAGAGTATGGAGTCATTGTCATTGCTACAGAGTTCTGAGAGAAAAGATGGCGACCTGGATGGTGAGTCCAGCCAAGTAATCATTCCAGCCTAAAAGCAAATGTCCTGTGTCTTACGTCAGGTTCTCGGGAAAGCAGATTCTGAGGAGATCTGTACTGATGAGGAGAGCCACACTGGGCAGGGGGGTGATGGCTGAGGGAAGCAGAATTGGCAGGAGGAGGAGTTGAGGTGCCATAAATTGCAATGGAGACCTCAACCAGTCCCACAGGGAGCTGCAGAGCTGGGGGAGCCTTTCAGTGACCCCCAAATTGAGGCCAGGTGGGCCTTTCCTCTCTGCAGTGATGGGCTGAGTCACTGAATGCAGAGTAGTGGCATTGGCCCAGACAGCTCCCCTTCCACTCAAGTCAGTTCCAAGAGGGACTCAACTGTGACCTTCAGTAGCTAGGAAATGAGCACTGAGGGCCTTAAGGGACCTTTAATACAACCTTGTTACCTGGTGGTGTACTCTGGTCAATTAAAAGATAGCTATGATAGTATAAAGAGACTGGAGGATTTTCCTAATTCACTGTTTGCCCCCAAACCCTGCTTGGTTATACATTTCAAGCAACTGTGGAGCAGAGTTTGGTCCCTGGGTTCCCCATCTCGTTCTTGTCCTGCTCATAGAAAGGCCTTCCACCACCAGGTGGAATCTCCCACTTCACTGGGCGGCCATTTAGAATAGCAACTGGTATGTGCAATCCTTTGTTGTTGTTTTTTAAAAAATAACAATGACTAATCTATTTACAAGTTTAGAATATTGTAGTGGGAAGATTAACAAATCAAAGGCTTCCATGTCTCTCACAGAAAAGCAAAGTTAGAGTTGATATTCTGCATCTTTGAAACCCTTGTTGTTCATGCTCACGGGGGATTAGACGAGTCAGTGTTCATCTGGAGGGGCTGTGACGAAAGTCTCACCTATTATTTCATACTCTCCTTTTGACAAACAGCATGCTTTCATGGAAAAAGTAACCCAGATTTAGGCTGTCTGGATCTTTCTTGGTGTGCCAATTTCACCTCTATGATCATATAAAAATGTCTAATGTTAAAAAGAAGAAAAAGAGGCAGTCTTGGACCAGCCATGAGTGGCCAATGGGAATGGGTGTGGCCCAGATGGTGACAAGTGTGTCATCTGTGATGGAGGAAGACCTTGACTGTGGACTATCGCTGCCTCCTGGAAATACCACACACTGATGGGAGCTGTTGGTATGTTTTTTACATAAGTCTGGACTCTCCATGTCATTAATGTCATTCATGCCCCTTGAAGTGAAAGTTTCTTCCCATTGACCACTTCTTTCTCCCAAATTAACTGCAGCCTGGTGTAAGACGCAGTGCTCTGACTCTGCTGAAGTTTGAGTCTTCCACATGCTAAGTTTGCACATGAAGATGTGCTATAACTAAAATTTATTCTCAGACGGCTGTGCATGAGTAATCTGGGGCACGATTGCCTGCTGCTCTTACTAAGAGCTGGATCCATGCCCTGGAATCCCAGGTAAAAGAAGGAACCACTTTCCCGAACAAGGGTTGGTGACCAGTGCAATCCTGCGTGTGCCCAGGATGAAACAAGAAGCATGGGGAGCAATGCTGAGACCAGCCAGCACCACATGCCCTGACATTACTGGGTGCATTCAGTCATCATTACTGGATCTCCACTGTCCTCTGGAGTCTGGCTCTCTCTGAAGCTTCCATTCATGCATTGCATTGGACTCCACTCAGACAGCTCTGCAAAGAACTGGGGCCAGGTCCAGAGGAAAGGGTCTATGCAACTGGTTCCTGGGCAGCAGGCAAAGTTGAGGACTATGGAAGAAAAGGACAAGTGCTCTTTGGTCCTTACTTCCAATGAGATTTGAACACATTCCCAATGCCGGGCTCTTGGAAGCTGCCACCTGTTGTTGATGTCAGCACTGCCAGACGCCAGCTCTGGACCATGCCAGGTTTGTCGTTCATTTACTCACATAGGCTGTAGCAAACCCTGCCACCCATCTCCCTTCTCCTACTTCATGTGTCTCCAAGGCACTCACTACTCTCTAAGATACTTTACATTTATTGACTAATTGACTGTCTCTCCCCAGAACGTAAGCTTCACAAGGTAGGGACGTTGTCTCTTATTCTCTGCATCTCTAGTCTGACAACAACAGCTGACATTTAGTAGGTACTCAGTGAGAACACAAGACAAGGAGAAGCGTCTTTATAAAGAACGTTTCCATTTATTTTATTATTTTAAATCTGAACCTGCATAAAGTGATGGTTAGCTGCATTTAGCTCAAAGCATCCCTGTGATATAAACTGGAGAAAAGCCCAGGACAGACTGTGATATAAACTGGAGAAAAGCCCAGGACAGACCTTTGCTACTCACCATCAAGTCCAGTGGCCACAGCAACCAGCCCTGCAACTTAATTTGCATTCTCGGAAGCTATGACAGCCCTGACTGTGAGTGACTCAGGGTTTTCTTTGGGGTGATGGTGGGAAGGGGGCTGTGAGCTCTCATGATGGGGGCGAGACAGGACCCTGAGCTGCTCTCTCGGCCTGTGGCCAGCTGGAATGAGAGGGTTCTGAGGGGACGCGGGGAAGGCTCATGGTGCCTGAGCACTCTGGGGGTAGAGACTCGACTCTTTCACTGACTCAAAATGGGGTACCAATTCCCCAGAGGATGCAGTTCAAAAGACGACTTAAAAGAAACTTCAGCTGGAAGTTTGTGAAAAGCAGCAACATCATCTCCTTCCTGTGTACATTCTCACTCCTCTTTCTTTACACACACACACACACACACACACACACACACACACACACTCACACACACTCACACCCTTCTCAAGACCCCAGAGACCAGATCCGGCAGAGGGGCAGCCCACCCCTTCGGGGTGCACTACAGGCTGTGTGTGGCCGCTGGCTGCCATGTGAGGCTGGTGCTTCACACGTTGGTGTGCTGAGAACCGGAGGATGCACCACTGCCGGGCCTGCTCCGGCCCGAGGGTGCTGTGCTGGCCACCCGGCTCCTCCTGCTCCCCAGCCCGCCTGCCTGGCTCCTCTGGGCCGGCTCATCCATCAGCCTGATCTTCTCATGCTCCTCCTTCAGGAAGAAGTCCACCAGCAAGCTCTTCTCCTTCTTGATCTGATCGCTGATGTCCGTGGGGATATCTGGGATCATCCAGTCCACAAGGACACTCAGGAACATCACAAGGTTCTGCCGACAGCCAGGGAGAGAGACTGAGAGGGAAGGACTGGCCCCTGCACAGTGACAGTGACGGCCCAGCAGGGGCAGCTGGCGGTTTCGGGCAGGCGAGGAGCCCAGATGCCAGGGCAGCAGCCACTGTGTTGGGCTGGCTCCACTACTCACTAGCAGGTGACCTCAGCCAACAGTGTCCCTGTCTTGCAGAGTCCCATCAATGGCAATAGTCCTACCTCCTCAAGCCATGAGTATTAAGTGAGCCAAGGCCTCCCCCAGCGGGCTTCCATCCAGGCGAGCCATTGCTTCTCTTGCCCCCTCACCCTGACCAGCCCATCTTGTGCTCTGCTCTTGCTTCTGGCCTGTCTCCATTTTTCCAGCCCCAGAACCTCCTGGGAAGTGGTCACAATGCCTACTGACCTCTCCAGGATTTTCCTGGGCCAGCTCCTCTGCTCTCCTTTCCACAGAGCCCCTGTCCTCTCTCCCAGAGCTGGGCCTTTGCTTTCGGCACTGAATCCTGGCCTCTGCATGGCCAGCTAACATTCATGCCCATCTCCTCCTGCTCTCTGTTCCGCCTGTCTCTCCAGTGATGCTAGCCTGGCTGGGACCCCCAGCCTCCAGCAATCCTCAGTCAGTTCTAAGCCTTTGTGGCCACTTAATTGGCTACCTCTGCCTTCAGCTGAGCCACAGTCCTTCCCTAGTAACCACAGGTATGACAGTCTTACCTTTTCCTAGATGCTTCCTGATTTGGGGGGGGGGGGGGCGGCGGGGGTTAATACAACAGGGCCCAGTGAGAGCAGCCGTCCCTGCCCATTTTCCCAAGCCTCCCTCTGCACACTGCCCTCACACCCTCCTCCAGCTGTGGTCCTCCTCTCCACCTCCACTCACACACTCAGTCCCAAGATGTGGAGTTCCGTGGCTGAGCCCACAAGAAGATCGATGGAGCAGTGCCAGGCTCCAAACCCTTTCCCAAGTCCTCCTTGAAGCCCGCGTGCCCCGAGTGCCTCCCAGAAGACCCTGGGGATCTCCGGCTGCCTGTACAGGCTCCCCTGGTGCCTCGGGGACCTCAGGCTGCTCCATTCCAGCACTCTCCTTTAAACCACTCCCTACAGAGCAAGTCAAAGCTGCAAGTGTCACATGGTAACATGAGGAGACTCCTGTGCTGGGGCAGCTGGGGGGGTCTGAGCCACTTTTCAAATTTATCTCCTCATCTTTGCAGAGGAAGAATGGCTGTGTTCTCCAGGGGAAAGCCGAGCCGATGGGCTTCTCCACTTCCTGGGCCAGGGTCTGGGGGCAGGATATTTTAGAGATCTCCTTCTGCCTTTAGGGAATCCACAAACCAAGTAGGAATCGGGGCCCTCTTGCTCAGAGAACCTCGGGATGCAACTGGAGCTGCTGCTATTGTGGGAGATAGAAATCACGGGCTCAAGTTTGCTATTCATTGGAGACGGTTGGATGGCTCTGGGGCCCTTCCCACCAGATGTCGCAGAGGCCAACTCCCACAGCCACAGAGGAGGCAGCAGCCCAGAAGCAAGGTTTTGAACTCCAGGCCTGGCTGGGCAGCCGGGACCAGGTGGGGCTGCTGTCTGCCCCGGGGGCTGGGACTCTGATTTCCACTCCTCGCCCCTCACAGCTTTTCAGCCTTGGGCTTAAGTGGGACTCCATTTTCACGCTGCTACTGACTCCAGCCCTGCCTGTAGCTTTGCTCTCCTTTATTCTCTTTCTGCAAAGCCCCTCTGTGAATGAAGCCCCCTGGAGAGTGTGCCCTGCCTCACCCAAGGGAAGGGAGCAGTGGCTTCAGCCTGTCATATGCAAGGCTCTTGTGTCACACTGTGCCATGGAGACCTGAAGATGAGGGGCAGGAAAGGAGACATAGCTGCTTCGCCCCTGCAAGCTACATTTGACGTGGCTGTCCCTTATCGGAACAACTTACCTGGAAGATTATGACAAAAGCCAGACGGGCAGACAGAACAGACCAGTACTGTTTGGAAAACTCATATGGGTTGGAGGCCCAGGGCGGTTCTCGATAATCCTTAAACCTGCCCAAAGAGAAACATGGTGTCAAGATGGGAGGAGCCGGAGAGAAGAGGGTACTTTTCTGGTCAGAACCTCCAGGGTCCAAGCTATAGGCAAGCCTCTGGCTCTCAGACTTGGGAATACAGGGCAGAGGGGAGGAGGAACCATGGCCCAACTAACATGGACACGGGAAGAAGGTCAAAGTCAGTCCCAAAGTGTCTTTTTCTGATTCTCTTTCTCTCCAACATCCTTGAAAGCTTCTTGTGGTGTCTTGATTCTCCTCTCCGAGGAATCAGGACAGGAAGCCAGGACAGCGGCTCCTCTGTGGGCTGTGAAACAGGCAGGGAGACCCCCAACACTGATAGTTCTCTGTAGCTGCGGGCTGAGTAAAGCTGTGGCACCAGCAGACATTCGGCTTTGCCTCCAGCAGCCATGAGAGGTGGCCAGATAGCTGGAGAGCTGAGTTCCCACACCCAAACCCAGCTACAAGCAGAGTGAATCTGGGGGTGGGGGGTGAATGGGTGGTCCTAATAGTCACAGTCAGTATCCTGTGATTAACCATTTTGATCTGTCCCAGTGATTTGATAAGATGTCCGTGTTTTGTGTGAGCGTCTGCATCTTTCTCAGACCCATGAAGATAAAGCTTTAGGGCTCTTCCCCGCTATTGCCCTGACGCCACCATTCTGGCATGAGTCATACTACGAATGGCTCATTTTCTCAGCCTCGCTCTTTTCTGAGCTGGCGAGAACTGGTACCCAAAGAATGATGGACCTCAAAGGAACTGTTTCTCCATGGGATTCAATACATCTCTGATGGTCAGTAGAAGCAAAACAAGTCCAGCACTCCAGGGAGGTGGGGTATCATGGCTGCCGAGGCAGGCAGCAGGGTCTCTGCCAGAGGAGGGGCTGAGGAGGAAAGCAGCCATAGACTGAACATGTAGTGTGTGTCAAGCCCTGAACAAGGAGCCTTCCTGAAGTCTTCTCAGGAGCCTTCTGGAATCTTCACAGCATTCACAAGCATTGCTGCCCATATCACACAGGACAGAAGCTCAGAGAGGTTCCGTTATTTGACTGAGTTCTCACGGCCAACAAGCAGTGGGTGAAAGTGAGAATCCAAGTCTGGTTGAATTCAGGCTTCCCTCCCATGGTCAGGGAGCACCCCATAAACAGCTACAGTCAGAGGTGGGGGGCTCAGAAATGGGTTCGCTCTGTCGCTCCCGCTCCCCCGAGTGAACCGACTGCGCTGAAAGACCCGTGTGGACGTATGGGGACGCCCAGTTGCCCAAGGAGAGATGAAGGAAGAAGAGAAAGAACAAGAGATACGAAGAGATACAGACACGTCAAAAAGAGCGACAAGTCAGCATCAAAAAGAGACAAAACAAGAGGTGGACACTGAGCATGCCACCAGGGCCGGGCAAGAGGCCAGGCGCTGCCTGCCCCCCAGCTCCCCGCCTACACTTCAACAGCTGATCACAGCTGTCGCAGGCTTGGTCTGACATCCGGATGAAAAGCAAAGCTAACAGCAGCCCAGCAAAACACCATGGGATTCATCCTATCCATCCGTGGCTGAGGACAGAAACACAGCCAGCTCGATTCTGCTTGCTGACGGGGGCGAGGGGGAGCATGGCTAAGTGGGTGAGAAGAACTCAGGATCCCTGCCCACCTGCGGTCCTATGGCAGGAAGGCTTTTACCTACTCTTCAAGATCTCCAGAGAAGGGGTGCTACGGGCATGCCCGTTCCTCACCAGGGGGAATCCTTCCCCAGTCTCGCCCCATCCCTCCCACTTCCCTCAGAGCCTGTTTCTCCTGCTCTCTATCTAGGAAGGAACAGCTGCTCGCTGACCTCGGATGAGAGCCATTGCTCATCCTTCTTTTTTCCATTCTGAAAAGAATCCATAAATAATCTAATTCTGATCCCATCTCTGCTACTAACTCACCGCAGCTTTTAGAAATGTCGTTTTGTCCTTCCTGAGTGTCCAAAACATGTTTTGGATCTAATCAAGGAGTTAGGGGATGATTAATATAGAGATATGTCCAGATATGTCCAGAAAGGTCTTCTTGAAAGTACCTCTAGGCTGCGTGGCTAAGGGTGGTTCTGTTAGGAACTGCAGGAAAAGTTACCCACAGAAAAGAGTAACACGCAATTTAATAAATTGTCTACCTATTCACATTTCTCTTTCCAAAGGTAACTTTTTAAAAATTATGACTACGTAGAGTAGTAAGAGATTTTACATCAATGCATACGTATGCATGTCATTGAAATAAAAAAAAAAAAACAATATTGATCCATGCTGTGTGAAATGCACTGATATTATCCTATTCTGTTTTCTATTCTAATCTATCCTTTAAAATGTTAATCATAACCCACTAAAGTGCTTTCATAACCCACTAACGAACCATGACTCAGAGTTTGAAAAACACTGATTCCAGTCAGCCTTGACCATCCTGTAAATGACTGGTTGTTTACATCAACATAAATTCAGATTTCATAATTTTTAAGACTTTCATTCTGTCAGGCCTATCACATATTTTCACTGAGTAACTAGGAGACACTAATTAAACAAAGAGATAATTACCTTACAAACCAGAAATGGCCACCAACAACATAGCGGCTAATGAACTTAATTAATCTGCCATCGTGACAATGACTTGGGTAAGGATGACAAGAGTCTTCTCTTTTCCTGTTATATACATGTTATTGCGTGTATACCAAATTACTTTCATGATGAGAGAGTTCATCACTTCAAAAGAAGAATGCAATGAATGACAATATTCAATTAACCCAAACACAGTTTTATACTAAGCTGTCAGGAGTCAGCTTATAGCAGAGATTGGGACAAACTGGTACAAAAATCAGCATAATATTTAACCTGTAAAATTGCATGAGCAATTTATCTAGACTGTTCACACACTATGAAAAATCACATGAAGGAGCTGAATTCATACATTATCTAAAGAAATAAGGTTCCCATGAAGTCAAAAATATATATTTTGTTATAATAAAGCTATGAAACTATCCCTTCCAAGTGCTATAAGTTCATTTTACGTGAATGCATGGAAAAATGTCTGAGAAACAGTCACACCAAAGTATCACCCTGGTTACTGCTGGGCAGACACCTAGTCTTGGGCAGGGACTGGTGAAGGTGGAGCAGAGCTGGAGAGGTTACCTGCAGAGATTTAGAACTTTTACAGGAATATAGAAATATATTACATGTGTCCTTAACTATTATTTTCTGAAACCTAAAGCATTTTTTGGAAATTACTTATCCCAAGTCCACCTTTTGACAGATGGGGAAATTGAGGTGCAGAGAGAGAACACAGAACCAACACCTGCTCATCTTCACATGCAAGGGTGACCAGTCACAGTGACACCCGCCACAGTCCATCACAAAGCAAAATCACTGTGGGCAGGAAGGGTGCCCAGGTAATGAAGTAAAGAGTTAAATTGTGAATCTGTTAGTAAATGCATTTCTCAACTCCAAACAGTGGTACATAAATTTTTTTAATAGTCCCAGTGGAAATTAATGTCATATTAATGCTGAACATAATTATAATATTTTTGTGCCATCTGAGCTACTTAAAACTGGCTTCTGAAATTGGCCTTTAACCAGGGGAAAGAGTACAGGCAATTAGGAACTAATGAGAAGGGTGTTAATCCAGGGGTTGATAAAGATCAGGAAAGGCAACACCCGGAAAAGATGACTCTCCCTCTAGTTTCAGAAGGAGCAGATGACAGGAGGCCATGGTCAGGAGGGAATTCGCTTCTTCAAAGACTTTTCACAGGACCGTGGGATATGAAAGACTTAGGTTCTGGCAGGGAAACCTGGCAAGAGCTGTTTCTGGATGCTCAACACCCACAAAAAGATCCATGGGCTGCCCATGCTTAGCTGGCCTCCTCCAGCACTAGGACCCGGGTCCCTGGCCAGGCCCTGCCCTGCTGAGCTCTCCACAATCTTACAGCTGAGCCAGGAGCCCCGGCCTCCATCGGCCATCCATTCTCCAGGAGAAGATGACCCTTTGACCCTGTCACATTGCCACTAATCATGCCTGCAGGCTGACGTCACAGGTGGAGGAGCCCTGCCGGAGCAGTTAGATGACTGAGGCAGACACTGCTCCACAAATGCTGGGAATGCACGGCAAATGGTCAGCCAGAGACCAGTCCTAACTTTTATTGCTATTTTTAAGATACCTCTATCCCTGGTGAGGCCGGATTGGAGCCTAGACCTCAGTTTTATTTGACCACATTTATCTCCAGAGGTCACTGAAAGCTAAGAATAAGAAGGGTCAACTACTTCCCAACACTCTTTGCCAGAAAATCAAGGCAAACTTCGTTTCCCACCGTGGAAGCGGTTTTAAACTTCGGCTTTGGGACTAGCTATAGAGTGTGTTCTCTCTCTCTCTCTCTCTCTCTCTCTCTCTCTCTCTCTCTCTCTCTCTCTCTCTCTCTCTCTCTCTCTCTCTCTCTCTCTCTCTCTCTCTCTCTCTCTCTCTCTCTCTCTCTCTCTCTCTCTATATATATATATATATATATATATATATATATATTTCTTAACAGCCACTGGTATTTGCTGGTTTACAAGAACATAAGTAGGACAGTCACACCTCACTTCCTAAATCTCTAGAACATTTGGTGACCCGGTCAGGTTCACCCGACATGCAAAAAGCAGGACACACCACGTTGAGTCGTCATCAATTCTTATCCATTTAAGAACAGCAGTCCCCAAAGCACACCTATTTGCTGTGCTATATATAGATGATACGCTGACCCTCAGAGACCCCATACACCTCAACAGCACCAGCAAGCTCTTCTTAGTCTGGCTTTTATTTTTCTCCCAGCCTCACCTCCCAGACTTTACTCCCTTCACTCAGCTCCAACCGCTAAGCATGAGTGAGCCACTCTCCCTGGTACAGTGCCCTCCCTAGATCTCTTCACCCACATGGCACCCTCACTGCTGCCCAAACCACCACTCTCCCGCTCACCACTCAGGCCAACTTGCCCACGAGAATGAGGATGTTCCACAGGACTCCCTGGCCACCGTGTCTGCTCATTCTTCAGGTTCCCTCTTTCTTCAAGCTTTGCCTGAACACCTGCACTGGGGTCGGCTGTGTGGCCTCAGAGCTCCCGAAGTTGCTCTGTTGTAAACTTATACTAAAGCTGTATTTTCACTCCTTGATGACTTATTCCTCTCTTACATCTAGACTCCTTGAGGGGTGCAGTGAGTCTTATTCCTCGTTATACAACCAATGTCAAGTCCACAGTCAGCTCTCAAAAAACAGTTGCAGAATGAACCTATCCTCCTCACTGGTACTGAGTCAGGAAAAAGTGATGGCGGCTCTAAATATCACTTCAGTTTGCTAGTGGAAGGAATCATCTGTTTTCTGATGGATGCATTTTGTTGACAAAAATAAAGAACACACTTCCTATGCATGTATCCAGTATAATTCTGCTATTAGTGGTAGGATTTTTTTTTAATGGGATACCAGTAAGCTATGATTCTGTTTACTTGTAAGGAAACAGTGCAAAGAAGAGCTGCCAGGGCTTTACTGCTGGCTGGAAAATCCAGTGACTTTGAAGGCAGATACAGAAAGCTGGATCTAATCCAGGTGTGCTAATAATATCTGGTATCCTGATTGATGTTTCAGCTGAGTAAAATCCCTTTATCTTAACTGCTCATTAGAGAACTGCCTCCTACTCTGAGATCACATACATTAGATGGAGATGATTCCACCACCATCCCCCATCCAGCAGCCCCAAAGACCATGGAAAACATCACATTGCTAGTGATATATCACAGGGGCTACAGTGGTTGGTCCCATGCAGGCCATGCATACTGACCCAAGCAATGAGACTGACCCTGGGTCATTGGAAAAGAGGTGTGGGCCTCTCCTACTAGTCTTAGACGCAGTATGGTGCTGGCCTGTGGTTGTTGGTGGTCATATGGAACTTGGAACTACAGTCAACATTACTGGTGGAGAGTAGTGAGACATAAATATTTAAAGACAGAAAGATTTGATAGAACCAGTCCCTCCCTAAAATTAGGCTACCATAATTTTCAACACAGGGACTGTTAAAATCCCTTTTTGTTTGAGCCAATTTAAGCCACTGTTAGATCTAGAAAGCACACTCAATATTCTTAGGTACTGTAAATAGACAGATGTGATAGATTTCAGAATCTGTCACATAAAAGAAAAATAACTTATGTAATCTTAGAGAACTCTTCAACTCTCTAAGGCTTGGTTTCTTTTTATGTAGAATAAGGAATTTCAACAAGACAATTTCTACGATACTTTCCTGTTAAAAAATTACTTTGTAATTCTCATTTTGCAGTGCCTATTTGTTTAATGCAAACATGTTGGCTGTTTTCATAGACCCTGCTAGAGCAGATCTAGATGCTGCCCTGAGGTGGGACAGATTCCGTATAGGGTCACTATGTCTTTTGGATCTGCAGACCACCAAATACAGCACCATGGACAGACAGTGTGGCATTCCTGCCACACAGAGGAGTGGCCCCCGAGCAGTGCACAGTCTAGTAGCAAATCTGTCTACGTTAGTCCAAGAGTCAGACTTTTTATAGTTCCAGATCTGAAAATACCAGAAACATGTAGGCTGCTATAAACCACTATCTATGAATAAATGTACTCATCTATTCTTGGACATGATTTGGAGTTTTTTCTTGGTTGGCTAGAGTTGAACCCCAAAGTTATTGCTCCTGGCACCAGAATGCCCTTTTATTTAAATCACAAATGAGTAAGGCTATTTAGCTCGGCCATCTGGGTTGGGAAGATAAATGATTTTCTCTTTGTTGTGGTCTCAGATTGGGTCTGAACCATCTCCCAAATGACTGACTTTGGGTATCAACACGTCCCAGGTGGAAAAGCAGGACAGACACTCCTGGGATTTGCACTGCTACAAACATAGCTGAAACAATGCTTCTTTGATGGAGGTTTTTACATCAGACTCTGATGAGAACAGTCCAGGAAAGGCCTACATTTTCTTAACAACACCCTCTCCATGGTTTTTGTTATTGTTGTTTTTGAAATATATGAGGTGTGAACTTTATCCAGGATATACAACGTTAAAAATTTATTCTTTTATGCTCTTCTACTTTTATTTTTCCTCACTGTGTAAATAATGGTGTGTGGTTTTTCTTTCTTGATTTCAATAAACCCTGTACCAATGACTTTCAATCATGTCTCTAACTTGGACCTCTCTGAGATTCCAGCTTAATGTGTCTAGTAGTTAAATGTAAACTGCCCCCTATATTTCCTACCATCATTTTACATGTAGCATGACTGGAATTAAATTCATCATATGTACCTTGTGGATTCTTCTAGTAGCATCTCCTTCCTGTCAATAGAGTCGGAAGTGCCCAATCCTCTGGCTTCATCCCAATCTTTGAAGACATAATGGAATCAGACTCTCTCTTATGTATCTTGCCATCATCTTTGTTTTATATATATATATATGTGTGTATGTGTGTGTGTATTTACACATACATATATACAAACATATACACATACACACACACATGCACACATATATGTATATGAAATAGCTCACCTTCTCCCTTCTTCTTAGTTGATCCCCTACCCTGATCATGGCTCAAGTCTGAAAGATATTCCCCACCCCGTGTTCTTCCAGTCCCCTCTTCCTCTGAGACAAAATCAATTTTCCTAAGCCTACCATTTTTCATTTCATTCCTTGGTACTAAAAGTGTCTATATTCCTATTTCATCATATTAAAATTCTTAAAATATTTCAAGATAGTCCAATTACTATTTCACCCTATCTATTTAAATTCAACAATGTTTTATCTTATACTATTCTAGGAATGTTTACATCTATTTTATTTCCTATATTACCCCCAAGTTATTATCTCCCAAGTACTCTTTGCTAATTATACCACCTAGTCTAACTGTTGATCTAAAATTCTCAATTCGTCTCCACCTCTATTAATCAGTAATACTGACTACTCAACCATAATGGTCTCTTGCTGTGTCCTACAACTTTTCAAGACTCCTCCAAGAAACCTATCCTTTCTCTCCCCTATTGTCCTCTGAATACCTATAATACTCATGGTCTGTAGTAGATACAATCATGTGATAACCTGCTATGTCTTGCCAAACCCGCTTCTTCTGTTCTCAACTAGACTATAAAACTCTTGATGATAAGAATGAGATTATATAAATCTTTGCTCCATAGTGCCTAGCAAAAGATGTTCAATAAATATTTGCTGATCCATCATAATTGATAGTGGGCAGGACAGAGACAAAGGGAAGGAAACAATGATCGAATTCTAGGTTATACAGATAATTACTTGGATCTGTCACTTCTAGTCCTCCACTGCCCGTCTCCTTCCAATTACTTTACCTGCAGAAATGAACCTCCTGGTCAAATTGTGAGTTTTCCGGCTGTGTTCCCTCCTTCAGCTGGCTGACGTTGAAAAAGGAGAGCGTGTGGTTGACAAAGCCATGCAGAGTTCCGTTGTGACTATAGGAGTACTGATATACCAGGCGGGGGATAAAGTCGGAGGTGACGGCAATGACAAAAGCCTGAGGGACAGAACCACAAGAAAACTGAGGAGTGTTGAGGATGGGTCCATCCAGGTGGCACAGGGCTCACCTGGCTGAGAGAGTGCCCTCTCGGTCTTCCTCTCCAGAGGCACTGCTCAGATTGGCACAGAAGTGCTCCCCTCTGAGCTCACGCAGCTGACTAGCCTGGCTTTTTCATCCTTGATATGAACGAGCAATCTACCAGGCAGTGGCCGTGAAGAGCACCCCCGCAGCAAAGGAGGTTAAGCAACTTTGGATCTTTTGGTGCTGGAGGTACCTAATATCTCTGAGATCTTTGCATTGACATTGGTGCTGGCTGAGCCAAAACAGAGTGGAAGATTTTCTGAGAAAATTACCTTAGTGAAGAGAGTTGCAGGGTAATGGGCAAGAACACTGACCATGTCCATCTGCCCGAGTGACACCAGAAAGCCAGGAATACTGGGTCCTGGCTCCACAATTGCCTCAATCTGACCACCCTTTCTCAGCATTTTTCAGTGCATCATGTAATGGAAGTGGTTCTTTCACCCGTTTTACTTGGGAAAAATGAGACAGAGAATGGGAAGGAGCGGGTCCTGCTGGATGGAACCACACATACCCAACATAGCATCTGGCATATCTAAGCACTCTATAAATGTCTCCGGAGCAAGCCAAAAGACACATGAATAATTGCATGTTTGAACATGGAGGTACTTTCTGCAAAGAAAATCCTAAATCTTTTTGGCAGCTGTTTATACCATATTCTGCACCAACAATTAAAGCCCTTTTAAAAGTGTAGTTTGGGTATTGTTTTCTAAATGTATATATGAGTGTGGATGGCCATACCACATTTTTTGAGAATGAATAATATACTTAACAATAGCTGGAGTCACAGCTTTCGGAGAGCACTTACTCCATGGGTCCTTCGACATCCCACTTAGTTTCCAGAATGATCCTATGTGATGGGTGCCACTATTCTCTCCCACTTTCACAGATAAGTGAAAAAAGTCTTAGAGAGGCTAAGGAAATAAAACCTCGTTATTCTGTTGTACTGGTGGGAAGTGCTTAGTACTCAGGGCCGCTTTTTAGAAGATATGACTCCAAAGTAGCTACTGATTTGTTTTCCAAATTGTATTTTATGTCTTAGTAAGAATGTGTGCTCCTTCCATCGAGTGTTCAGAACTCAACAGGCTGGTCCTCTCTGCCTCCCCCCACACCTCTCCAACCACTTCTTGTGTTCTTAACAGGGAACCACGTCTCCCAAGGGAAAAGGGACTGTGGCTTTCTGAGTGTGCATAGAGTTGGCAGATTTTTCTTGGAAGATGGAAGAGGGGGCCCTGGCTGGCCACCATCTATATAGACACAAAAGGAACTGTTGGCATGGGCCCAGCAGGATTTCCTCTGAAATGTGGACGCGTCTGTCAAAGTAGTTATGGAGGTCACAAAAGGTAGAACTTCTCTTCTTCTCTGTCCCATCTCAACCTACGCAGTGCCAGAGTCCATGGGGATAATTAAGACTTTGCATTGACAATGTGGAGGAACCGTAATTAGGAATCACAGCCTGGGCAGTGCTCCAGGGATTGTTTAGCACAGGAGTAAAGAAAGAAAGGAAAGAGATGGATAGATACGTGGAATTCTTTCCCCATTATTCTTGGCTCTGAGGAAAGATCTGATTTGGACTCCTAAGACCAAGGTATGCGTTTTGGTGGGTAATTACCTTTCTCTCAGTGAAATTAGCAGTAAAGTTGCTCAGTTTTGGCAACTGCAGGATAAGTTAGAAGGCATGTATACATGATTAGCCAGGGGGTCTTCTTAAATAAAGCTCCAAATGGAAAAGGCTGGGAGGTAACAGGGTTGGCTTCCTGCTTTGAAGACCTTTGGAGAGCCCCTCCCCACAGCCAGGGTGTCATGAACATAAGCACTTACATTGATGATAACAGAGAACTTGCCGATGCCGGAGAGAATATCAAACCAGATCCCTGTAATACAGAAAGAAGGCTGTCTAGCTCACTCCCACCCTTGGCCCAGTGATGACAGCTGCTGCTCAGGGTGACACGTTGCAGGCAAATTACCCGGGGAGGTTTGCTGTACCGTCTCTCCCCCTACCCCATCAGGAATGGACTTTTCTAGAAAGAATTCGGTACCTCCAGTCAGGAAACCAGGGGGACAGGTAGGAATGGATAATGTGGCCTTCAGAGATCTCCCAGCCCCTCAGGATATTAATATGAGGAACTCAAAGGAGTGAAGAGGCAAGGGCTCCCTAGCCTTCTTGGTTCCCAACGTGGCATAAGGGTGGAGATGGAGGTGGGGGAGACAAGGGGAGAGTCCCAAGGAGGGGCCGAAGACCTGCCCTGGCCTCTCAGCAGGCATCATACCGATATCTTTGGTTCTCACAGCATCTGGCCGTCTCAGTTCTGTAACAAATTTCTTCGCATCAAGTCGCACTTCAATGACATTGTTGAGTAGGGCAAACACAGGTGCCAGAGGAAAGGAGGCCACGAAGAGGGTGACAAAACCAAACTGGATAACTGGGAGAGAGAAGGACATGAGAGAATATGCCAGAAGAAGCAGGATTTAAACACATTGTGCCTTGCAATGGCCCCATCTTGTCTTAGTGGTGTCTCTCCTCCATATTGGTCTAGGAGCAAAGTTCTGTATGAGGCGCAGAGAGGAGATATGAAGAAAGGAAAAGTCTTAACTCTGCCTATCACCCTTAACTCTAGTCACTGATCCTGGTGCTCTATCTCAGAAGTGGACAAATCTTTTCAGCAAAGAGCCAGATAAATTATTGTTTTTAATAAAAAAATAAATATTTTTTTACTTAACTCAAAGACTTAGGTCTTCCCTGGTAGCGAAAGCAGCTACAGACAAATCACAGACAAGGTCGTTCAGTAGTGCTCTGATGAGACTTTATTTATAAAAGCAGTAAAGAACGTAGATTGAATTTGACCTGTGGGTCACAGTTTGTCAACCCCTGATGTAACTTAACAAACTAGCACCCTGGTGTCTTGGGCATTAAACAAGTGGCTAGGACATAGACCATGTAAAACCAAGGACCTAGATTAAAAGCACAGGGCAGGGGGAGCAACTAAAGTGACCAAGTAAATAAGTAAACGTGCTTCTTCCTCCTCTTTTTCTTTCCACCTACCTTCCTTCATTCCTGCCTGCCTACTTCCTCTTAATAAAAAGGAAAGAAAGGGAGGCTGGGGGGAAGGGAGGAGAAAGAGAGACAGAGACAGAGACAGAGACAGAGAGACAGAGAGAGACAGAGAGAGACTATCTCCCAACTCTGGCCTCTTCTTTCCATAGCCATAGTTTTGCCATTACTCAGAAAGTTTACTCACTCATCGGACATATAAGAGCTTGTTAAATGCCAGGCACTGTGTCGAGTATTTAAGCAGGCAAAGGTCAGTTGAGTCCTGCCTTCGAGAAGCTGGTGTAGAGAGGAAGATGTGCCACCAGGTTTGATGTCATCAAGGGAGAGGGAAGAATGCACCAGAGATCTCAGAGACCCAGAGACCCCCAGGAGGGCAGCTCAAGTCTCTGCAGAGTGGGGAGTAAGGGAGTCTCCACCTGGAACGCCTAAGCTTGTCTTAAAAGACGGGCCTGTCTGGAAGACTGAATTGTTGCTCCAGGCCACAGAAATGTAAGCAAAGACATGGAGATAGTCTGTGCCAAGCCAATGAGTTCAGGCCCTCATCTTCTCCCCCTGGATCACCTCCTAACTGGCCTCCTTGACGCCAGTGTCCCTAAGCCTCAGCAGCCTAGTCAGCTCAAAGACTCGGAAATCTGATCCTGTCACTCACCTTCTCATACAATTTTGTGTTGCCTGCTTTCTGTTTACTGACTATAACCCAAGTTCCTTATCTCGGGCTACTGGCTATTGGAGATCTGTTCCCAAACTGCCTCTCCGCCCCGTCTCCCGACATTGCCCCGGCATGCATCATGGGCTTGCCTTCCAGCCCTTGGAACTTCATCCTGACTTTTCCCTGAACGCATTCGGTCCGTCCACCACTGGTGCACAAACATTCATTCTCCTAGAACACATTTCCACGCGTCCTCAAGACCATTCAGATGCATCCGCTTGGCAAAGCTGTTACTTCCTCTTCCTCCCCCACTCTTGCTCATGCCTCTGTTCCAGTCACCACTGTGTACTGCTGTGACCCATCTGCTCGCGTGTTCTTCTTTCCCTTTGGGAAGGCAGGGTCTCTGTCCATGCTGCACATGTTCACAGATGCAAACATAGTGCAACGTCTCAGGAAAGTCAAATAGGACTTCCCTACATACTGAGGGCAAGTCACTGAACTGCTGTCTGTCTCCGTCACTTAACTGTGAATTGAAGACAATCATAGTACCCACTGAATGGCCTGTGATAAGGGTAACAACTGCGCACATACAGTGCTCAGAACCATGTCTGCTACTCAGTAATCGCTCAATGATGTTGCCTGCCCTGCATAATCTTACTTGTACTGGAATAAATATCAACACACACAGATGACTGCAATGCATGCTGCATATGTATCTGTTAACCACACACAAACTTAAGGTATATGCTCTGGACAAGAGTCAGGAGGCCTGGCGCTAGCGCCAGATACCTTTCTCACTCGCCCCTGTCCTTGGCACTTCTTTGTCTGTTTCAATGAGCCTTCCTATCCCAGCTGGTAAGTTGAAGAGACTGGTTTAAATTCCCTTCAGGTCTAATTTGCTGTAATGTTGTGATTCTCATTCTCTTGGACAAGCTTCAAGATTCTTGAATATTCAAAGAAAAAATGAAAAAAAAAAACAACAACCCAGTTTTTAAATGAAAATAAAATTGAAAAGTTACAAAATAAATGTTCACAGAGGAATAAGCCTAACCACAGTAGAATTTTCAAGAAAGAACATGCAGGGAACTGTACCCAACATGATTGCTTTTGATTTGGCAGTCTGCTTGGACCCAGTTTCTGTTACTGGCTCTTGCTGCTAGACCCCAGTCACTGCCATCCTCGCTGAGGCCCAGTATCTTGGTAGGTCCTGGGAGACCAGCAGGACGCACCAGCAGAAAATGTATCAAGATTGGGTCCTCGGAATGGCTCCCTGGTTAGCAGGCTGCCCAAAGGGGACTGGAATGGAGGGTAGGGTGGAGAAATCTTCAAACCAAGCCCTGGGAGTTCATTCAAAATGCAGGGTCTATCAAATCTTTTAAAGGAGGCTTTGCTGAGGAATTCACTTTGGAGTCAGGGGTAGGAGCAAGGGCAGAGGGGCTGGCGGGGGTTGGGGGAGGTGGAATTAATGAGGAAAGAAAAACAGATGTTAGACTGGTTTTTAAAACCTGTAAAATGCATGTCTGTATTTAAGTATATCTCTATATAAACATACCTATATTTATGGAGTTCTGAGTTGTTCTTCTTGAGTCTAATTTGTAGAACTCAATTCTACAGGACCAATGTTCTTCTCATAAGTGACTTCCTCCAGCAGAACTGAACTGAGAGAACTCTAAAGCCCCAGCAAGGTCACAAAGAGACTGACAGAGGGAAGGGACAGGTTACTTGGGTGCAACTGTAACTATGTAACAAGTGTGCCTCATCACACTTGTGCAAATGACACTTGAAATTCCAAAGTCCTTCCAGGATTATAGGAAAAATCAGACCGCCCCCCCCGCCCCCCCCACACACACACACTTACTCTCCTTTCCTTCACAAGAACTCTAGAGGCAGACAGAACCGCTGGGGTGGCCCTGTCAGTCTGCCGTCCCACCTTCACAAGTTGTCTGGACACAGGTTCTCTTTTTCCCCTCTTCTGTCAATGCCAACACCTTCACTGACAGCCCCCCATGACCCCAGAACCAGCACCCAGTGTCTCTGCTCCTTCCCTTGCCGCTCAAGTCTATGTGCTGAGCACTGATCAACATCCAAGGAGTGGGATCAGTGAAGGCCAGTGGTGCTGGGCTTGGAGTGACAGGACATTCCTGTCCCTTCCAGATGTTTCTCCACAGTATCCTGGGTCAAGAGAAGCCATTCTCTGCAGATGCCCCATTGCTGCAGATATTGCCTGCTTGCACTGGGTTTCCTGTGCATGTCTAGGATCGACCCAAAAAGGCAGAAACAAAAAGGAACCTTTGCTCTATCTTGAAGAAAAAATGATAATGTGTGTGTGTGTGTGCTTCGTATTTGTATGCTAGAGGGTTTTATACACACACACATATATACATATATATACGTGTATATATATACATATATATATACACGTATATATAAAACCAGAACCCTCTAGCATACAAATACCAAATCTAGGACTTGCTCTTTTTAGTCAAACATCTAAACACTGTATCTGATGAGCCCTTCTGGGTCCACTTCAGAGGACACGGTGACACCTTTACCAACACAAGACGTGCTTCTGAGAAGAGCCCGCCATCTCCACCCGGACAAGAGCAGCACTAGGAACCTCAGTGTGCTGCATAATAGAAACCAGCTTGGCCTAACAGATTAAACCTGGCCAAGCCAGTTAGGGAGGAATCCATAGTTGATTTTCAACTAAGTCTGCAAAGCCTGCTGCAAAGTGCTCCAGAAAGGCTGGGCAGGCAGCACAAAGACTGGAAACACTCCTAGACACAAACCCCAATGGTTTCCTCTTCTTAATTCTCCAGCAACCAAGGACCTTTAAAAATAACCGCCAGCCCTACACTGCCTAATGCTGGAGACAATTAAAATCTTGGCCTTGATTACCTGGACTTAGGTTAAAATAACAAGGAGCAGTGGGTTAAACTAAACAAGATGGTATCCGGCAAGGACATTCCAGGACAATCTGCTTAGAGGAGAAAAAGAGTTCTGTTAGAAAAACAGAACTGGTCAGGATTGGTGGAAATGGTCTTGATGGAACGCAACTTTATTTTCTACTCATTTATTTAAAAATCTTCAGTGAAAAGGCTCTCTCTTCCCCTTCTCCCTCCCACTCCCCTCCCTCCTGGCATTCAGGACCTTTGGTGATCTGACCCTAACATTTTTCCAGACATGTTTCCTCCCCACCCATGCTCTGTCCTCAGGGCTAATATTAGTTGGAATGATTGGAGATCAACTCTGCTCGCTTTCCAACCATTTGAAAACTATTTGTTCCTCCTTTAACTCACCATGTTTTTCACATTTCTGAGGCTTTGCACATACCACTGCTCTCTCTCTGTAACTTTTTCCTTTCTTCTTATCTGCTAAGTAAATTAAATCATACCCTTCATGTTCAACCGGAAACATTCTCTCTTCTACCCCCACCCCCCACCCGCCACAGGCAGGGCTGGGCATCCCCCACATGGCCTTGCCCACCATTCTATTCCCTCAGTAAACTTGCTCCCTGTATAGTAAGCCCCTTGAGACCACAGACACACTGGATGCCCTACTGAGTCCTCTCAAGTTTGTATGATGCCTTCCCCACAGCCCATGTGCAGAAGTTACCTCACAAATACAAACTAATTTTCACTAGCTGTAAACAAAACAAGTACAAAAAGAAGCAGACAGCTAAAATGTGATTAACAGAATTATACAAAAGTGACGGTGAGGTGAGTTGGGGTAAAAACAATCAGGAGAGTCCAATTCTGCTAAGTGCAGGGTGTTTTGCTTTGTTTGCTTTCTATAGTTTAGTAAAAGCAACATAATCCATTTAACAAGTTTGAAAATTTGGGACCTATGAACCCTCCCTTTCATGAGCTACTGATGAGCAAGGCAAGAGAATTCTTGAGGAACACGTAAGTGTGAGTTTGTCTTCTCATGCAGGCAGTAGTTACTGAAAGATTCAGCTAGAAACAGCCCATGAACATGAACATGTAAAACACAGCAAGGGAAGGGCATCCCTATTGAGTCCATCAGTGCTGTGTCCAAGGAGCCCCTTCTCCTAAGGGCAAGGGAAGCCCTCTGTGCCTGGCACTGAGGGTCTGATGACAAGAATTTCAGGTGTTGACTGACCCTGTAAAAAGGAAGAGACAGGGAAGGCAGGAGCTGGTTCTCATGGCTTAGGAAGTTCCTCGTGATTGATTCCTCAGGTCTCTGTACATTCTAGATGCTCATCTACTGGGCATTATGCTCGTTGCTAGGAAACAAAGATGACGAGCTTGCCAGGTCATCCTTCCATGAGCTCCGAGTATGCAGGGAGGAAGACAGGTACACAAAAACCCTGCAGGTGTCATGGAGTTAGAACTCTAATAGCAGCATCAGCAGGGGAGCTCCAGGGCAGGAGTAACTCAAGCTCTCCCTTGCACCCCTAGGAGCTTCACAGATGACTTGAACAAGAAAAGGAGGCATCAGAAGGTTGCAATGTGGTCAGTAGTTAAGATCTTTCCTGAAAATCCACTACTCCAAACTCACAAGCTACTGAGGAAATAAGGACAATAAATGGAATGCCTGTTCAATCTGCATGCAGTCACTTGGGGTTTATATAATGGCTAGGACTCAGTTCAGAAAGCCTGGAAGTCATGAGAGGAAGGAATAGGTTTGAAGTAACAGTTAAAATATTAAGTGTTTACAGCATATAAATGAATGCAGGTCAGCAAGCCATATTTTCTTCATTTTCTCCGTGATGAAGGCGGGGCTCAGTCCCTACTTCTTCCTCCTCCCACACAAATGGTGAAATATAGCACCTCCTTATCCTTGGGGAGAATCTCCAAGACCCTGCGTGGATGCCTAAAACCACAGATCATACCAAACCCTGTATATACTGTTTTTTCCTCTACAGACATTTTGATGATAAAGTTAAATTGATAAATTAAGCAAGGAAGATATGAATAACTAATAATAAAATCGAACAATTATAACACACTATCATAAAAATTATATCTCTCCCTCGCTAAATATATCTTATTGTGCATAATATTTTCAGACCATGGTTGACCCTGTGACTGCAGGTAACTGAAACAGTGTAAAACAAAACTATGAACAGAGTGGAGACTACTATATTAGGCCCTTCAGCTGTAGCAAAAAGGACAACGATTTCTTAAGAGTACTGTTATTTAAGAATTCCAGGTCTAGTTATAACAGTGGATCTTAAGTTAGTAGTGTGATAGAGACCAGTTCATATGAAACCCTCTTTTCTACCTTTGGAATAGAGAGTAGGGTCATGGGAGACTTCAAAGGTGATCCCTGCTGGTGGCCACACACAAGGGCAGGAAAGTGTGGCTCTCAGCCATAAGGACCTTAAAGGCCTGAACACTATGGTCTTCTGGGAAAATCTGCCCATTACTCCCTTTCCACATCCTCTGAGAAAGACTCCAAGCCCTCAGAGGTCATGGAGCTCCAACCAACATTTCTTTAATATCTACCATCTACAGGTAGTCATGCTCTTTGGTTGATAAAATATGTTCAGTGTTGATTATTATTATTTCCTTTTTGTTCAAGTGAAAAAATTGCATCTGGGAGATGTGAAATAATTTTTCTAAGACCACAGATCTAGCAATTGATGAAGCTGGGAAAGAAAGACAATTTCTGATGCCAACCAATTTCGATGTCCTTTCATCACATAAAAATGTAAATATCCAACTCTGATGCAGTCGTGTCCCCTCCCCCACCCTAGTTACTCTCATGCATCTTAGGTTTCCTTTATTGGATCTTCTCCCATCTGATTTCCAGTCTTCTTGTCAGAGAATGAACTTTTATTGATACCAGCATCACCCTCAATCTGTACAGATATTTTCTATTTTCACTCACCAAAGGGTGGTCTTCATTCACACACATGCACACACAAACAATTTATGGCTGGAACATTGCAGATGCACCCCCACCCCATCTTCTGTCATTGCTCCCATCTGGCCTGCATTTGTGCCATCTCAAAATTCTCACATCAGTGGACATAGTCCAGCTCCATAAAGCTCGAGAAAAAGGAGTTGGTGAGAGCCACAGATTTGCTTCCAGTTTTCAGAGACCATTTTGTGAATTTCCAGTAAATGTTTACTGAATGAACATCTGTCAAATGGAAATACGAAAGACAGTTATTCATTCATCCTACCTCCTGTCTTCTATCCTCCCACCTATTTGTTTGGGTTATGGTAGTGCAGTCAGTGGGGGGCAATCTAACGAATTATGATTGGGAATAAGTTCTCCACGACCAAGTGTTACAGGGGACCTTAGTCTGCAATATTCCTTTGCCCTTAAATCTTCCCAAAAGGCTGTGGAAAAAAATCAGCAAAAAATAAATCATATGTAGGTTTACATAATTTTAGAAAAAAAAGGACTAAAGAACACAGAAAGGAGGGAGAAACAATATAAGCAAACTCCAAGGAAACTTCACGTGCCTATGGTTTAGTAACAAAACTCACTGTGAGCTTCCTGGTTGTTAAAGCCAGAAGAGAAATGGGAAAGTAATAATCTCTTCAGGAAGTTTTCATCAAAAAGACATCCATTCATTTGATGTTTCCTTCATTCCTGCATTCTCCAGCACCGATGGGCATCTTTGGTGTGTCAGGAGCCTTCTGTGGTACACTGAGAGGTTTGGTCTCTAGATTTGCAATTGTCCACCTCTTCAGTGTTGAGGGCCAGGGGGTTCCCAGCATAGAAAATGCTATATAATGTCTGCTTCACAAGCAAAAAGAGAGGAATGACCTGTGACTCACCCTGCTTCCCAGAAATACTAGAATGAACCCCTGGATGCTGCCTGAACTGTGTTTGAATGCCATCTGGAGAAGATGGCAGGTGCCTGATTATCCAGTGGGATGACTCAGTCTGGTTCTATGAGCCACCACCTCACATCACACACACTCGGAATTCTGAGGGACCGAATTCGCAGCTTTCAGGCTGCTGACTGTGCAGATGATCTGGACTATTTCACCACTGACAGGTAGGGAGCCCTTGGAATTACTTTTACGCATCCAATCTCTACTGGAAACTTGCAAACTAACCCAAGTGGTGCCCACTATTCATGAGTAAAGGATTCAGAGTTGAAAGGAACCTTGGGTATCATTTAATCACGGCCACTTTTACCCACTCATTTCCAATATGGAGAAGTGATGTCTGGAATCAGTACACTCCATTACCCTTTATTCTCTCATCTTATTTGTATCATTGAGCCTTCGGGAGTATTTGTTATAAAGCTTTATCATATCAGTTGTTGACCAGTACATGGGGGTATTTTGTCCTAATTACTCAGATCATTTATCAATCCATCACTGTAGGAGATGTGTCCTTAAGAGGATAGCACCCCCTGATAACAAGCACTTCACAGTAGAAATTGTAGTCCTACGTGAGGGTGATGGAGAGGACAGATGGCCCCACTGAATCAATACCACAGGGGTCCAGGGAGCTGTGATGAACGGTGGTGCCTGCAGAGTCCATGGCTCACTTAGTCTTCGAAGTTCTCACCATGGGGTCACTTCTTTTATCCTTCCTTCTTCATCAAACATTTATTGAGCGCCTAGAGTATGCCTCTGAGGTTAGGAGCTGTGAATGAATAAGACACAAATCTTGCCCCCAAGAAGCTCCCATCACAACTTGGTGAATAACCTGAACCTAGGCCATTTCTCTTCAGGTAAGACAAACTGACAAATACGTCATGTATTCATTTGAAAAAAATGGTGGGTAAAACTGTACCAAGAGATCCTTTTGGAGTTTGTCACTAACCTCTCAGAGGATAAACTCAGGCCCATTTTTTTATGCCAAATTCCATTCTGTAAAAGTCAAACTGCTACAAGTGTCCAGAGAACTTAGCTTGCAGCTCTTAAAACAAGGGAAGAATTTCCTCTCATTGGCCCTGAGGAAAACCCCACACCGGCTGCTGCAAAGGCGCTTTGAAGCCCCATTTTGGGGTTGGGGACAGTGATGATTAATGCTGTGGCCAGCTCCTGGGCAGGCATTCTTTCCTCCCCTCAGAGATGGGGGCTGGGGGACTCCCCTTGAAGTCCTCCTTAGTAAGCTCTTCAGGAAAAGGGTTTGATATTGGAGATTCCCTCGAAAGCTTACTGCTCCCCTCACAGGTTTCTCCAGCTTAATCCCTCACTCTCAGGTTTCCATTTGTCTGGAGCCAGCCCAGCCCCACAACCAATTCTGCCCAGAGGTAGCTCCCTACCCCCAGCGCCCCCTCCTTGGGCTGATTTCAGCCTTCCCCCCACTCCCAGCTGCCCCTTCACCTCAGGGCCCCTCCCCCATGCCCAATGGGCCCTGGGCCCTGGTTCCTGCTCCATTTAGAAAAATGTAAATATAATACATCTCTCCCTGCTGCCTCCCTCCACTGATGACCTGCCTTCCCATTCTAACTGACAGGCTGGGAGTGGGCTCAGTACACTTCCTGTCTGCATGGGTGGTCCTGGGGATCACAGAGAAGGAGACTGACAGCTGAGAGAAGGGCCAGGATCACCAAGTCAGGCACAGCAGAGGGAGCGGTCAGCTTTGGTTTCATTGCTGTCGTTTTCTCAAAGCCCAAGACAAGGGCCTCTCTGGATGGGGCAGTCTGGCCTGTTGGGAAGGGAGGAGGAAATCCTGCTCCACGCCATCCCGCCACTGAAGTCCAAATTCCTAATTTAGGTCCTGATGAAAGTCTCTTGTGGAACGGTCTGGAAAGGATCTCCAGCCTCCTTTTCACTAATGGGCCTTTGGGTGACCTTTAGCAACTCTCATCAACCCCCTGAGCCTCTGGGCTTCGAGGAGCAGTGTCCAGCCAGTATGTATGAATCTGGATGCCAGTGCTGGAAGGGAGAACTATCTGGTCTAGTGACTTGAAACTCTTCACTCTTGTCAAGACGCTCAGTGAAAATGACTATTCACAGAACTCTCTTCTATCAGTGTGACCAGGCTGTGGACTTACTGGAGCCTCCCTTGGTCTTTCACTCAAAAACTAAAAATGCGAAAAAGTGGGCATGCTGTGGACTCTGCTTTACCTTATCTATTGACACTGCATTAGCAGAGCTGGTGCTCCACACAGTAGGACCCCTGACTCAATTGGCTATGACCTCGGACCGTGCAGCTCGTTTGGTCTGCTGCCTTATAATATCAAGGACAAGAGTGAGGCCTGCAGAGATGATATGGCATGCCTGAGGTCATACTGCTAGACAAAGACCGAGCTGGATTCTCCCCCAGTCTCCCTGACACCCAGGGAAGATGGGAAAGTGAGATATTTGCTCCTCTTGTCCTACAGTGATGAGCGGGAGGTAAAAGAGCTGAGGGACATAAAGAGCTTTTTCACTGAAAAAAGAGCTAGAGAAATCAGCAGTGGGGGCATGGTTCCCATCACCAAGTCCAGTTCTCCACAGGGTGGCAAAAACTATTGCCTTCTATAAGGCTTTGCCATTTGTGGATTTCAGTCTTCTCTCACCCAAGCTACTTCCCAGAGTGGTTCCCTAAGAGCAGTGGGGAAGGGCTCACATTGCCTTCTCCTATTTCCCTGGCTCTCTGACTGGACAGGAGAAGAAAATAGGCTTGGGATGGGGGAGGGGGGGAGGCAGGATTGCAGGGGGCGGGGCATGAAAGGAGGAGGCAGAGAGAGAGACACACAAGCCAGGAGGATAATCACCACTGTTGATATTCCCCTGACTGGATTATCAACCCATTAATAAATGAGAATTGACCACAGCAGCAAAAGGAAGAAATAGAAGTAGGATTGTTTCAATCTAGATAAGAAAATGGTCATGTCAGACATACTGATAACTTCTTTGACACAAGTCAAAGACAGTGTGTTCATAATGTATAAACATAGCAGCCGTGCTGTGATGGGCACTGGGCAAGGCCCTGCAATTTGAACTACCTCCCCGGGGAAATTCGTTACCAGTAGCTATCACCATCTTTGGAGGCAAACCTGTCTGAAACTTTGTGGGGAAGGGTGATAAATACTGAGTCAGGGTGTTGGAATGAGGGGGAGAAGGAAGGGACACACTATAAGAACAAGTGACAGGAGAGCTGGTTTTGGCCATGCAGAATGAGAAGGCACAAGAAATTCCAGGGTAAGGGGAATATGCAAGGTCAGGTCTGACAGGTGTGAAATGTGGAGTGTGGGAGGGACTGTGGGCTTATTTTGGCTGGACCCAGGGTTAGAGCTAGGGTTAAATCAATGGAGATGATGTCCCACAAAGGTCTTACATTAACCTGAAGGTGGCAGGACAATGAATACAACCAATACTGTATCCCAAAAAGAATAATACTGCAGTCAGGACATGGGGCTGGTTGTGAGTGGTTGTGTTGAGGCTGTGGTAGAAAAATCACCAGGTGGAGGAGGGTAAGAAGTGACCAGAGGAACAACTTACAGAGATACTCCTGAGGGAGATCGAGCCCACTGGATGGAGATATGGAAGCATGTGGAGACGGAAAGGTGGGTGAACAGTCATGCTGAGGCCTCTCAGCTACAGGCCTGGAGGGTGGTGGGGCCATGACTGCAGTGGAGAACTCAGAAGGGAGTCACCGGAACTAAGTCTCCAGCACGAAAGATAAGAAATCCACTGAAATGGTTTCTCTTCTGGGCCCTGTCTAAAGTCTCAAACTAACTGAGGACACAGCTGAGCGGGGAGATGACCCTCTTGTTTCCAGTACAGAATCACTTCTGCCTTAGTAGGTGGTTTCTAAAATCCAAGGTGTTCGGTGAGTGGGCATTACAGGCTGACATGGAGACTGGAAGGGCCAATTCTATAACATATCTGCCGAGCAAACAGAGCCACAGAGACCGAGTCTCTCTGAAGCATTTTCTCTGTGGCATGGAGGCCCTTTCTTGTAACTGTTTGCCCTTCTCTCTCTGAAGCTAGACCATTAAGTCCTAGAAGGCTCCTCAACTTTGGTGCCTCTGCCCCAATGCCTGGTACAGTTCCCAGCCTAGCACTGCCCTCAGGGTGGCAGGAGGGGGCGCCGCAGAGGGAAAGACATTGGAGTTGAGCTTCAGGCCAAGACTGAGGGAGAGCATTCCACAGCTCCACTTCCGCTAATGATTTGATCCCTGAAGGCAAAAAAGTATATTAAAACCAGAAGTGACTTTTCTTGAAGGGAAACCCTGATAATAAACAAGCTCACTTTGGTCTTGGGAGATGAAGATTACAACATATAAAGAAATATATAAACATGACCATGGTGAAGAGAGAGGCCAACCCAAACGTTATCGGATAAAGACACACGAGGCCTCTATTTCTCAGTCGTTGAAGGATGGGGAGTGAAAAGCTATTCAGTTATGTGATTTTTATTGAGGTCTTACTATGTTCCAGGAGCTGTGCTGCCTAGTGTGACTAGAGAGGAATAAGACTCAGGTTCTGCACCCCAAGGACTCACATTTTCTCCTGGAGGAGAAGAGAAGAAAGAAACCAAGAACAAGAGAAACAAACAAACAAAAAATGTGTCCAAGAGATTTGTCTGTGTCTAAATAACCAACCCAGCTAGAACGCAGACAAGCAGACAAACTAGCACAGGCCAGTCAGACCTGGAAATGAGCTCCCCACAGGCACAGATGTGGCACTTAGGTGGAAAGCAGGGGCCAATTCATGATGCTCTTGTATGCTGGGAAACTTACACTTTATCTGAAAGGAAGTCAGTAACATTAAAGGCTTTTGACTGGAGAAGATAGTATGCTCCGGATTGCATTTTAGAAAAAACACCCCCCAACCCCAAGCCACACACACACAGACATTGAGAAGAAACAGAGGAAGAGGGAATAGGAAGGGAAGCAGGGAGACAAATTAGAATGCATTTCCAGGAGTAGTGAGGGCTTAAATGAGAATCCAAAATCCTTAGAGAAGGGTAAGTCCATATGGGTAAGGAGCTATGAATAAAAAAGGCTCAGGAGCTTAATGAGCAGGGCCCTCCCCAGTTAGAACTGATAAAGGTCAGAAAAGGGTCATGAACAGGAAGACAGGGTCTATGTCAACTCATGAAGTCTCCTTCCTGAACCTACAGTTCAAACTTGTAGCATCATGAGACAACTTGGATGCAGCTAAGGGTGCTGATGTCCTGGTCTCTGAGGTGGACCTGCCCCATGCATTTCCATCAGGTAATTCTTGTAAGTCTTGGTGAACAAATTCAGAGAGGGGAGACCAATGTCACTTAGCCTTTCAAAACAATTATCTGACTTTCACTCCAAATAAATAAAAAAATAAACATGTGTAAGTAAACACGCAATCACCAAGGGACCTCCCTTTTTATTAGAGATTGACAGGAAGTAAGCTCATGAAGAAAAATGAGATTTCCTCTAATGACCATGTGAATGACAGAAAAAATTCATCTCACCACCCACATTAATGGCCCACGGGCCTTTAAGAAGCTAGAGGAAGACTTAAAGAGGGATAATTGAATTCCTGAGCCAGGAAGACAAGAGTAATTGTTTTTTGGATGATCAGAAGAATAAACATTTGTGGGGTGAGATACATGACAAAAGAAACCCACTTCAGATTCTAGAATTTTCAAGCAGAGTCCAATGGGTTTGGAATTCTGTGAAAGAACAAACATCTTGGAGTATTTATATCTCAAGCTTCTAATGTAAGTCTCAGATTTTCCTTGGAGTCTGGTACCCTCTGTCTTTAAACATCACTGCCCAACCCTACAATACTGGGATGGGAGAAACCTCCTGGAAGCTTCCATCTGCTTACAGTCAATTTCTAGATTAAAGAGAAAGAAATTAGACTCGACAATAGCAATGGCAGCTAATATTCATCAAGACCTTTGCATACCTAGCATTGTTTTCTCAGACCTAGCTTATGAGGCAGGTACTAGTATCATCAACCCCACTTTTTAAAGGAGGAAAGTGGCCCTGTTGACTTTGAGTACCAAGCTAAAAGTCATTAACTAGCCACAGCTGGCCTAGGATAACACTGAATCAATCATTGTTGAACTGTTGATTCAATTACTATCAACCTGACTGTTGAAGAGATTGTTCTGGTCTCCAAACTTGTTCCTTCCTTTAAGTGCTTAATAAATGTTTGATGATGGAAAGGAAGAACGAATAAATGAATGAGTCTACCTGCATTTCTCTGTTCCCTCCCTAGTCTTATGGCCCTTCTACACTGTTGCCCATTTTCCTGAGAGAAAGAGTTCATATTCAGTCACAGCACTGGCCAAGACTTTCCTCCCTGATGTGAAATGCAAACTTACATGGTCTTCAAGGTGCTCCATTAATCCCAGGTTTTTATCTGAATGCTCCCTACCCCAAAACCACCATTTGTTGGTCAAAAACCACTCATGACCATGAATGAGATTCTTTGTACCTGCCAGTCCTTTTTCCTAGAATCCTATCTTATACTCTTATCACTGATAATGCAGACTCTCAGAACCAGAAGGGACCTCAGGAATATAGTCCAACCTCTCACCTGCAAAGCTCTTTAGAATATCCTTGACCCACCATCAACCAAGCCCTACTCTGAAAATGACCCTTCATTAATCACTTAATAAATTCACTTATTCCTTCATTCTTCATATATCAAGTGTCAGTAATGTGCCAGGAAATGTGCTAGGCTCTGGAGGATATGAAGATGAATAAGTCATGGTCCCTATTCACTGCTCCTAAAAAATCTATTTATCATGGGTCCTGCAGAAGAACAGATATGTCAATAATATTACCCTAATTCTGTAAGATACACCATCAGTACATGTACCAAGTGCAATGCTGGGACAGAACAGCAAACAGTGATTTCTTCCAGGAGGAATGGAGGTCTGGCTGAAGAAGACTTCACAGAGGAAGCACTATGACAAACTAAGTCTTACAAATGAATCTGGAGTATTCAGGTCAGCAAGGTGGAATGAGGTGGGTACAGGGGGCTGGGAATCTCAAGCTTACTGTAAGTGGATAATTTTTTCATACCACATAACTGTAGGATACTGAGTAATTTGTAATAACTGGAAGGGTATTTCCTATAATGCTTGTGACTAGGTAAATTCATCTAATCCTTTCAGAAAGCAATTGGGAAAGTGTATCCAGAAACACACAATGGCTATACTTTAGATATAATAATCACATCTTTAATCTTTCTTGTGCTAACACTAAATGTGGAAAATATTATGTACATGATGATAGTACATATTAGATCATTAAAACAGAGGAAAAATGGGAAAATACACCTTTAATGAACTCACTGGTAAATAGATAAATAAATTATGGTACATTTATTCGAAAAAATTTTAAACACATATTCATTTTGAATACTATGTGACAACCTGGATATATTTATTCATGTAAGGCTAAATTTTTAAAAAATGTATTAGTATGATTACTTTATCTTAAAAATCATATATATATATGTATGGATATGTGTGTATATGCATTTATAAACACAAAGGGTATACAAAATGTAGCACAATGCTAGCAAAAGTTGAGATTGAGTGAGGGTACTTTTGGGAGACATGCTCACTTTTTTTTTTGTCATACTTCCTGTAACATGGTCACTTTGTGTCATTATAACCTATAAGTAGATGCTGGGTGTTGTTTTTGTTTCTTTTTATTGTTTTATGGAGTGTATTTCACTCTCTACAATCTTGGTATTGATTTCTCACAAAAGTTACAACTTCTAGTCGTTGCTCTTCTTACTACGTTGGAAGTGCCCAAATTTGCACACATCATGAGTGTCTATCCAACGGTAGAGAGGCTGACAAAGTGGCCGTAAACTCTATTTTCCTAAGACCTCAAGACCATTTACAGAAACAACCAACTGAACACTTAAGACAGTTTTTGTATGTGCTGGACACTCTTCTAAGCACTTGGCAGATATTAATTCATTAAATACCACAATGCCATGAAGTAGATAGCACCTTTTTTTTTTTAACAAGTAAAGCAAATTGAGACACATAAAGGTGAGGTATTCACCCAAAGTTGTCCAGAGAGGATATCTCCATGGTCCCTGCTCTTAATTACTCAAAAAAGGAAGTTTTGAAATGGCCAATTATATGGACAAACAGACAGGCATGTGAAAACTATACAGATCCTTGGGTGAGGAGATGATGGAGATGGGGACTAGAGTTGAGGAAGTAGGGGATAGAGAAACAGAGCTCAAGGATTTCTACTGGAAGCCCCATCCCAAATGGAAGTTTCAGTCTCTGGAAGCATTCTCTCTGAGAGAGAGACAGTACAGTAGACATAGAATGGCATCTGAAATATGAGCAATCATCTCTCTGTAAATATCTGGTTCAGTGGCAGAGGGATTCGAGGTAGCATTTAGCTAAATGTGAAAAGTATAAAGGAGTTACGTGTGTCCACAAACTAGGCCTTGATATATTCTTTGCTTATTATTATTCCTGAAACAGTCTTCTGTTTTCTTCTCTGGTGAGTTAATTTAGACTACAAAGCTCAGACTTTTCTTGGATTTTTAGATGACCCGGGGCTAGAACAGACTGTTCTGGCCATCTAATCGAGACTCTGTCCATCCCTCTATACTTACATGTATTTACACATTCTTATAAGAGAAGAAGATAAACACAGATGAGAAATAATAAGTGAGTAATTATGCACAGGTACTGGTGTCCCCTAGCAAAAGTGATTGACCAAAGGAGGCAAGAGTCATTAGGTAAACAGAATGTGACAGGTCCAATAATATCAAGGGCCGGATATTTTTTTGTTGGACTTGATGAATATTTCTCCATATACTCTGGACTGAGTAAATGTTTAGATGACATTCTGACCTCTTGGTATCCTATATTTTTAATTCATTAGTTCCAAGACTTTGAAAGAAGGCTTCTCAAATATCTGCCCCAATAAGAGATGAGAATTATTCCAAGATAGTCAAAAGTTTGAAGATACTTGATCTATATTGAGCAGTTTCTCATAATGGAGAAGTCATAGCTTCCAAGTCACATCTGAAACATGTGTGTTCTATCAACCTATACAAAATGTGCTCCTGTTTTCAAGCTTTATCCAAAAGCAGAAGTTTGGGATAACTAGAAAGCTACCCCTCACCCTCTACACAAAACAGCCCCAACATTTTTAGAGATAACCTGACATTCTGCCCAAACCAACCTGATCATAGTAGAGGAGCTCCTATATTCTTTGTGTCAAAAATGTATATTATTGTCCCCATTGTAATAGGACTACTTTACTCTTCTATGGAAACTGTATTCTTAAACTTCAGACTTCACTATTTCCCTTTCACATTTACCACTGATAGAAACCATGGGAAGGAACTTGAGAGACCAAGCTTCTC